>OX376373.1:148494141-148835399 GCA_947369275.1 Nemotelus nigrinus
ATATCACAAATATGGCTGCAAATATTTCTGCATGTACATTCAATGAAGGATTTATGGCTATCTTGAAAATAATGCAAGTCATGGTCAATGTGCGCTGGAACATGCAGAAAATAAAGATGCTGCAATAATCAACCAGGCGGAAAAACCCGATTGAGGCCCGCACTGCTAAAGAGGCCCGCACTGCTCGAAGAGAGCAAAAGTCTTTTGAAGAGGAGGAGTATGAACAAGAGGAAGGTATATTGTATGGTCCAGGCAACGCAGATTAAATATCGGTTAGATTTATTACAAAAAATATTGAATTTTAACTTCAAACGCGATTTTCTCGAAACAACCTTTTTCGAGTTGGCGTGCATGATTAAGACAAATGTTTTTATCCAATCGTTCTGAAATTTTAGCACGTTAATCTGCACACGTTAAAGTTCAGAATGAACTACGGATGAAAAAATCAACATTAAATTTTTTTAGTTATAACCGATTTCTGGGGGAAAAATCATCGAATTTCGCAAAACGCCGCCATTTTGTTATTTTTCAACCAAATTTTTACTAATGTTCGAAGTAGTATAAAATCGATTCGGCCAAAAATTCATATTTCCATATATATATATATATATATATATATATATATATATATATATATATATATATATATGTATATATATATATATATATATATATATATATATATATATATATATATGTATATATATATATATATATATATATATATATATATATATATATATATATATATATATATATATATATATATATATATACATATATATATATATATATATATATATATATATATATATATATATATATATATATATCATCCAAAAAATTCAGTGACTATTTCTCGGGAACGCGCCATCCGATTGAGCTGAAACTTTCTATATGCAGAATAGGTCCAGATCTCGCTAAATGTCAATTATTTTTAACGCTTTGGCGCCGGCGGCCATTTTAGTGATATTTTGAATATACCTATTATTCCGTACACAAATAGTTTTTACAAAAATAAAGTTGACAAAATAACTTTTGAACGTGTTTTAAATGCGAATCGGATAATGTTTTGGAATTTTTTAACCCCATGTGTGCGCTAGGTGCCTAAAAAGAGAACGGGAAAATTTGAAAATAAAATTTTTAAATTGCGATTTCTTTTGACAGAGCTATTCAATCATTACGAAATTTACAGGACGTATTGGTATTATTTAGTTACAAATTTGTGCGTGTTGGCACAACATTTGAAAAAATGAGCGTGTTGGCAACCCTGTAGCTAGGGCAGACATTGAAAGTGAAAACCTCCAAATCATCGTCTCTCTTGAAAAAATGCCGCTTCTTAAAAAAAAGCCACTCATATGGAAATCTTGTGCTTTGTTTACATAGCCAAAGTAAAAAATTTGCTATGGTACAACAGGCACGCCTGGTAACCCTTGCCCAATTTACCTATATTTTTAGTATCAAAAACTTCTGCTCACGGAAACTCACGATCCGATAAGCAGAATTAATTGAAATTTACAGAATGTATTGGTCTTAAATAGGACCAGGTCTGATTTGGTCTGAAATTTTAGTTCAATACAATGATAGGGCTGCCAGCTGTGGTTGTTTTTTTTATTTTTTGGCATAATTTTAGTAAGCGATTTTAGCATAGAATTTTCAAATCGTAGTGATCTTATAGTGAAAATAAACACCAAATATTAAAATCAAGAAAATTTGAAAACTTTTGCGAATGGTAACCCTAAATTTCTTTGCATCCCTATAACTTCCAATGCAGTCATAGGATCAATACGAAGTTTGCAGAGCAGGTTGACTTCAACGTAAGGCAGATGCGACATATTTGTGGCTTCGGTGCTAGCAAAGGGCTGCTAGCACTAGGCTTTTTTGTTACTTTCGTTCCAATAAATGCTTAGATTAAGTATTTTCATCGCCAACATTTGCAATGAAAATATGTAAAAATTGTTTAAAGTTTCTAAACTCTGGAAATTTTTCGGATGGCAAACCCAAACACCTTTCTACCGCAGTAACTTTCGATGAAGTCACCGAAATTAAAATAAGCTTAGATTCTTTTATTACTTACGGTGTATTAGTTTTAAGTAGAAAAGTAAGTAGTGGTAGAATACACACTCAAAATCTGCACAAATCCTCTACTGTTTTTCGAACATTTGTGTTTCTAGCGGTTCTGATGCGCTAGGGTTTTTTTTATGTAGTATAAAGCAAGTAAAGTATATGTACAAAGTTTCATTAAGATATTAAGATATTCAATTAAAAACTTACCTTTGAAGAAAACAATTTTTTTTCAACTTGAAGGTGCTATGTCCCCTTAAATATTACCTAGCAAAACTTCCGTATTGAAACAAAAGATTCATCTGAAGTATCTAGTATCTATGCACATGTATGACTAAATGTATCTACCGTAATACATATGTATGTATTCAATTTGTAAATTTCTTGTAAAACGGCATTTATCTATTATGGTTACTCAGCATGTAATCTGATTTTAATTAGAACACCTATCCGTGCCTTGAATACTACATTCAACCGTCTGTGTCGTAAATCAGGGTGCCGGCAGCAGTCAATTTAGTCATATTGTACGAATTTATTTGTATTTTTAGCTGTGAAATTTTCGTGAGTAAATCACCTGGTGTGTTTTTTGCAATTGATTTAGATCGAAAATATTTTATTTTTCCCTCTCGGATCCAGAACTAAGTATATTTATCTATGAATTATCGCCAGTGCACACATGTGTAGATTTTGTTTGCGTGCGCGCGGAATGTGCGTATGAGAACAATATACTTTTCCGGTCTGAAGTTGATTTAATTATGTTGGGTTTTGTTGGCGGTATCGAGTTGTTTATCTGTGAATACACTATTCGGATAGTTCATGGTATGTTTGATATTGCGATGCATGAAAAATATTGAATCGTAGGAGAACTAATGAAAATCAAGTAACCTTGGCATTTCACTGGCAAATTGAATAGGAAATTGTTAGCTCCAAACTTATCCTAGGGCGACTAACTCGCTCCACGGCTGTTTCTTTTGTATCAAACATTTTATGTTCGCCAATTAAAATTGCGATAATTTACGTCATTCCGCTTTGTAGAATAATAAAACATTAAATTTTTTTTTGTTCTTGCTTTGTTTCGAGCAAACTAAAGGACAAATGGTGACTTATGTATGCAGATGAATCGGACTACGCTTCATTCAAAAAATAAAGACGTTAGACTAATATTTGAAGATATGGCTATGCCAAACTAGAGAAAATATGCAAATAGAAAAAAAAACGTTTGTCGTAAATTGCTGGAATTGTCTGTTTGTATCTTGACAGAGTACTCAGTAAATTTCCATAATAGTTTTGAAAATGTGTTTGCACGCATATAAAAAGAACATTTGGTAGAAAAGTGTTGAATATATAGTAGTAGTTATTTGTTTTTACTTTTGCCTGGTTTGAAGGCACACGTTAACAAAAGGTCTGTTTCCGTACTTGAATCTATTATAATATATTATAATAGATTCGCAGCAAGTCGTTTCCGTACTTTTGCTGAAAATAAAATCTTGTTGACGTCATCGCTTCCCCTCTTTCAGAAAGTTGTAGAAAAATACAGCCGAAATGAGCTGAGGCATTTTGCTGCAGCTTGTCAAATCGACTACGATGGGCTTGGCGCGAGGCTTTGAAATGTATATATATTCAAATGAGCGCGCGAAGAAAAATCTTTTCTGTGCAATATTCCAATGAACACGGAATATATTTCTCGCACACCGTTTTTATTGCTATTACAAAATATCCAATGGTGGATATTTAGTGCATGGTGTGCACTTATTTGTATATGATCGACTTCGGTGGAGGCTAGGTTTTAATAAGGACAAAACTGATTTGTACTTTGAACTTGTTAGTCATTGCAACTGAAAATGAAATGTATTGTTGGCGGCAATATGCTGTTCTTTTATTTTCCAGGCATAATAATATAGATGAATTATAAATTTTGTTTCGCAGGCGGATCAATATTGATATGGGCTCCATTAATAGAGCCTGTTATATCTATTAATGGAACTCATAATTGCGCGCGAGCAAAATATGATAAACTTGTAGATGGAAAAGGATATGTTCACAAGGTGTTTCCAATGCATATGATGGCTTCATCTGGTGTGTGGGCTGTGATCATGACACTCAAAATGTCCGCAAGAACGTTTTTCGAAATTCAAATCAACGCAGCTGTCACTTTTAGTGTCTTCTTCTTACTTGCAGCAAGTTGCAGCAGCGCGTTTCTGTACTTTTCCAAATGTTCCCCCACCACAAAAATAATCAAGCTGTAAAATTCTGTTACTGCTGCACTTTGCTGAAAGTACGGAAACAGACCTAAAGGTACACTGATTCGAAGTTGAATATTTGTGCGACTAGGTTTTACAATTGAGCAAGCAACCCGTATCTAATAATAAGATAATATAATTCAAATGCTTCATTTATTTTCAAAAAATATTAAATCTCATACATAGTAGCTAGCTATTTTAAGAAGTAATGTAATGCAGTTAAAAATGACTTTTGGTTTAACCTAGCGAAATAATTTTTTTAGAGTTTCACTTTTATACACCACACATGCAAATTGATGAAATCATTATATTCGCCTTGACATAAATCTCATGTCTTGTAAAAAACATTTAGCATCAAAAATATATTGTACACAATTTAAGACAAGGATCAATGTCCAAAATTAAATTTTATGATCTATAACCTCAAACAGAGAAAAGTGATTTGTGTCGTTAGTATTATTGGTTAGCGATATATTTTAATTGTGATTTTTCGTAATATTTACTCTCATGGAGGATTATTTTCGTGCATTGGGAATTAATTTTAATTTTAATTTATTTAATTTATTTATTCACCAAACAAGGTGTACATGTACAGAAGAATAAATAATATAGTACATGGATAAAATTACGAAACAAAATAAAATAAAATAATATACGAAACAAACTAAAAAACAAAACTATATATGAATACAAGATTAATAAATAACGCTAAAATAAACTAGTTACAAATAGATAACAAATAAAGTAATAGCTAAATGAAAAATTACTAAATGAATAACAAATGACAAATAGCTAAGTGAATTTAAATTTACAATACATATATATATATATATATATATATATATATATATATATATATATATATATATATATATATATATATATATATATATATATATATATATGTATATATATGTATATATATATATATATATATATATATATATATATATATATATATATATATATATATATATATATATATATATATATATATATATATATATATATATATATATATATATATATATATATATATATATATATATATATATATATTAGTATGGCGGGGGAAAGGGAAAGACTATGATAAGAGAGCCCTCATAATATTTTTTTTAAAAGTTGCCTTAGATATCGTAGGGGAAAAGTTCTCGCTCATGCTATTTTGAATAGCCTGCAGCACCTATTTATTGGGCTCGTTTGCTGCATATGTTGTGTTGTGTTGGTATTCAATAAGCAATCGTCAGATCTAGTGACTCTCAAGGGCTGATTGAGCCACAACATTTTCTTTCAAGTAAGACGACATTAACCACGTCTCTGATGACATCGAAGCTGAAGCAGGCAGATAACATTAATTTTCTCGATGTAAGGGGTAAACAAGTTAATACATTTAAGGCGATATTCGTATGGTGGTAGATTACTGAAATCATAAGGGTTAAAAAGATCTCTCAGAGCGAACAGTAAAAACTGCTTCTGAGCAGACTCAAATCTTTGGCTGTGAATTTCGAAAGCCGGGTTCCAGATAATGCACGCATATTCAAGAAGTGGGACGCACGATTGAAAATATATAAGGATTTAGTAACCCAAAGATTCTTAAACTCTTTTGGCCCGTCGCTTTATTTGCTCGGGAAAGCACTCTATCGTAATGTAGATTGAAGCGGAGCTTTTCATCCAGGGTGACACCGAGATCTAATATGTTGTCAACCCTGCTGAGTGCCGTGTTGTTGAGGCTGTACGTATAATGAACGCGGTGCAGTTTTGCGAGAGAAGCTGATTGCGCGGCATTTGGCAATGTTAAGAGGGAGTTTGTTCGCCGAGCACCAATGGGTCTAGAGAATACAGTTTAGACTGAAAAAAGGCGCGTCAGATTGTGACCTGATGACATGGTAGATTTTGAGGGTCATCCGCATATAGTAAATGAGGAATAACAGATAAAACCTCCGATATGTCAGATATAAAGATATTAAAAAGAAGAGGGACAAGATGACCTTCCTTGAGGTACACCGGATTTAACGACGACCTTTCTTAGAAATGAGGACCTTGGAATTTCCACGAATTGCAAGCGGTCGTGGAGGTAGGAGCCAAGCCACTTAGTAATGATCCTGCAATTCCGAATTGTTTCAGCTTGGGGATCAAAATGGAGTGATCAACTCGGTCGAATGCTTTGCTGAAGTCTGTATAGACTGCGTCAATTTGATCACCTTTCTCCATTTTGCACAAAACATCAGAAACAAGCACCATAAGATTAGTTGTAGTAGAACGACCTTTCCTAAATCCATGCTGCTGCTCGTTGAGTCGAGCGTCGACCAGAGGAGAAAGTTTGCAGTAGATGATTTTTTTCAAATAGTTTGGAAATAGCAGATAGAATGGCGATGCCTCTATAATTTTGAATAAAACGTCCTATCGCCACTTCTATAAATTGGTGTAACATAAGAAGATTTCCAATACGAACGAAATAGCCCAGAGAAGAGAGAATTATTGAATATAGTATGAAGGGGCGAGATCAGTTGTTTTACACACATGATCAGAAAAAATAGGAGGGAGGAGGTCAAGTCCAGGGCCCCTTGTTACTATCAAGCTCCATAATGGCAGTAAATATTTCACTCCTCGGTATGGTCATATCCCTCAGCAAAAATTGTTTGAGTCGCACCCGGGAATCGATACAATGTTGGAATGCTAACTGGACTAAAAACTTCTTGAAAAATGGTCAGCAAAAAAAGTTGCATATCTCCTGAGGAGAAGAAGACAACATTGAATTTTCAGTGGACATTGAAGAGGGGTAGGTATTAAGTTAACATCATGCATTTTTTGATTGAAAGTACAAAAAAGTAAACACATAAATAGGGCCAAAATACTTTCTTCTTGAAAATATTATCAAAAACTTTTGATTTACACGTAAAAAAAAGATTGCGTTGCTATTATTTCGTTAATTTTTGTGAAATTGGCCTGCTGAATGTGGGTAGCGAGGAGTTTAAGCTTGTTTGACAATCTTCAGCAAACGTTTCTGATTAGTTAAAGTTTCTTGTATGTTTTCTAAGTTCATTATTTCTTTGGTAAAAAATCTGTAGACCAAAAACATACACACAAAGAAAGGAAATTAACCACCGCCAGAACGGTGAAGTTTGTTGTGTAAATGTAATGTTAGAGGTGAGAGCTCGAAGGAGACCCTTGCATTGTACAAAGTGAGGCAACTTAGCTATTTTCACTAGATTTCTAGATTTCAAGATTCCTGCGATGGAACGCGTTCGATAGACAATCAATTAGCGCTTTCAACATTATTCTCAAGCTTTATCCCAGTCTTACCACACATGCATAATGAAATAAAATATCATCGGCGCTACAACCGGGATCCGGTCCTGGCCTCCGTCAACAGTTTTTTTTCCATCAGACCCGATCGCGAGCAGTGTCATCCAATTTTGCAACCCTAAAATCCGAGCGTCCTGGTCAACGTCATCCCTCCAGCCCAGAAGAGGTCTCCCACGCTTTTGTCTGCCATAAAATCTGCCACAAAGGGTTTTACGAGCAGGATCCTCTTCGAGGTAGCTGTCCCAGTCTACCGAGCTTTATATTCGTAATTATATCTGCTTCTAGGTAGATATCGTACAACTCATGATTGTTGCGTCTCCGGAATCGCCCTTCTCCACAAGACTTTCCTCTCGAACGCAGCTAAGAAATCAGAGTGCTTTTTACGGAGCACCCAAGTCTCGGATCCATGCGTGAGTAGTGACAAGGCCATGGTCTTGTAAAACAGGAGTTTTGATGCTCGGGTAAAATTCTGAGATTTGAAGAGCCTTGACAGACTGTAGTAGGCTTTGTTGGATTTGAGCTGCCGCCCGCGTATTTCTTCGTCCATGTTGTTATTGGCTGCACATACAAAAGCAATTCTTATTTTTCGCATTGAGAGAACTATACAACCCTTACGATTTTAATACCCTTCCTCCTTATAAATTTCGACTGGGTCATCTACACTTATTAACACTTGCATCCAGAAGAAAGATGATTTCGGTCTGCTTCACATTCGACGTCATTAGAGGCGTCATCAAAGTTGAATTCCTGAATAGAAAAACGGTTTTGAATAAGGAATATCCACACTCCACTACTTACGCAGCTAATGAGCCGATAAATAAATGCTACAGGGTATTCAATAGTATAAGTAATCTGTATTCTCCTACAGTCTCAAAATTATCCTTCAAATCCTCATTTTTCCAAGCCACCTGAAACCCTTTATCCTAAGCTATATGTCAATGTTATATTTATTTGTTATTTATTAATTTATTATTGATTTATTTATTTCGTTTTACTTTTATGTACTCATTGTAATTTCCAATTTTGCTTGTTTTACTGTGTATGTAACTTGTACCTTGCTTGATGAATAAATAAAATAAAATGACCCAAGGTAGTTGAATGATGGCACTACTTCGAATTCATGCTCTACTACCCTGAAGGTTTGACCAAATCTAGGTGTTCTTCCTGCAGATGCTGCCACCATGTACTTAGGCTTTCCTTCATTTATGTGCAGCCCCAGTTTTTGTGCCGCTCGCTCGATCTGGATGAATGATTTTTGTACAGCTAGTTCCGATCTTCCAATTATGTTTATGTCATCTGCATAAGTCAGCATCTGGCAGGACTTGATGACGATTGTCCCTCTCTTTGATGTGCCAAAGTCTCGGATTGCTTTCTCCAACGCCTGGTTGAAGAGGAAGCAGGCCAGACCATCCCCTTGTCGGAGCCCATTGAAGATGTTAAACGGTCTGGATAGCAATCCCGCTATTTTAACTTGGCTTGCTGCAGTGGTCATGGTCAACCTACACAATCGTGTCAGTATGTTTAGGATTCCAAATTCTCTCATGATTTTATACAGTTCTACCCTGGCTATGCTTTCATAGGCGGTCTTAAGGTCTATAAATAGATGGTACAGTGGAATGTTGAATTCCAGACACTTTTCCATTGCCTGCCTGAGAGTATATAACTGATCAATTGTTGATTTGCCTGGGATGAAACCACATTGATATTGTCCGATGATGGCTTTAGCGTATGGGAGGATAGAGGAGAGTATCTTATAGGGGGTACTCAACAATGTTATACACCTATAGTTGCATCTCCTTTCTTATATATGGGGCATATTATGCCTTTGCGCTAGTCTACTGGCATCACTTCACGCTCCCATACGTGCAATATAGTTTCATGAATTGCTTGGTGTAATGTATATTTGATCAGCTCAGTAGGTATGCCGTCGGCTCCAGGGGCTTTGTTAAATTTCAGCCGACTTATGGGTTGGCAGCATAAAGTCGTCTTCTTGCATTGGTGGAGCCTCCAATTTTTCGTTGAGCTGACTGTTTCGCAACCAACTAAAGTGCATTTTCCATCGCTCCTGAATGACTTCAAGATCGGTGATCAGATTACCCTCTTTGTCCTTACAGTAAGTGCAGCGTGGTGTGTATTGCGCCATGTTCCGGAATATTTGATAGAGCTTCCGCGCCTGGTGCAGACCTCGCTCTCTAGCTTTTCCTATTTCACACATCAGGTCTTTTTCACAGGCTGCTTTCTTCTGTCTGTGAAGTCTCTTCTCTGTTCTCCTGGCCTCTTTATATTCCTCCTCACGTGCACGCGTTCTATGAGATCGCTGCATTGCTCAGTACGCAACATTCTTACGTTCAGTCGCTAGTTTGCATTCATCATCAAACCAGTCGCTCCGATCTTTGCGACTGCTGCCTAAGATGGCGTCAGCAGTACTAATGACAATATTCTGAAGGCGTGTACACCTCTCATCTACGCCCGGCATCCTGGCCCCAGGACTTACTCTCCCTCCATCGAGATCTTCGAGGGCGAGTTCTAAAACGAGATCAAAGGTGTTTCTGGTATTTTCATTGCGTAAGGCAGCCGTGTTTCAATGACCTGTGCACGCTTATGATTCGATCTATTTAATTGGAAACTTTTTGTTTAAGGTGGCTGAAGACCACCATTTTGCTGATACCACATTATTCAAGTTTGTTCAAGGTGTATTTCCAAGTAAATCTTGTAGTGGACTCTTCAGAAATGTAAACTCCTCTTTAACTTTAATTCTTCGCTTTTATTCTAAACTTTGGGAAAATAATCTCCCAAACTGTATTTAATTTACTTAAAATTTGTTTAGCTCTTAACGCCAAAATCTTTGTTTAATCTAGTTCCAAGGACTGATAAAAATTGTTCGATAATTTTTCTGCGCCCAATAAATAATCAATTTCAAATTTTCACGGCTCCTTTATTCTTCTATATAGCTTATTCCAATTTTTTTCTTCCAAAGTAAATTTTTTTCCAAATGACTAAACTCAGAGATGCATGATTATTTGAAGGTGCCATCCTGATATTTTTGCGCAGCGTGCCTTCTCGATAGTGACTAGCTCACGCTGATCGATTTGTTGGTAAATTGCACCGAAATTCATCAGATCTTCGCTGATCATTGTAGGTTACGAGCTTGCTAATGGAAATGAAAAAATATAGAAATTTACAATGGCTAGGGTATTTGACCTTAAGGTGTTGTTTTGTTTTCAACTTTCTTTTCACCGTTCTTTCTGCTCGGCACTTTGAACTTCTTCTCCGGTATGGGTCGTCCCCACGAATGCTATGGATCATATCCGCATCTTTTTGGGTGTACATATAAATACCGATTCCGCTAAGAATTTTCTACGTAAGCCGTTAGTTGTGGAATTGATAGCAGCTGAGTCCTTATATCATGCCATACCCGGCCTAGAATCGAATATATGTATAAATATTTAAATTGAATCATGCGTAAATGAATTCATTATTTTTCGCAATATTTTTGCAAATTCCCCTGGTTATAAGTATTCCACTTCAATAAATGGTACCTCATATATAGAAAGGCCACATATGGCGAAATGTTTTACCGATTGCAGCGTATTCACTTTGATGCAGGAAATGCTCTTCTAGTCGACAGAGCTTTGTTATTCCTCAAAATTAAAAAAGTAATTTCAAGCCAACGCACAACATTATTTCAATAGCATACAAATGCTCAAACACTTTATTGCTATATTGCTTAAATTAGTGTTATTATACATAAGTATCAATGCAGAGTAAACTACAATAAATCATAGATATCTTACAAAAATACACCTGATTATTGCTGGTACCTTAGCATTTTTTGCTTGATCTCCAGACGTACTTTCGCGATCGGTGTCGATGCATGAACATTTATTTTGCTTGCTTTCGAATTTCTTACGTAACATTTTTATGTGATGAATTTAGTAATTAAGTCTTCAACCACCACCTCTCAAACCACGGAACCGTAATCGCGGATAAAGTATTTTCGATGATTTTTAATTGTTTTGTTGAGAAATTGATTTATACGGGTGTTATTTCATTTTATTTATTGATTAAGTTAGGCTCGGGGCTGACTCTAACGCTCATAATGAATTATGGGGTAGCTCCAACACAAATGGCCGAGGTGAAGAACTTTTTGATTTCATCCTTGCCCACGACCTTTTCATCGCCGATACTGGTAGCGAACCAACCTTCCTTACCTCAAACCGTAAGGAGGTGCTTGACGTTACCTTGATTAGTGAGTTGCACTTGCATCTTCTGCGTGACTGGAGGCCTCTGCAGAAGTGTTCATTCTCTGATCATAGGTACATATAGTACACTAACTATTTAGTGAATTAGTTTATTTAGTAATAGTTGTAATATTAACTGAAATTACGTTATTGTTCACTATTTTATTGTACTTATTATGCATTATGGAAATAAATTTATTATTATTATTATAATGTGGCTGGCCGCAGCTCTGCTGACCAGGTAGCCTTTATTAACAGAAAGAGGACGGGCTGGATGTTATTTAATTCTCTGGTTCGATCCTCACTGGAATGTGCTCCTAGGAGTATTGACTGCTACTATGAATTAGATCAGGTGACTGGTACCATAACTATTTCTCTCAACTCCGCGTCTAGGCAAGCATATAAGCACCCATAGCCAGGGAGAATCGTAAGCCTCTTGGTGAAATATGGAGATCAGCACCCTGCGGAGACAATGTTCGAGGTAGTTCAATAGCTCGAAAAGATCTATTGACTGGTCACTGTATAAAATAAAGCTTATGGCTTTTATCATGAACCCTGAGGGCATTTGGACTAGTTCGAGCGCAGATACTCTAAACATTCTTATGGACGCACATTTTTCGGGCAATTATTACCCTCTAGAAACGGCTCACCGAACGGAGCAAGTTTACAGTTCAACGCCGCCTTTCAAAATATCAAATTCTCTATTAACTCCTTTAAGCCGCTGAACTCCTTAACTCCGCTCTAGTAGCTCCTTTGAGCCTCGGGCCCTGATAGCGTCATCGCGGCTGATATTCAGCAGTCCATAGAAATATCGCTACCATGGCTCAGAGAGATTTATAATGCTTGCCTACGCTTCTTGTATGTTCCCTCTGGCTGGCAGGAAACTATAGTGGTGTTTATCCCTAAAGCAGGAAAAATTTCGCATGTTAAGCCGAAGAACTATCGTCCAATACTTTGTCATTTTGGAAAGGATCACTGATTAAAAGTTCAATCGATCCTATATTGATCTCGCAGTTACCGCACGCTTATACCAGAGCTAAGTTTGTTGACGTCCTCAGTGAGCAAGTTGAGAAATCTCTTGCTCTTAAGGAATATACGCTTGCCGCCTTCTTGGACATCAAGGGTGCCTTCAACAACGTAATCTCCGACGCACGCAATTGTTGAGGTACTCTCAGTGCTGCATGTGAATGAGCAGCTAATTGGTTTTACTGTGCAGCTTCTCTAAAGTAGAGTGGTAATCTCTTCCCTGGGGAATGCCAGCGTAAGACGAGGAGTCAGTACATGTGCACCTCAGGGTGTTGTCTCTCTCCCCTGCTGTGGAACATCACGGTGAATACTCTCTTCCTTGCCGGCTGCAAAAAGATTGCTTATGCGAACGACATAGCTGTATCAGTGTCGGCAAAGTATTTTTCTACGCTATCGGAGAGATTAAATCACTCTCTTGACATACTTTCACGTTGGAGTCGTGAGTACGGCTTGAATGTGAATCCTAGCAAAACGGAGGTAGTGCTGCTCCTTGTTTTGAGTTATTAAATGGGGTCCCCATTGACCTGAGCTAGAGGGTCGAGTATTTAGGGCTTATCCTTGACTCAAAGTTACTATGGACCTACAATGTAGCAGAAAGAGCTTGGAAGGCTTTCAACGCACTTTACTGCTGTAAAAGAGCCATTGGGGTGAACTGGAGATTACAGCATCGTACTGTTGCTTGGCTTTATACCACTGTGTGTGAGCCAATTCTATTGTTTGGGATGGCTTTCTGGTATCGGGCTGCTCTTAAGGCTACCTTCAAACGGCAGCTTGAAAAAGTGCGGGGGATGGCTGCACTAGTGGTAACTGGAGCGCTCTGCTCCATCCCTACTAAGGCACTTTTTGTGTTGCTTCATTGGCTGCCAACTAATCTACTAATCTCACAGCAAGCTAATCTTGCTGCTGTGAGACTGAATTGTATCTCAGCGTGGAATAGAATAGAGTTCGGTCATGCGAGGATTTTGGCCGAGGGAGTTCCCGCTCCAGCGAGTGTTGACTACATCGCCTCCGCAATGACTACTGGATTTGAAGCTCTCAACTCGCATTCCTGATAGGGATGAATGGGGTGATGGTGTCACCCTCGAAAGTGGGTTTATCCATGTTTACACTGACGGCTCAAAGCTAAACAATAGAGTCGGGAGTGGTCTATACTTAGATGAGCTGAATCTTAAGCTGGCCCTCCGTCTACCAGACCACTGTAGTGTTTTTCAGGCGGAAGTTGTGGCTATTTATCAGGCAATCGACTGACTTCTGTGTAATCGAATATTCGGGGTCAATATTGGTATTTTCACGGATAGCTAAGTGGCTATTTAATCCCTTGCTGGTCCTTGTACAGTGTCCATGATTGTTGCTGAATGCCGTGCATCTCTTAGGGAGATATCGAAACATTCGGTTGTTCAATTGATTTGGGTACCTGGACATAGGGGTTTTCAGGGCAACTGTGAGGCCGATGGGCTAGCAAGGCCTGGAACCTTGCTATCAGAGGTCGCTTACTCCTTCTCAATAGGTATGCCGATTACATCGGTCAAACTGGCCATTGGGCAAAAATATTATGAGGACGCTAGGAAGTCCTGGCTATCCATGGATGCGCATCGCACCAGGCAGCTTTTAGGCTTAGCTCGAAGCGCTCTACGTTGCACTGTGGGCGTTCTTACGGGCCTCTGCCTCATAGTGCGGCATGCGCAACGTTTGGGTGCAGGATTTCTGCCGGGGTTGTGGCTCTGATGACGAGGTGGAATGCGTCCACCATCTCATGTGACAGTGCCCGGCCTTGGCAAGGAGAAGGTTGGTGACACTTGGTGCACCCTTTTTCTCAAACCTGACCGAACTGTCCCTGGTCAATTTAAAGAGGATATTACGGTTTGTCAAAGGAAGCAGATGATATCCTGAGTTCAGTGAGTAGGGGAGAGTCACAAATTATTGTGGCATCACAACGGGCCTTTCTTGTGCCTCTGAGTGTCAGTCGTCAGATCTCTGTAGATCGGCAGCACTTCAACCTACCTACCTACCTAGGCTTGCTTTGATGGATTTATTGATTTTTATTTGATTTAAAGTTAAGTTGAACTAATTTACGATTTTGATTTTCTTGATTGGTTTATTCGAATTTATTTGGGCATTATTATTGTTGTTTTTATTTTTGATGGATTTTGATAATTATTTCGTTAAGGTAAGTAACATGGTGATTTTGCTACCTTTTCCTACCAAATGTGTGAAGTCCTTGCTTAGGTCTTGTCGTTATGTGCGTGTCGTAGCACGGAGGCCAGATCCATCCCAAATCTCATGGAATTCGACCAAAACCGTGTTAATTATCTATTTGACCCACTTCCAGCCCACATATGTACGTTAACTACAGGTCACATGAAATCCAGGAAATCGAACGTCGGAAAATTATTATCTTCACTACACCATAGTATGTCCTTAAGTTTGTTTTCGTTTCAAGCTAATCGCAATCCAAAATCTGTGAAAACACTGCAACCTACTTATCGACATGTGACCGAACGTCATCCAGTTCACCCAATTTCTTTCATTTTTGTTTGTTTACGTCTTGTGATATTTAATGATTGCTATCAAATAATATTCACATTACTCACAGTCAAACTTCCGACAAGATGCCTGCCTCGAAGTACCAATAAAGAAAAAAATTGTGTACATGCCTAAATTAGTGGTTGGCCCCAAAAACTTTACTATCAAGTCTATCCTTCAATTTGATACATGAAAGTTCCTTAACCTAATTTTCTTGAATCTCTATAGAATAATCGATTCAGCGAAAACAACAACGAAAACTGATATGCTTTTTGTTTAGTATCGGTGATGTAAACAAGTGGTGGTAGTTGTGATTTTGACACCCCCTGCAACATGATTTTAGATCAACAGCTTCCTGAAAACTCAAAAAAAAGAAGAAGAAATCCTTCTATCGACATTCACAAAGGTTAAAGAATACTAATAATGATTTATCGTCTGATTTTCGAAGCCTACACAAAACAATATACTGGAAAATTCCGATGTATTTTCATCGAGCTATTAAAATGTAGCGAGCACGTGTAAATAAATGAAATTGGGTAGCCATAAAATTGAACTGACCTGATTCGCCCTAAATGAAATTTATTATAATGGGGGGTCAGTCAAAAACAAGCAGAAACAAAAACGAAATGAAAAGAGCGTGTAGGTGAAAATACAAAGCTTAGCGAAAATAATGCCAAGAAATTGCTTGAGGAGAATATTTTTCGTAAAAATAGAAACAGTTGCTGTGAATGAACTACGCAAATGTTATCTACACAAATAAAAGCCTAGTTTCTTAAGCTCAATGTTACGTTTGAACTGACGAACAAACACGAGTAGAACGTTTAGATGGCTTCACAATTCGAATAAACACTGCTTGCATATTTTCTACGTTTGAGGTTTCTATTCCCAAACGAACAAAAAAAAAAAACAACAACATCAGTAGGTATAATAAAAGAAAATCGCATCAAGCCACTGCATTTCTAATACCATGTACTAGACCTGAATGAAGAAAAATCGTCCATGTGAAGTATGCTGTGAGCACACCTGAATGATTTGTTCGATTCATCCACGCAATCTCAGATATGCATTGACAGGTACATCTGTTTCTGGTTGTTTGCATTTGTATATGTATGTAGGTAGGCTGCAAGAAAAAATAACGAAAGCAAACAACGAGCACATGTTACTTCGACCATATTGGATGACATGAAAATGTGGAATCTATTTTTAATACAGTGTACATAAGCTCATATGCTCGCTATTGTCTGGATCGAGTCATACACACTTCGTATTGTCTATAATTTCATCTACACTATCCTACAGCTGCTGGAATATTGTAGCTATACTGCCCTGCTAAGCATAAACGCTCTAACTGCATTTTTTTCTCATTTTTGAGCTACAACCGGATTCGAAAACTACATACTCTGGCATATCATTCTACAAAATTTGAAAAGCCTTCTTTTGTGGAAGTATGCTAAAATCAATATTAGCTGCGTTTTATTTTCATCCAGAGTGTAGTAGGTATTCTGCATGCATAATAAAACGATCCAGAGTAGCACGCGAGTTTTTTTCTGTCAGACAGTTGTCATTTCAAAATTTGAACTGTCATATAACCAACGCCGTTTTCAAATATATGACTATTTATCCTGGTTGCCAGGGTGTCATGGAAATTTTTGAAAATTCCAGCTATTCCAGTTGACATGACTTTTCGAAATACGTTCCACAGAGAGCACGAGGACGAACTCCACTGAATTCACAAGTGTTTGTACTCTGGATGTTGTTGGTGTTTCGTGTGCAAATCGATATCCTGCACTACTCTCGATGTTAAATAAAATGCACCTATTGAAAAGTACACTCTCCATTTACATATGAATGTATTAGGCAAGGAAAGATTGGTGACGGTTAACCGGGTCACCGGGTTACCGCTTTCACCCAAACCGATTAATCGGTTAAATGTTTCGGTCAACCGTTTTTTACACTGCAAATTTTGCTCTCTATTTCAAGGAAAAAGTCGAGAAAGAAATAGCCAGGTTCGCTGTGCTGTCGCCGTGTGCTACAGCACTGCGCGTCGACATTTTCTCCTCGCTGGCTGACTCACTCCATCTCGCTGTCGCGATTCGACTTGCTCGATTTTCAACGTGTCAGAGCACTGCCACCGCTTTCTCGTTCCCCCTCTCCAGTGTGGTTGAGTACGCCAACGCGAGCATTGTTAGAGCACTAGTATTTTGTTTTAAATTTGTGTCCTCCGTGTGAAGTTCTCATTCACTATTATCTAGTCATTAATTAAATCTTCAAGTGAATGAACCTGAAAACGAAGAGGATGCTGAAGTCATTCTTGAGGATATCCAGGACGAGGGGAAAACACAAAACCCAGTGGAACTGTCAGTGCATGCTCTGCTCATAGAAGTGAAATAGATTGCGCGTTTATTCCGCACCAGTGAAGCTGCCTCGGAGGAGCTTAAGCAGCTGCAAATCAAGGCTGGAAAATCAGAAAAAAAGTGCTTGAAGCTCGTCCAAGACGTACGGACGCACTGGAACTCGGGCTACTACACAATGCAATGCTTTTTTGAGCTCGACGAGCACATTACTGCCGTACTTTTAAAGATACAGCGTGAGCGCGGCTCCACAAAATGAAGACCACCGCCAATTGTTAGAGGGGGAAAGGTCAATATTCTAATCGAGATCAGGGACCTCCTGAAGCGTCTAGAACAGGCAACCAATATGCTCTCCAAAGAAAAGGATGCCACTCTCAGTAACGTTATCCCTATTGTGAACGGTATCAAAACAGTGAGAATAGCGTGGCATTTATGATTTAAAGGGTGCCCCACGAGCTCCGGGATTTTTGGCAGGCAGGCTTGTGCATCTGCCGACAAAACGTGAGACTTGGAAGGCTCCACCAAGTTCCACTTCTCGCCTCTTGTTTGTCGCCGACAGATGCACGAAGTGTTGCCTTCCTGTAAAACAACACCAGATATCGTGGGCCACCTTGTATATATTTTTGAAACCTTTGAACACCTACTAAATAATTCCTCTAAACTTTCAGGTGGTCAAGGCCTTTCTTTCAGGTAGTCATTCAATGTCAAGCAGCAACTTTTAGCGGAAGTCAACTCAAAATTTTCTGAAATCAAGTTACTTCACTCATATGTAGCAGCAACCTTTCTGGACCCTGGGTTTAAAAACTTAGTCTCTGAGAATCCACTTCTTCCATAATTAGCTACTTTGGTGATTATTTCGCCGTTCGATTTGTAGTCTTACTAGTTGGAAATAATTTGCAAGGGACTTCCCCTTCAAGGTGGCAACGAAGGAAATGCGAAGGAACATGCACACGTCCGTCCTGTCCAGCAGTCCGGTTGAAGGCGGACAAGGTGGACAAGACAAACAGGTGCATTTGGTGCGCATGATGGTAAAGCTACTTCCCTCGTATCAGGCCCGGGGCTTCTGATCAAAACGAGGGTGGACAAGATAGGCGTGTGCAGTGTTCAGACATCGACACACGATTGTAACTTTACGTTGGTTTTCAGGTAGCTGTATACCGGAAATGATGCTTGAATCCAGCCATGCTGTGGACGTTGCGCCTGACGATAATGGTGAGGACTAGTCTTCGGGGATTTGGTCCGCAGTTGACAGTCTCCTACGCCCAAGTTCTGCGGGGACAATCGACTAGAAGGCTGCAGACACCATCCCATTGCAGCTAAAGCTCACCTCAGCAGCGCCGTTGTGGACAGGCGCACAAACCCAGATACTATGGAGGTGTGGCACTCTGAACAACTCTACGAATTAGTCATGCTCTATTTGCCCCCATGGCCACTTCAACTGCTGCCAAGCGACTCTTCTCCCATGCAGGTAGTGTGAAGTGCACGAAGAGGAATATATTATCTCCTAAGAACTGCGTTCTGTTAACCAGGAAGATTGATTTGAGTCTTGAGACAAATTTGTATTGTGTCCGGTTCTATAATCAAATTTTCACATGTTATAAATTAATTTATTATAAAAATTAATTTATTATAAAAAGCGTTATTTTGAGTTCAGTTTGCTCTGAGTTTTTTCGAAGAGACTGATTTTTGACTAGTCTAAGTCTAAGTAATTTATGTTTTATTGATTGTTTTCTAGTTCTAAGTTCACAATTTTGTATGATCTCATTCTATTCATTAATTATTTTTGAATTTTATATTGTTTAGCAATTTTACCATTTTTGCAGAAATTCTATTTAATTGTTCTGTTGACTGCATTTGCTCATAAAAATTAATGCTTTTTGAAATTCTTGAATCTTGGTCGATCTCATTTTTCATTTAAATATTCAAAACTAATTGCAAATCTGAATATACGAGTAAAAAGGTTTTGAAAATTTTCCAGATTTTTTTCGCAAAAAATCGGCAATCCGGTTCAAAACTTCCACCTCAGGGCTTTCACCGGCGAAAAGCCGATCGGTTAACCGTTCACCGGTGAATAAAATTCGTTTTCCAACCCTAGTATGTATGTATCGCCAGTAAAAATCACAACACAAATCATTGAATATGTATATCGAAAGTAATTAAATGTAGATAGAACGTTTATGCTTAGTAGGGCAGTATACACAATCTGAAGTCTTCAGGTTGACACGTAAAAATAACTAGGTGTTACTAGTGAAGTAGTTGGTAGCAGCATAAAATTGAGTGCAAACTAGGTAATAGCTTTTCGTGGTGACCCATGACAATATAGTTGAGAAAATTAAAATTACTAAAATTATTTTGTTTGTCGATGGTATTCGATGAAATGTATCATTAAACAGTCTTTCAACTATTAAATGCAAAACTGAGAATATATTTCGTTACTTCAAGTACAATCAAAGATATTTCATCAATATCTTGGTCTTTATATTAATATCTTGGTCCTCGACCTAAGTAACTTCATTATAAATTCCCAAAAAAAAAAACAGCTACTTCGAATCACAACAATCTCTCACCCAACTCGAAACCCCATATAGTCGTGTTCTCGTAGTGACATTCGATTGAACGCCAGTCATCCATCAACATTCAACGGCTCCAGCGGCAGCTTCCTCTTGCATCTAACAACGATTATCTATGATACATGATCTATTCACGCTTCGTCAAGCCAAAGTTATCAGAATAATTGCTCTGTGAATATATTATTTAGTTTTCTCCCATGATGAGATAACGTTACGTAGTGGAATCAAAGAGAATCTGCGCTTCCCATCAATTTGTCTGCAATTGTACTAACACCATAAATTTATTGCCAACAGTGCTGCCAATTGTCGCATATAGTGATTTACTTTTCACATTTAAGCTTATTCATTATTTATTTATTATTTTCTAAATCAACAGATACAGATCCAATTAAAGATTAGACAAGAACAAACTTAAAAAATAAGAAAGGAATGAAAAAATAAATTACAAAACTTAAAAAAACTGAAGAATAAAGAAAGAAAAAAATAAAACACGGACAATCAGACAGAACTCTCGGCTCAGTGTTAACAAAACAAAGAGCTCATCAGACAAAACAAAGAGCTCACAACAGAATTTTAAACATGACCGACAACACGGAAAAGGCTAAACTGAAACGAAAACTTACAACATCTTCGACACGCTACAAAAACTCATCACGGATAACTGCATAAACCTGCATTTCCCTGACGAACCCAAATACTTTGGCACAGTTCATAGTCATGCCCTAAATATAGGACTTTCACCAAATTTCCATCATAGCTTGCGATTGACTGTCCTCGATGAACTGTCATCTGACCACAAGCCGGTATTCCTCATCATAGAAGATGTGTACATTGACGAGCCTCTTCAAATGATGAAGAAAACAAATTGGAACACTTTCCGTTACAGAATGGCGAACGAATATTTCGAAGAAACACTCGAAACCGCCAGCGATATTAACAGAGCTATCAACACGCTGACTGAAAAAATAAAGCAAGCAAAAGAGGACAACATGACTCAAACTCCGACAATAGGTCATAACCCTTACGAACTCCTGAGAGACATAAAACATCTCATAAGGAGGTGGAATAGAATTCGGAGAAGAGCTAGGCGTAGCATAAGAACGGAAGAAAATCGGCGCACAAACATCATCAGCTGTCAGACCGCGCCCTTCTGCAACGAGAGGTGGGGTGGCTTTTTGCATAGCATGGAACCTGGTGATAATAGCTACTGGCGCATGACCAAATATTTTCGGCACAAAAATAAAATAGCGGTGCCCCAATCCATGGGCTAAACTTGACGGCAATGGCAAGACAGAGGCCTTCGCTGAGGTACTGTAGCTTCAATTTCAGGAAAACCGCTCCCCGGAGGATGATATTGACTAGGAAGAAGAGGCTTCTGAGTCTGTAGACCAAATCCTTGCCTCTGGGACAACAGAAGACTATCCTTTCCAGGCCAACAAACTTCGAAGAGGTCAAACAATTCATTTGCGGACTTAATAAGCGGAAATTACCTAGACTAGATTCAATAGCACACAACTCCCTGACAATACATTGACAACAGTCACTGACATTATAAACGCTATCTATCGAACGAAAAGCTTCTCTGAGGTCTGGAAAACAACGATTATAACAATTCTGCCTAAACCAGGCAAAAACTCCACTTCCCACGAAATTCGAGACCAATAAGTCTCCTATCCTCTATAGGAAAAATCGCTAAGCGTCTTCTTCTCGACCGGTTTAATGAAATCATAGAGGAAAAATCCATTATCCCGGAGGTACAATTTGGCTTCAAGCCACTACATTCAACTGAGCTCCAGCTTGCAAGAGTTGTGCAGCATATACGTACAAGGTTCAAACAAAAAAAAATCGACGGGCCAAACCAAACCCATCAACAAAAAAAAAATAAACGTTTGACAAAGTCTGACATGCAGGACTTATTTCCAAAATGCATACATTTCAAATTCCACTACCTTTCATACAGCTTATTGTCTTTTTCCTCCAGGGCAGAACTTTCTGTGTCAGAATTGACGACTACCTCTCCAGAATGCGATCAATAGAAGCTGGAGTTCCGCAAGGCTCACCACTCTCCCCGATATTGTATAGCCTATACACAGCAGACATCCCCAACATGCCCAACACAAAAGTAGCCTTGTGCGCAGACGGTACATGTATTTTTTATACCTCGAAGCATGGAGAAGCTATATCTTCAAAGCTGCAAACCTACATAGACATGTTATTTCATATATTTATAATATTTCCAGAAATTTTAAATTCAAATGAAAAGTAGAGCACAGTCAAGCAGCTCTAATCTTCGTCTCACTAGAGGGGCTTTACACTCTCTGTCGGTTCTACCCAGCATCTACACTAGTCGTCTTGCTACTTGCCAATTTTGTGAAGCTATTTTTTTTTTTTGCAATGAAGACAGCCTTCTCAAGCAGTAGCTTTTGATCTCTCTTTAAGTACACGTTTTGATTTCACTGTCCGTATCAACCTTCGAAAACCCCAACACGGAGAATGACCAATGTAGGGAAATTTAGCCCGTTGTTTGGCTTTACTATCAGCTTCCTCGTTTCCTTCGTGTTCCTGTTAGCCAGCGACCTCTCATCTGGGTGCAAATGAGAAGCAAAAGTGCATTTTGAAATGAGTGCATTTTACACCTATGCCCTACGACCCAGTTCCACAGTCCATCCGTTTACCCCATTTGCGCCCCACAGCAGGGGGATAATACTCCCCCTTGCGGACATCTCCCTAGTGTCCGCCCTTAGCTTCGCTGTCCCCAGCTTCGCCAATATATATCGGTGTCTTAGTAATTTACTCGCCCATTTGGCTACATCTTGAGGGGCTTCTTTTCTCTGGAGTGGATAGTTCTCACGGCTATATCTTCAGGGCATTCGCTCTTATCCAGGCTATCTAGGTATCTTTGTAGATAATGCTGACGAAACGAGGCGCGACGCGTCACTCTATCCCCGCTAGCAGTCTCTCCTCAAGAACCTTCTATACTTCATCGATTTCGACGTACGTAAGAAGTTCTGCTCTTTAAGACCCTCTGGAGCATACCTGACGTTGACATTTTACTGAGTTGAGGTTTCTTAAGATTTTTTGGTGCGTCATCCGTGCCGCTTGTCTTTTTCGGTAGACTGTCCTTGGAGTATGATTTTGGGTCTGTGCCTTTTCCTCTTGGCTTCTGGAGATTTTTCCCAGGCCTCTTCTTTGGGCATACCGCTTTTCATCAAGAACCTCATTCGTTCTTAAGCTGCACAGTTTATGCTCTTGGGGTCTGGAGCCCCCATCGGCAGCTTCTCCAATGTCATGTCAAACGCTGCCATGCTTTGAGAGAGCTCTTCTACAAGTTTGTTTGAGGATCTTCCTTCAGAGGAAGAAGAGAATGCTTCGGGAGCCTCTGAGACTTTATTCTCTTCCGGTGCGCCTTTTACCAGATGACGTTTGAACCATTGTTGGGTCTGGGGCACTTAACGCTCCGACAAAAAAAAAACTATTTTTACGCGTATTATCCTCAGTATCCTGGCTTAGACATGAAATTAGACTGGGTAGTGCTATCCAACACCAATACTAGCGACTGCTTAACCCAGCAGTCATTCAGCCCTCGGGATATGCTGTTCCACCACTGGCTTGGGGGGTTTGTTTTGTTTTGGTTTCCCTCTCAAAATCCAATCATATTGGCCAATCTTTCATTTAGGAAAGATTATTTATCGGAGCCACCACGAAAAGGCTATGATCAGACTTCCATCAGGCCGATAGGTACGTCACACACATACAGTCTGTCAAGAATGAGTTTACACAAAGGAAAAAAATTCAATTTTTGATCTTTCTAATTATAAAATACTACTTTTTATTTATGTAAATTAATTTTTTTTCATGATTATAGTTATTTACATTATTTCCAACCGATATATACAAAAAAAAGTACAACTTCAATGCAAAAAAAGAAACAAAAAAAAACAACGAAAACAATTATTACAATTCTTGAAGTGTCAAGAAACTCTTTACACAACTGTTTTTGTTTTGCATTACTGCAACGATGCGGTAAATTTACAGTAATCTTTGGTCTGTATTGTTAAGTTGTATGAATTTGATCATGAGTTGGTGATTAATTTTTGGCTAGTACGCATAATTAAGTGAGATATTGTGTTCTAAAATGCCAGGCAAATATTATCCTTTGAGTTGGTTCAGATGATATACTATAATCACCAATTAGGTAAAAGTGCGCAGGAACTGTCGGAAATGTTCTGTGTAGCACGAAAGACAATCTATAACGTTATAAATCTTGCTGAAAATGAGGATAGATTGGAGCCAAAGTATGGAGGTGACTCAAAACTAAAAATATCTAAACGTATAGAGCGCCTTATTATAAGGAAACTTGGTAAAAAAAACCCTGGATTTCGACCAGAACACTTGCTAGGGAACTCAAGGAAGACTGTGATGCCGCTGTTTCCCATGAAACAGTACGACAGGTCATCCTACTAAATAAGTTCTCATCAAAAGCTGCACGAAAGAAACCACTGCTTTCTGCACTAAACATCGAAAAGCGTTTTTCCTTCGCTATGATGCACTTTTCTCAACCCGTTGACTTTTGGGACGACGTCATATTCTGCGATGAGACAAAAATGATGTTGTACTACAATGACGGACCAACTAGAGTGTGGCGCAAGCCTTTAACATCGTTGGAAAATCGAAATATCATTCCGACTGTAAAATTTGGTAAGTTCTCCGTTATGATTTGGGGGTGCTTCTCAAGCAGAGGAGTAGGAGACTTGGCATTCATCGAGTCAACCATGGACGCCTAAAAATATTTGCATATCCTTAAAATATATTTGACAAGCAGTGCGCAGAAATTCGGGTTTATGCATAACAACAAACCAAATTTTAAGTTTTACCAGGACAACGATCCCAAACATAAGGATCACATGGTGCGAATGTGGCTCTTATACAACTGCGGAAAAGTGATGGATACGCCAGCACAGAGTCCTGACTTAAATTCCATCGAGAATTAATGGGCCTACTTAAAGAAACAAGTCGCTTAAACGCAACCCAAAAACCGAACTGCCTTAAAAACTGCGATTCTCGAAGAATGGCAAAAAATACCAACCACGTATGACCTGCAAAAGTTGATTCATTCAATGAAAAATCGGTTGCAATGCGTAATGGCCATACCAAATATTAAATATACCAAATATTAATAAAATATGTAAAATATGTAAATATTAAAAACAATAATAATTTGAGTAAAGAGTTTCTTGACACTTCAAGAATTGTAATAATTGTTTTCGTTGTTATTTTCGTTCTTTTTTGGCATTGAAGTTGTACTTTTTTTGTATAATCGGTTGGAAATAATATAAATAACTATAATTAAGAAAAAAAAAACATTAACATAAATAAAAAGTAGTATTTTATAATTAGAAAGATCAAAAATTGATTTTTTTTCCTTTGTGTAAACTCATTCTTGACAGATTGTATTTTCATATTCATATGCTACAGGCTAGCCCCCGTATTTGGCTGACGACCGGGTGCTTAGTACTGAACATAATACTGAAAACCGAAACGAAATATTTCGCGAAGAAATGAAATTCGACGTAAAGTCGATTTTGCAAGGGTTTTGACGTTTCGTTTCGCGCTGAACTTATTACTAACCTTAAGTATAAAAATCTGCATTCTCTGATTTTGACTTGTTTCGATAAACTTTTTTAACGTGGTATTTTTAATTGAAATTTTTATTGACTAACCTTTTTTGCCCTCCACATCTTTGACATGGTTTGCTCGACATGGCTCGAAATAGTTAATTTTTCGATTTACTCTTAAACAGAGAGGGCCCGGTAGCTCTGCTCGCTAAGGCGTCAGGCCGAAAAGCGGCGTGCTACGGGGCCTGTGGGTTCAAATCCCGCCAGTGCCATGGCTGTAAGTGTGAATGCGTGTGATCTTCCATGAGGGTGGCAAATGGGCCCAAACTGGTGGCCTAATGCTGGCCGCGTTCCCGGCAGCCCTCTTACTAACCTAACCTGACCTACTCTTAAACAGGCATTGTACCATATCACACTGTTTCATGAAATAAACGAAACAAAATCCACCACATACATGCTTTTCATTGAATTGGCAACACTAATCCGTGACCATGTGTAGTGTACTTTAAACCCTCTCTGTACAATATTAAAGTATCATAAGAGCCATGTGATTACGTTCAATTGTCGTATCAAAGATCATAAAAGTGATGTGCAATCTGTGAAATTTAAATGTATCTTCCATTTACAAATCTAGGCACACGCAAGTATCATATCCAGTATTGTTCAGTTGCGTTGCTGCAAGTACCAAACGATCCGATAACGTTCGGGACTCTCTCTAATCAATACTTTTGGTGCAAAATATAAATAAAACTATTGTCATTAATTATTCTAAAGATCATCGGGCTACCTACGCAGAAAACTGGAATATGTACATATGCAACTAAAATTAATTTTGAAACTTGTGTTTAGTGTTGAACTGAACATTGTCGTCAGTTCGAGTTGTTTACAGTCAAGGGTTAGTTGAATCGATTGTCTGAATGCAGTTGTGCAGTGCAAAAGTGCAATTGATTTGTCAATTGAATTCGTTTTGATGAGAATTTTATCGATTTTGCGATGGTGGAACGAAAAAATAATAATAATAAATCGTAGCTTACTATCTATGTGACTTGCCTTGATAGTGGTTTAGAATATTTTTTTATATGTGTTGGAAACAGTTTTTGCGTTGTGTAAATAAATGTGTCGTGGTCACTATGTTTCCGGTGTTTTACTGTTTCCAAGAAAATACCGGAAATTTGTTTGCTGTGTTTTAGGGCAAAATGGTGATTGGTCGTATAGATGCTGAAGAATCCAGTTCAGACGGTACATGCATAAGGTATTTGATTGTATTTTAAGATTATTAGTGTAAAGTGTTGACTACGATTAGGTGGATGGGTATAATGAATCTGATCAAAAATGAGCAAAAATAATCTGAATAATACTGTTGTTTTTGCGAAGCGTAGAAATAATGTCCTTCGCTTTTGGAAAAATTTCCTGAATTCAACTGCGAAAATTTGTATGTTTTTAATAAATAGATTGAACTATGAAATTAGTGATGCGACGATTCCAGTCGATTCAATTCTAGAAACGATTCTCCTGAGTACTCGATTCTACTCGAGTACTTATTTTTTCGTACGGGTTCGTACGGGTTCGAGTACTGCTTCAAGTCCGAACTCTAGTACGGCATCGAGCCTGATTTTGGGTCTGATTTTGGATGCTGTGGTTAATCCAATTGCATATGAAGCTTCGTAGTTTGCTGGCGTCGAGACGAGCCTGCTCTGCACCATGGGGAGTTTTTGTTCCTTCTCCTGTTGAGTGTATTTTTGTACGTGCTATCCTTCTTCCATCTTTCGATCTACTGGTCTGCTGTGTTTATATCCCTTGTAATTTGCCTGTCACTGCATATGAACGTTTTTACGCTGAGCTTTCAAGTTTCATCCTCTGTCGATTTCCTTCAACTCCCCTCCTAATTTTAGGCGACTTCAACATGCCCACTGTGGAGTTGGATACCAATAACCTCAGTTTAATATCCTACAACCACCTCTCTGTTGCGACTTCTTCCTTTCTTTCACTTTGTTCTTGTTCCCAAATTAACTACCTTCGTTACACTAATAACAGAATGCTCGATTTAGTCCTTACTAGTGTTCCCTTAGATTCCCTTTCTCTCTCCTGCTTCTTTTGCATATGTGCAACCCGATCCTCATCACCCTCCTCTCCTACTTGATGTTGACCTCAACTTCTAGGTAAGGAATAAATGTCGTTCTTTTTAGCGTCACAATTTCTTTAAAGCGGACTTTCAAAAAATGTCCTCCTACTCTTTCTTTTCTAACCTTATCTTTCGTTATACTTCCATTAAACGTCCTCTCAAACCTAATGATGTCCCTTGATTCACATTGAAAGTCTCTGATGCTCTTAAAGCTAAGAAAAACGCTCGTGAAAAGCTGAAAAAGACGGGTTCAACCACTGATCTTCAGGAATTCCGTAGTTTGCGTTCTGACGGTAAAAAGTGCTCAAGCAGGCAATGCGTGATTACTTTTGATTACTTTTTGAACATCGAGGCTTCAATCTGTTCTAATCAATCTAAATCCTTTTGGTCCTACATCCATTCCATCAAATCCAATTCTTCAGTTCCTGATTCTATGTCTCTTGATGATGTTACTACCTCCACTCCTCAGGCTATTTGTGATTTGTTTGCTGCCTTTTTTCCCTCCTCTTATAAAAAAATCCACTGAATACCTCGGTAGCTCCCACTGTCGCCTGTACCGCTCTTGACTTATCTATGTTTAGTACCAATCCTTTGGAAGTTGAAATCCTTTTGCCTACCTTAAATTCGAATGCCAGTTCCGGTCCTGATTCCTAATATCCTTGTTAAATCCCTCTCATCCTCGCTCTGTGTTCCTTTAGCTATCCTGTTCAACATTAGCCTTACATCTCGTGTTATTCCCTTCTTTATGGAAATACGCCAATATTTTCCCAATCTTTAAATGTGGTGATCCTTCCGTTGTTTCCAATTATCGTTCTATATCCCTCCTCTGCTGCTTCAGTAAAATCATTGAACGTCTTGTCTACAATAGAATTTATCCTCTACATCCCTTACTTGCTCCTGAGCAGCACGGTTTCATCAAGGGTCGCTCTACATCGACCAACCTTATGGAGTTCATTGATTTTGTAGCCTTTGTCTTCGATTGTCAACGTCAAGTTGATGTAATTTGCACAGACTTTTCGAAGGTCTTTGATTCTGTGAGCCATAACCAGCTGCTCCTTAAACTTAATGGTTTCGGTGTTTCTGGTCCCCTCCTCTCCTGGTTTTCCTCTCATCTTCATAGTCGTCCCTGCAGAGTCACTTTTAATGGTTCCGTTTCCTTTCCTATGTGTCCGACATCCGGAGTTCCTCAAGGTTCTATCCTAGGTCCCTTACTTTTTATCTTGTTTATCAATGACCTTCCTTCTGTTATCAATTCTCCCTGTCTTTTATATGCGGATGAATTAAAATTTTACAGAGCAATCAAGTCTGCGAACGATTTTCATCAATTGCAAGCTGACTTGTTTGCTCTTAATCTCTGGTGTCAAGACAACTCCTTGCCACTGAACATTTTGAAGTGCCATCAGATGTCTTTTGCATATAAAAATACTCCACATGTGTTCTCTTATTCTTTGTCTGGTACTTCCATGTCAGTTGTCCAGCATTTTAGAGACCTGGGTGTGGTGTTTGATTCAAAATTAAGATTTGATGTTCATGTCATGAATATGACGTCCAGGGCCTCTAGGATTGCTGGATTTGTCTTGCGTTCTTCGTATATGTTTACCAACATTTCCTCCTGTATTCATTTATCTGTCTCCTAAGTACGCAGTATTCTAGAATACGCGTGCCAAATCTGGTCTCCGCGCGTTCAGTATTTATCTGACGCCATTGAATCAGTTCAGCCCAGGTTGACTCGCTCGCTTCTTTTCAAATTCAATATCATCTATTGTCACTACGCCTCGTCTTTCCCTCCTTCGTATGTCCTCCTTGCAATCTAGGAGATTGTTCCTCGATGAGTGTTTTCTCTTCAAACTTTGCCAAGTCATTTTTTTGTCACATCTTGGTTTCTAGATAACCAGTCGTTCTTCTGAGGTTTTCTCTATTCCGTTTGCACGTACGGAAGTCTATTTCCATTCACCTTTGCTGCGTCTACCCAGAACGCATAATGCCCTTAAGCTTGGTCCCCTCCCGCAATCATTTTTACAATTCAAGCATGTATTGAAAATGTTACCTTGAACTGCTATTTACCTTAGTCCTAATTTTAGTTTTCAAATTACTCAATTATTTCTGTTATTTCTTTTCCTTTTTTATGCTTATTTTTTTTTTCTTTCTTGATGCTGCAATTGGAGTTATATCTGTAGCGCAAGGGATTAATAAATAAATAAATAAATAAATTTGAACGGAATCAGTAGTATTGTGTATAAATGCAACTAAAGTTGATGCGCGATGCCAATGAACAGTAAACAAATCGATAAAGCATTAGTAGATATGATCTGTTTAGATTTTCAACTACTTCAAAAAGTGGTATATTTTTTGCACTGAACCCTATGTAGGAATGAACTGAACCCTACGTCAAGAAAAACATTGTCCGAAAAATATTTGCACGATTGTTATTCTGTAGCACGTGCAGCGATTATGGAAGAACCAAAAAGTGTACAGCATCTACCTGCCACTACAGACATGTGGACTTCCGACACCAATCGAAGCTTTATGGCGCTGATATTTCATTTTGTATATGAAGGAAAATTACAAAGCTTAGCGTTGACCACATGTGAGTTTGAAAAAATCCATGCCACTGAAAATATAGCTGCAGCCATAAAAAGTTTCTTTGAGGACTGGCATCTGACAGGCAAGATAGCTGCAGTGGTTAGACATAACACACTGAATGCCCGAAAAGCAATTACGGAGCATACGATGAAACATTTTTCCATGTGTGGCTCATACGCTCAATCTGGCTTCACTATCTGAAAAATAGCTGACTACTGCTGCCTATTTCAAACGAAGCAATATTGCGAGCTTTAAATTACGTAAAGTACAAGATCAAATAAACTTTCAAGTTCTTAAATTGAAGCTGGATGTCCCAACTCGATGAAATTCATTATTTATTATGAATCGTTTGGGAAAGGTTAAGATGCCTTTGGCTGCTGTATTGTTATCTTTAAAATCTACTCCTGATAATCTTAGCTCCGTTGAATGACAGAAATTAGGTGATTGCTTTCTGTTTTGAAACTAGTGAAAGAGCTGACAGCTATAATTTCCAGCGAACAATATCCAACTCTTTCAGGCATAATACCGTTGGTTCGAGGTTTACATAAGTCACTTTCAAGTTCTTCTCCGTTTTCTATTACTGGGCAAATATTAAAAATAAAAATGTTGGTAGCAATAGAAAAGCGACTCAGTACTTTCGAGTTTGATGAAACTGCATCAAACAGCACTTTCATAGATCCAAGATTTAAGAGAGCTGCGTTACAAAATGACACCTATGAAGAATTAGTCCAATATAAAGAATCGTTGGTTAATGTCGACCTCCCGGAAGATAAGCCAACCAATGTGGATGCGCAAATGGAACACAACCTTTTAGGATATTTGGACGAAAAGGTGTTGAAATATTCTAAAATAAATAAATATTACAACGCCCACTCCTTCCGCAACAGAAAAGATCAAACAATATATTAATCTGCCTTTTTTAAATAGGCATAGCAATCCTCTTCAATTTTGGGAGGAGAGAAAATTTATATATCAATCATCTTTGAAATATATATATATATATATATATATATATATATATATATATATATATATATATATATATATATATATATATATATATATATATATATATGTGTGTATATATATATATATATATATATATATATATATATATATATATATATATATATATATATATATATATATATATATCAATTGTCTGTGAAATATTTATGTATACCAGCCACTTCTGTGCCATCAGAACAAGTTTTTCGAAAAGCTGGTCAACTATGTAATTTAAGGCGCAATAGACTAAAACCAGTAAAAATTAAGCAGATTTTGTATCGAAACCGTTTTTTGATCAATAACTTTAAATGATCTTATAATTTTGATTATTTTTGATAATCTACTTATTTTTACTATGTTAATTTATTTTTAAATGGTTTTGAATTATGCGATCATCTTTGTTGATTGTTGAAAAAAAAATATCAAAATATTTCCAATATATCTTATGCTTGTTTATTTGCAATATATCTTATTATAACCATTTTAAAGTCCTACTACATGAAATATTTATTTCTTTTATAGGTAAGTGGATGATTTTTGACAACAGTTTAAAGCGAAAAAAACATTCTATAATGATTAATTGTAAGTAAACACATAGAAATTTATGTCACGCATTCAATGTTTTTAGATACATTTCATAAAACCATATAAATTCTATTTTTCTAACCTCGATTAGGATTTGAAAGTTCTTATTTTGCCGTTAAATTTTCCGATTACGGTGGCATTTCGTTAAATGACGCTAAAGTTTAAGATTGTTCCTTTTGAATATTAGATGCATGAATGAGAATAATGATTTTATGCAAAAAAAAAACAACGCTAGAGCAAAAGAACCGCTAGAAACACAAATGTTCGATGAACAGTAGAACGGTAAAAACTACACAAGTTTACAACTTGATAGCATCTGATAATCTGGTCAAAACTTATCGTAATCAAAAATTTCACATTTTCCCAATCTAATTTTAGGTGCCTGGCGCACACATAGAGTTAAACATTTCAAAAATAATTAAGAATACGTTCAAATTTCATTCTATAATCTTTATTTTTGCGAAAATTATTTTTAACAGAATAATTTGTGTATTTAAAATATCACTAAAATGACCGTCAGCGCCAAAAGGTTAAAGATTATTAACATTTGGTGAGACCTGACACTATTCTGCATGTACGCGAATGTATCCTTAAAGTTTCAGTTCTATCAAATGGCGATTTTAATACTAATGCTTTTCGATTATTAGTAACAAATGTGCCCACACTGCTTGTTTCATTTTGAGCAGGCTGTTTGTGTTTTCTCGTACTGTCTTTCCATAATATTTTTGTATAAGTAAAATGTTTGGCTCTGTTAGGTGTCCTTTTCCTCCTAGAGGCTCTTCGTCGCTCAACTTTTGTTTACCCATCTGCAGCTTCAGTGCTTTCACCCTAGAACCTTCATAATATTGAATGAAAAATGTATTGCACAAATATGATTTTAGGTTGTATTTACCCATTCTGTTCTGCACGTATCCTACACACTCTAACTTTGACACCTATGTATCAAGGTAAATATTTTGGTCGACGATTGCTTTGAACGCTTTTGAATCGCCATCTCCCAGGAACTTAGTGTATTTACACGCTGAGAAATGACCGAAATCAATATATTAACAACTTAATATTGCTATAGTAACAGCATTGTACCTAATACATAATTTTAACAGCTCAATATTTTATGTTAGGAAGTTACAATATTATATTTGCAGTTTAACATTATATATTAAGCTGTTAACTTTTTATGTTAAGAACATCTGTAAATATAAATGTTTTAACATCTTAACCTAAATATATTACTATGCCAATATAAATATATTAACCAAGGGTGGTGAAATTGATGGTGAAACAACCAAGTACAATGCTAGTATTGCATGTTGGAATGTTAATATTTAATACGGCAATATCACAATCGAATAACCGGTTCTCGTCCGATCACCGAAGTTAAGCAGTGTTGGGCGTTGTTAGTACTTAGATGGGAACACCGCGTGTCGTTAATACTAACTATTGGTATACCAATATAGTATTGTAAGACGTTAATATAACTTATTGGCATGTTAATATTTATTATTGGCCTACCAATATAATATCGTAACAGACAAATTCACCACACGCATGTCAATATATAAAATTTTAAGAACATATAACATTATATAGCTTGGTCAATATAATAATGTTAAGAAATGTTTTTAATATGAATATATTAGCTGCAAAATATATTAAGGGTAGAACAATGATTTTTTAGCGTATATAATAAATAAAATTAGTAATAGTGGTATAATACGATAGTAAATAGAGAGGCATGCAAACTAACTTCACTCCACACAAACTCTCAAATCGTTTGAAATTTAGTAGATCACCCTAAACCTCCATCGCACTACTTGCCTCTTAATAATTGGATGTTTAATGCTCCTTGTGATTGTTTTTGCAACAACTTTGCCGTTGTCTACTGAGATAACGGCAACAATCCCATTCTCGTTTATACCATGTGCCAGCAACAGCAACACTAAATCATTGTTATCTTCAACACTCACCTTCGCCTCATTAACAGCTTGCTGCTTGCTGCAATTTTTTGGCACCATCAGATAATGTTTTTTCATAACTTCCAAATGATGCTGGAGGTGGTGGCAGATTCATAAGTGAACAAAAGTATTTTGCTACTGTGACACCTTTGCCAATGGCTCATAAGGTATATACCAGTCGCAAGTAAACTTCAAAACTTTCACCTTTAGAAACATAAAAAATTTATAAAATAATAACAACATTCTTTACACGTCATGCATACCTATATATTTTTTTACCAAGCTTCGTAACTATTGAGTGTCATGCTGCCACTCCACAAGTGGGGAATTGAAAAATTATTTTTGGACATGGCTCCCATTACATGTAACAACCAGCTTCACTGCCAGGCCACATTGTCTCGTGATGTCAAAACTAACTTTTTTCCCACAATCTTGACAGCTCATAAATGAATTTATAAAGCTGCCAAACAGCATGATGTTCACAATATGATTTTGATTTTCGTCATCATACAAATCATACTCATCTAGGTTGTTCAACTTCCTTTCGGATGCCGACAACGAACTCGAACTTTGAAGTCAGAATTCCCAAAGAAGCCGAGGGAGTTGTTGTTCCAGATTGTGAAGCCTGACACTGATCTCCACTACTTTTGGAAAAAGTTTTTTTTTTAAGCTTTTTTTTTTAAAGCTTTTTTGTGCGACGCATGGTTTCTGCCTATAGTATAAGGTACTAAACTAATTGAAAACACGTTTGTGAACGACATCTAGTGAGTCGATTGCAAAAACATAATCAAAAAAGTCTAGCGCATCAGAACCGCTAGAAAACTAATTTTCGAAGAAATTGTCTTTGAGTGACAAAAAAATGTGGAAAGACGTAATACACTTTTTTGTAGAATCATATCAACCATTCCTTATCCAAAACAACAAAACTCAACTATAACACAAATGATGAAAATGTTCCGTGCTGGCAACACTTTCCCAACGAAGCAGTAATAAGTTTACCATAACAAGCTCATACTTAAATCAACTTATCCTTTGAATTTCGTGTTCATGGCAGAATTTCATCGAAAGCTTCAGCGGTTAAATGTTGTTTGAGGCTGCCATCCGAAAAATGTTCAAAACTCGGTAAATTTAAAAATTGGTTTCTTATTTTTATCGCAAATGCTTTGCATATGAGTACGTAATTTGAAGCATCTGTTGGTGCAATATTTACGAAAATGGCCAATGCTGGTTACCCTGTGTTAGCAGCAAAGCAAAATATATACCAAATCTGCTTCACGTTAAGTTAAACCCAACCAGTAAATTTCGTTTCGATTGAATCACTGCGCTGGAAGTTATACGGGTGAAAAGAATTTTAGGGCTACCACCCTCAACACTTTTCAAATTTTGAAAGCGTTAATATTTGTTGTTAATTTTCATTGCAGGATCATTCTCAATTGCAAATCTAATAGCATAATCGCTCAGTAAAGAAATTCCACAAAATTACAAAAATTATGGCAGCCCTTTCATGATTTTTCTACGAAATTCCTACGACATTTGGTTCACATGTAGGCTCATTTACTGCGTGAACTTCGTTTTGATTTCAACTCTGGATAGGAAGTTATAGGGAAAAAAGCTTTATTTCGCTGAGCAAATTTGCAAGATTTAGGAAACAAAAATCACCATAGTTGGCAACTCTATTCGAATTTTTCAACCAAATTTCTACGAAATGTGGTTTGAAATAAGTTCCGAATACTGTGTAAATTTTGTTGATGGCTATAAAATGCCGTTTTTTCCATGTGATTTTTCAAGATTGCACCACTGCCACAGGGTTGTCTGCATTTCAAAATCACTTCTATCAGATCTGGTCCTATATAATACCAACATGTCCTGTAAATTTCATAATGATCGAATTATCCGGTCGTGAGATCTCGTGAACAGAAGTTTCGAGTCCTGTAAAAAGAGGTAATTTGGTGATGGGAAGCCGTTCTTGTGCAACTTGGAATTTTAAGAATTTCAAGGTTAAAAATTAAAATTGATCAATTATTTGAAGTTTTTGTCAAAAAGCGAAAAAATTTCAGGAGTGTGAAAATACATGTGTGCTAAGTTTTAGTCAACATAAATATGCTTCGCATATTTCACGATGATCCAATGTTTCTGTCAGAAGTTATGACAAATCAAAATTTGAAAAAAAAAAAAATCCTTGCCTACCATTAGGCACTCAGCACCCACGCGGCTTAAAATTTCCAATTCTTTATCATAGGTAAGCATAAAACCAGGGGCGGATTTGACCATTTCGCCGCCATAGGCGTCAGAAATATTTTCCGCCCTTTTCGCGAATTATATTAAATGTAACAATGCGCGATTTTTTTTGGATTCCCTAGAATACTTCGCTGTTTTTCATTGCGCCCGAGCTCACAAAATAGGAATATCAGAGCAAAACTGGCACCGGTTCGTTCGTAAAAATTCCCTATTATTGCGCCCTTGCCACACAAATAATTATTAAAATACACACACGGTAAAGAACATAAAAGTACCTGAAAAAGAAGAATCCAAAAATAACAGTCCACAACCGTATACACCTTTACATCATACTATTCCGTTCAAAGTTTGCTTCCGCACTTGACTGGAGATCAACTATGAACTCGACTACTGTAAATTAATGTTCGATATGTTATTAATTAAGGATGAACCCGAGATATTTTGGCCTATGATGTTCTACATTTCATTTTTTTTTATAGAAATTAATTTCCGTTATGAAGTACAATTTGAAAAAACACGTCAAAAATAAACAGAGATTCGCATGTAGTTGTCTGTAATATAATAGTAAAAAAAATTCTCTGAAAAATGAATGCTCGCAAATATTTACCTCTGATAAGCTTTTCCTAAATTGAAGAGGTATTATTTGGGTTCTTTTTAGGATCTTTTTAGGTCTTTTCAGGCTCTTTTTAGGTATTTTCAGATACTTTCTAGGCACTTTTTAGGTTTTTTTTTGAGTTTTTTTGGTCCTTTACCGTGATCGCATTTCGATATTTATTATAAGTCAAACTTTTTAATGTCCGAAAAAAATCATCAGAAGTGAATTTTTGCGTGAATTAATTTTTTTTAGAGAATTCGGTTGGCTTGAGGTGTTAAACGGCCCACAGACACGGAGATCTGGTTGCCGAATTGGTTGGAGACTTGCGATATTTGCGAACAAACTAGATCTGAGACTAGCCCACAGACAGTAAATTTGGTCGCAGATATTGCATATCTGCAACCAAGTCGACGACCAGATGTCCGTGTCTGTGGGCCGTTTTAGGCTCATATATGATAGAAAAAAGACTGCCGCCCAAAAACAAAATCGAAAATTTGCCGCCACCGAAATTTGCCGCCCTAGGCCCGGCCCTACCGGGCCTATTGGCAAATCCGCCCCTGCATAAAATATAATAATTTTCATAGGCAATACTTTTTTTAAAAAAATGTGCTCTGCATAGAAATATAGGAGTACCTGAAAATTCACTAAAATGCCCGCCGCCGCAAAAGTGTTAAAGATAGTAGTCACGGACCTACTCACTATATACATCTATGTTGTCCAAAAATTTCAACTCAATCGGACCGGCTGCTCCAGAGTTTATCTCCCTTAATCATTTTGCTGATATATATTATATATATGTATATATATATATATATATATATATATATATATATATATATATATATATATATATATATATATATATATATATATATATATATATATATATATATATATATATATATATAAATATATAAATACTAATTTTCGGCGAAACGAGTCAAATAATAATTTTCTTTGAAAATCAGTAAAAAATTAGAATATCATTTTCTGAAAATAGGAAGAAATTATTGAAATCATAAAATACAGTTTCAACAAACCAAGCTAATAATACAGCAGTCTCTAGGAAAAAAACAATTGAATGTATTTAGCGGAACTACGTAAATATTCTCAATCTGCGTACGTACTCGGCCATATTTCATCATAGGTACCTGTTGCCTCCATCATTAATAAATCATTGAAAACATTCAACTAGTTTCGAAATCAATTGATTTATCGAAAATTCTGCATGATTTAAATATGGAAAACTGCAAATAGCACATATGTGAAAGCTCTCATTGATCAGAACAGTAGTGCACATAAACCGGCGCATTATGCAACAATATATTTTTGATATTTTTAATCGGAACATGCATGACAAATAAACAGGTATTCAAAAATCGATATTTGATAGCTTCTATATTTCCTGTTCATCGATTGAAATTCTAAATGCGTAGAATAGTTTATGTGTAGATTGTTGCATCTGATTGGTATTTATTTTAATATCTTGAAAAATTCACCATGGTTGAAACTATTCTTGTTTCTTGTGGAACTGGATAAAAAAAGTAAAATATGTAATTTCTTTGATAGTTCCTTACAAAATATTGAAACTTATTAACCAAACATTTATGAGTCAGGGAAAGATACATTTCTCGCACAAAGTATATATTTCTTTTTTTGTTATCTTCTCAAGTTTAAATCAAAATTCCATATCCTTCATCCTGGTCAATTTTCACTCAATCATACCTACATCCTCTCATCTACCCTCAACACCAAAATTATTTCAACAATCTTTCAAAAAAAAAAAGAAACCCTTCATCCAAATCACAAGTGACAATAATCGACGAAACGCATAACATTTATGTCCTGCTCTACTTCCTGACCCGGTTCCTCTGGCACTTAAAATAATAATCGATATAGCATCTGAAAATGGTTCAGTTAAGTTAAATCTGCCCCAACGGGAATATACTCCACATACCTATGTATGTATGTTTTGTCGATGATAACGATTTAAAAGCTAGGTCAGCACTGTCGTCGTCGTCAGATAAGTATCTATCCGTTTTAATTACATAAGTGAAACAGCTTCCATTCAATCCTTTTTTTCCTTCCTTCTTCAAAATCCTTTTCGACCGAGTTTTTTGTATTTGGGTCGACATACGCGCACCACCCACGCATTGTCAACCATAAGCAAAAACATACTTATGTACATATGTATGTATGTAAAAAAAAATATGAATTCGAGCAATACTTTGGTAGTATATATAATATTGGAAAATCTGTAACGGTAAGGAGGTGTTATATGTGCTTTTTGCATAATTGGATTAAATATTGAACAACGAGTGGTTGTCGTACATATTACGAATGACACACTAGTTTTAGGTTCAATATCGGTAAAGAAATTCAAAAGAAAAGATACGTTGAAGGTAAATCGAATTTTCAGTCTTTCGGTGCGACTCTGCGGACAAACTGTTTTTTTGGGGAAATGTTCCTAGCGTAGACAGAAGAAATTTTGGTGATATATCCTTCATGTGATGATGTGCAAACACAAAGTGATTTTAATTAATTAATGAAGTATAAAAAAAGACATGTGAACAAGAGATGCACTTATAAACAAAGAAGAATCTAATATTGCTCGTGAGTGTTGTGGATATGTAGTTTCCTTAAGATCAAGCTCATTTCTACGTTTAGTTAAACCGCTGTTTAGTCACCTAGGTTCTATAACTAAAGATACAACCAAATCAATTTTTTTTTTGTATCTGAAGCTCTGATTTCACGTGTCTTTGGCTGAAGCTAGTGATTAAACAATCAAAAGTGATAATAAGTGAATACAATTGCGCTCAAGTGCCATGTAAAGCTAGGTTTGAACAGTACACTTCCTCGGCGAGGAAGTGTTACATGCCTAGAAAAAATTTGGAATATACAACGAAAAATCCGGAAACAATTCATAAAACTGAAGCATCAAATATTAATTGATCATCTTAAAAGGTGAGATAGATATTTTATGTATTTTTGATCCATTTTATGTATTTTATGTATACACGTAACGAAATCATAAACTATTCGAAGATATAATTAATTAAATTTTAAATTAATTAAAATATATATTAATTAAATTTTGAGACGTGATTTCCGAAGGTATAATAAATTGAAAAATGCAAAAAACAAAAAAAAATGTTTTATTTTCAAAATTGTGGCCGGTACTATTACTTAAAGCTTGGAGTCTCGTTTCGAGCAGTTTGAGTCGTTTAATGGTACGTTATACTTAGATTTTTTTAATCAGAGATCCCCGTTTCATGTAATGTTCCTTCTTTAACTACAAAAGCGAGATTTTCGAGAGCTTTCAGCTATACGAGCAGTTCGAACTTCTTTAGAAGCTAGGGAAGCTCGTAACTGGGAGCGGTTAATTCGTTGTTGATCGCGTTTGTTGGTTTAGTTGGCGTGTCACAAAAATAGCTGTAACTCCATAAGTAATTCGAATTCCAGAAAATCCGTTTAAAGGCTTATTCTTAAAGGTCTAAACTTTGAAAATATGCAAACAAACAAAAAATCGATTTGTTAAAATTTCTAGACCAGAATACCAGCACTTTAGTGAAGATATTGTTTCAAAATGTGTATATACATTTTGTGGTCCATTGTACCATCACTAATATGTAAGCCGCCCTACATCTAGTACCATAAATAATATGTAAGGTAATAATATGTAAGCCGCACATGCAGCCTCGATCAAGCACGGACTCCTTCCATGTTTCACTGTGGGCTGAATATTTTTCTCATCCAATTCTGTACTGGGCTTCCTTCATTCAATAGCCTTTCCATCAGACCCAGATATATTATATTTGCTCTCATCGCTGAATATAACTCTGTTCCGGAACTCGGAGGCACAATTTTTATATTGTTTCAAATTTTTATATGTTAAGATTAGACGCTGCTTTTTATTCACTTTGTTGATAAACGGTTTTCTTTGGGGTTTTCTCCCATGAAATCCTGCTTCATAGAGAACATTTCTTATTGCATTTGGCGAATCCTTTTTACACATTCCTTCTTCTACTGGGTCAACGATTTTTGGAGGACTTATCATAGGATTTTTCTTAATTTTTTTAATTTTTCCTTTCTTGGTCGACCGGTCTTTGCAGCATTTTTGATGGCTTTTCTCTCAGCGAATCTATCGGTCACTCCCTTTACCGTTGACCACATCCGATTTACCAAAGATCCAATTTTCCGCAGCGATTTACCTTGCTTATTCATATTTATTATTATTATTGTTTACGAGCCATTGCGATAACACTGACTTTTGAAACAAAGTTGAAACAAAGTTTTTCGTGGAAACATAAGAGTGTGCGAAAACAGTGGATCACAAAACACAAAACAGTGTTTTATTTTTGTTTAATTATTATTTATAGGTATCAAATGATACGCTTTTCTTAGAATATTTGCATAATACTGTAGTAAATAAATATGTGATGCAATACTTCCAATTGCAAATTTAATAATGTGATTTTTTTACGCTCTTTTCGGAAACTAGCAAGTGTGTGAATACTTTTTGGAGTAACTGTACATCAACTTCGCACTTTCAATCATTCAAAGGCAAAACCTGGCAATAATCTTTCATATGGAACTAAGAAAAATTATTAGTAATCCCTAAAATAAAACACTTGCGTTGAGCCAGGCAATAAAATATCCAACCATGTTCCTGCTTGCAACAACATTTCGAGAAATAAGAGCTTCCGTTAGAAATTGTTTGTGCGGCTAAATCAATTTCGCTGACTGTATCAGCAGACATCTTAAAAGTCTTAAAAGACAAAAAAAAGAAGATGAAATAATGTGCGTTATTTTATATTTATCACAATGAATGTACTTATTATATTCATCAAAATCTTCTGTTTCATTATAAGGAAAATGTCTAATAAAAATATATCGGATGTTCTTCGTTCGCAGCATTTTAACGAACGTAACCCCACAAATAAGCAGCTTTTACTCTAATCAAATCAAATAATACATTCATAAAGTTCAATAATTCAGCTAAATTAATTTAAATGACTTCATCTGCCCACATTGACTACTTCTAATCAAAACAAACTAATTCAATTGACATTCGAACTATCAACATATCCAAAAGATATCAATCAATTTTATTTGTTTGTTATTTCATTTCTCATTCACTCGGTTCACTTTATTCAACTCTAAGCTTTCGAAATCCAATCAAAAATGTTATTCGTTCAGTCCATCATGAACTCTCGGTGTCATGCAAATCGAATGCGAAAAACTCGGAGCGGCAGTAAATAAAAAATCGATTGTGATTCAAACTACATACATACATCATATAGTGGACAGACACAAAAATAGTTGTGCAAAAGTCATTTATATGAATTCGAATCGAATGGTCAAGCTCAAATCGTTCTTAAAATTAACTGATCAAAACTGCCTTGATTGAGTTAACTGAATTGCATGATACAATCATGATTTTTTCTTTCGGAGATCAATATGTCACCGGTGCTTTGTAAGCAGCAGGACGACTAGGATATCGGGCTGCTCGCATACAAACATGATTAGGTCCGTCGATTAGTTTGAGAAACGATGGTAGTTTTGGCTGAACGAATCGACTGATTCGATTTCGGGCATAATTGAGTCATTCATTGAGTCCAGATCGAATGCGATTAAAGCGGCGGAGGTTAAATGGGAAATGGATAGGAAATTCTGATTTCATTTCTTGGACACGATATACGTTTGATTGTCATTTTCATTTATTCGTTTCCTAGTTGCCTTGAACTAGTGTATGACGTGCTAGGGAGTAGGCCCTTGCGATTATGACGGTATGATTCAATTGTAGATAGCAGATCCTTGACGATATCGATTTTAGTATAATCCGTGCATTGTGGTTTTCAATCAATATACATATGTATTTATGTACGTCTTTATGCCAGTATTAGATACACATTGTGGTTTGAATGCATTGATGCATATTTACGTAATTCCGATAGGAAAGAGAAAATTGATTCAATCAAGGCTATGGGCAATAAATGGCAGGGAAGTCGGATTGGATGGACTAGTCGGATTGATTATCAGTCGAATTGGCTAATAACTTTCAAAAACAAGAACGATTGCTTCCAGTGCTGATTGCAAACACATGAAGTAAAGTAAGCAAAATGAAATTGCAGAAGAGTAAACGTACGTTTTTACCTAGAGCATACGAAGGTTGATCAGAAAGTAGTGATAATCGGTTATTTTCAGTTCGCATAGAATTCAAAAAAAATATTTTTACTACCTCATATATCCAATAAGTCAGCATAAAAAAAAACATATAAATCGGCCACGATTCCAGGGAGGTACATTCAAGAGAAAAAGATCTACAACAATCAGGCTATTTGCCAGATAATGTGCCAAATTGAGCTTCAAAAGCCTCGAATAGATCAAGGGCAGTGCCACAACAGCCAGCAGTATAGTCATTCAGCCAACAGCTGTCACGCCCAGTGCCGTTGTGTCAAATGTGATGGGCTTCACCACCACAAATTCTGCATTAAGCAGCCTGAGGAAAAGCCAAAATGTGTCAATTGTAGCGGAGAACATCCTGCAGGCTATGGAGGTTGCCCCCAAAAAGATTAAAAAATCATTTGCTCATGTAGTCAGACCTACTTCAGGTTCATCTCCTTCTCCAACAAATATTAGCAATCCAGAGGATAAACGTATTTCTGTAAGTGGTAAATCAGCGACTCCCGCCAACTATCCAAACCAAATGGGGCAGTTCCTCACAATCATGCAAGAACAACTTCATGCAATGATAAAGGACATGATGGCGGAAATGATTTAGGGTTTGTTCCCCGTCCAATCGTCAACAACACGGACTCTTTTTACTACGTGAAATCAATCGAGCAAATCGAATATCAGTCTTTCTGCCGAAAAAAGGTGAACTAATTCAATTTCTGAGCAATTGCAGAGTTGATATAGTTCTCATCTAAGAAACCTTTTTGAAATCAGGGCATCAGCTATGAAAATAACCAAGCGGGGAAAGAACTTTATAGTTTTGCTGCAGATAGTATTTCGTGTTTGCATACTCCCGATGAGCCCACTCGCTTTGGCCCTATCTACAGTCATATCCTAGACATTGGCTTATCCAAAAATATAAATCAGAGTGTGCTTCTTACTGTCTTAGATAAGCTCCCCTCGGATCACAAGCCAGTACCTTTTCAAATTGAGGATATTTTCATTGACTTCCCAATCAAGTGGAAAATAACTACTGACTGACAATCTTTCCGCACTTCTCTTTCCAATGAATGCATCCAAGTGCCAGAAACGATAAGAGATTTAGAGGAAACCATTGAGCTCCTCACAAATAAAATCACTGAGGCCAAAGATACCGCTTCAACCGAAATTTCGGTTAACTATGACCAAGACCCCTATGAAACTCGATCAAAATAATCATAAAGAGGAGGAATCAGATTCAGAAACGAGCCAGCATCACTGGCTATCCCGTATTGAAGCAGGAAGTAAACCGGCTAACCAATGTCATTTGTGACCAGATTAGAAAATTCAAGAATGAACAGTAGGAGCACTGCATGAGTAGTCTTGATCCTGATAGTGGTTCAATCTGGAAAATTTTTAAATATTTTGAAATTAAGAATAAACCAAACATGTTACTCATCCACTCGTCTTAAGTATAGTAATGCGGACAAAGCCAAAGCTTTTGCGGATTCTCTAGAACTTCAATTTTGTGAGAACTCTTCTGTAGACGACGATCTTGACGAGGAAGAACACACTGAGCAGCCGCGGCACAGATATTACACACCACAACTTTCCACCAACTTCTATAGAAGAAGTAAAAAGCTTGATCCAGAGTCTTATACCCGACAACATCCTTCAGACAGTTTCAGATATCATCAGTGTCATTTTTTGCCTCAAAAGATATCCAAATTGTTTGAAACTGGCTACAGTCATAGTTATTCCAAAGTCCGCGAAAGACTTGACTTGCCCTCAAAACTGGCGTCCAATCAGTCTCGGTTTCTCCTTCGTTAAACTCACAGAACACGTGTTCCTCTCTCGTCTACAAGAGAAAGTTCTTTTAAATATTTCTCTACCAGCGGGGTTGTTTGGTTTAAAACAGAATCACTCCACAGAGCTGCAGCTAGCTCGAGTAGTCCAATACATTAGATCAGGTCTCTATTAGAGAAAATCAACAGGACTCGTAATGTTCGGTGTCGCAAAGGCATTTGATAAGATGTGGCATGCCGGGCTTACCGTTAAATTAGGTTATCTTGGTCTACCAACTGCATCCATCCAGCTTATTGGATCCTTCCTTCACAATAGAGCCTACCAAGTCAGAATCGATAGCATACTTTCATCTAAAAGATGTATATCAGCAGGAGGCCCCCAAATCTCGCTTTTCGCAAACGACACTTGTATTTTTTACACGTCCAGACAAGCTGCAGCCATTACCTCAAATCTGCAACGTCCCATCGACCTCCTTATGGAGTATTTTAGGAGATGAAAAATAAAACTGAACACGGACAAAACTCAAGCGATCTTCATAACACTCAAAAGACGACAAACATCACGCGTTTTAACGATAGACCATCAATCCATAGATTGGCAAGAGACGGCCGAATATCTACCTTCGATCACAAATCATAGTCGACTCCACCCATAGCCAACAAAAGAATTTCCATGAACAACACAATAAACGCTCTTTATCCTCTTCTCAAAACGTCTCAGCTAAGTAACTCAAATAGGGCCCTTCTCTACAAACAAGTAGTAAGACCATAATTACTTTACGGCTGCGTAGTATTCGGACAAATCACCAAAACTAACAGGAAAAAACACCAGTCAAGCCAAAATATTGCGATAAGAAGACTATTCAAGATGTACCAGGGAACATAGACATCTATAATGATTTGGGAATCGAAACAGTTGGAAAGTACATACGTAACCGTGGGCTTAAGCTCTTCGAAACGGTAGAAAATCGCCTCAACAATTCTCTAAGAATCCTAAAAATAGTTCACCTTCACAATAGTTCGACTTATCCAAGCCTGAGGCAACTCACAGACTAGGGCGACCACGCCCTATTTATCGATATAAAACACCAACAGTTTGGGTCGTTTAAGAGGCTGACCGCAACACCTCTCACTGTTATAAGTGGAGTAAGGGTGCAAAACCCGCACCAGCATCCACCAGTTCTCAGCAGAAGGTACATTCATTTGGACATCAAAATGGAGAAAAACGAAATTAGAGTTATCTTTAAGTACCTGTGTTTGAAAAAAATATCTACCATAGACATAGACAGTGACTGCTGGAAGCATTAGAGGACTCTGCTCCTCCGTATTGCATCGTTGCACGCTGGGCCAAGGAGTTTAAGCTGGGAAGAACATTCACTGAAGATGAACACCGCGAAGAACGTCCATCCACGTCCCTCGCTGAAGACAGCGAGAAAAAAGTCGAAGATGTCGTGTTGCCAGATCAAAGAGTGACCATCAGGCATGTAGCTGAGGTCACAGCGATCTAGTATGGCAGTGTTCAAAGAATCGTTGCCAACGAATTACATATGAAGAAGGTCTGTGCGCGTTGGGTGCCGAGAATGTTAACCGACTAGCAAAAGAAGAAACGAGTCAACATTTCGAGGGTGAATCTCGAAAAGTTTCGGGCAGATCTGGAGAAGTTTTTGTCACGTTTCGTAACCATGGACAAGACCTGGATCCACCATTTTGATCCAGAAACCACCCAGCAATCGATGACCTGGAAGCAACCCTGTTCACCAACACCGAAGAGATTCAAGGTGTCGAGTTCAGCAGAGAAGGTTATGCATCAGTTTTTTGGATCGCTGAAGGAATTATTATGGTGGAATATTTGAAAAAGGAAGCCACTATACCAGGCTCTTACATTGCAGACCAAATAAGAAGGTTGCGGGAGGCCAATGAGGAAAAAAGACGCTTCAAACTGCGAGCCGGAATGCTGTTTCATCAAGGCAACGCACCGATTCACAAGGCTGCAGTTGCGATAGCTGCAATTTCGTCATCCACATGCAATTTCGACATCCACCCTATTCGCGAGATTTAACTTCCAGGGACTCCTACCTTTTTCCTCGGCTCAAGAAACAAATTCGGAGCAAGAAATTTGAAAATGATAGCGAAGTGATGGCCGCTGTTGAGATGTTTTGGGAGAGTAGAGCCAAACTTAATTTTTTCTGAGGGTATCTTGGGTTTGGAAAAAGAGGTATAAAGTGTTGAGTATGCTAACAGTTTTAAATCTCTTAACTCCATGCAGGTGTTAGGTGCCTAAATGTAGGCAAAGATTTTTTTGAAGTTGCTATAAATTCTGGCAACGCCATCAGATCGTTACGGAATTTCAAAGACATCTTGACGTGTATAGCAAATACATCTGTGTGGTTTTTGATTATTGTACGGCAGGAACGCAAGAACTCACGAACGGATCATTAGGGCAAAATGGTGTTGGTGGCGCATTCTTAAAAATACAAATATTTTTTGATATTTGAACCCCACTCCCCTGTTACCTCAAAGTCTGCGCCCCAACTAAAAAGACTTTTATAGTGTTGGGCAAGGTCAGCCGCACCACCTTCACATCCTTTTACCATCCTCCAATCGACGATTCCATCATCTACACATACAGTGGCGGAAAAAACTATTCACGGATGGCGAATAAAAGAAATTAATTCAACTTTTTTGGCAATATTTTAGCGAAATAAGTTAAACGATTTGCTTAAATTATTCGTTTTTACTATGTCTTTTGAAATTTAAAAACAATTTTTGAGAATATTTTTCGTAGGAGCTACAGAAGAAGGAAGAATCTGTTGACTCCTAATTATACCTGGAAAAAATTATTCGCGGTTGGCTGTATGTATGCTGTATGTTTGAAATCATAGCATGAATAGTTTGAATTATATTTTTCGGGGAATCACATTCTAAAAATGTCAACATGAAGCCGGCGGATATTAAAAACGCCAATAAAGATAGCGCAGTGAAGTATTCGCGTGGAGTTTGGAAAGGTTTAGTAGTGATAAAACTTTTCATTTCAGAAATGGGCCGTAGAGGTTCGGAAACTACTCCAGAGGGAAGGAGAATTATTACAAACTTGAGAAAGGAAGGAAAAAGGTTTGTTGACATATCTAATGCTCTGAATAGAAGTGAATCCACAGTGCGGAGTATTTGCAAACGACAGGGATCAACGGATGATTTCAATAGTTAACATCGCTGTAGCCGTCCTCCAGTTTTAACTCAACGCGAATGTCGGAAAAATATTAGTGATACTTCAGAAATCCAACAACAACTTCTTCTGAAATCGTAACTAACATCAGTAAAACTTATGGTAAAATAGTGAGTGCCCGGACAGTGCGCAATGTACTAAAAAGTGCTGGTTATAATGCGAGAGTACCACCAAACAACCCTTAATCTCAAAAATAAACCAAAAGAAGCGACTTACTTTTGCAAAAGAGCATGACATGAAAGATTTAACATTCTGGGATACAGTACTGTTTTCAGATGAAAGTAAATTTAACTTGTTTAATTCCGATGGTAGGTAGGTGGTTTAGTATGGAGAAAATCATGCACAGAACTGCAAATAAAAAACCTAAGGGAGACTGTTAAACATGGGGGCGGTGGAGTTTTAGTGTGGGAGAGTATGGCATCATCGGGGGTTGGGAAACTTGTATTTATCGACGGCATCATGGACAAGAACGTTTATTTAAATATCCTGAAAGATGTCTTGAAAATCAGCAGCAATAACTTGGGTCTTGCTAGCAGTTACTATGTGCGTCAATAGATCGCGTATAATGTTCCGCATATGTTCAATACGCCACCGCAATCCCCGGACCTCAACCCCATCGAGCACCTCTGGGATGATCTGGAAAAAAGGATTCGAGAGCATACTATCACAAACAGGACACAACTTAAAGGTGGAATGGGAAAACACTTCCACTGATTACACAAAAAAGTTTGTTCATTCGATGCCTAATCGTCTGAATGCTGTTATTAAGACTAAGGGTCTTCACACTTAATACTAAATAAAATACAATTCCCAAATTAAACTTTTCACGAATACTTTTTTCCACTCAATTGTTTCATGAATTTCATGTTAACTTGTTTTTGCTTTAGATATACATTTTGTTTTGTAAGTTTAATTGTTTATTTAATATCTGTGTGAGCTAAAGAATAAATTTAGTTAAACATATTAAGTTGTTATGAGTAAGGCATAGAACAAAAATGTCATAATTTAGATTTATATCTAAACCGCGAATACTTTTTTCCGCCAATGTATGTATGTATACCATAAAGCTATTTTGTAGAAAAATGACGTATTGACTCATTTTAATGTTTTCTTTAATGTGCCCTGTTCACAAAATTCAGTCTCAATTTATTTTACGTAAATTTACTAACACAAGCTAGCTTTGCAAAGTTCCATTGCAGTGACCTACAAATTTCAAATTTAATTTAGAATTTGATTTGCTTAACCATTATTACTGAATTCAAATTCACCTCCTATGTCATTCCAATTATTTCTGCATTGAAACCCGAGGAAAACGTTAGCTCAAAATTCTCATTTCATCTATTAACTCGAGGCAATATCGACAACCGAAAAAATAACCAGTTCTTCCTGCAGAACACATCATAGGATATTTCAACATTAAATTCTTATGTAAACACATTTCCTCCGCGGAAACCGCACACGCACGCACACACAACACAACAAAAGACTTTTGACGACCGGTTGTTTGAAGTCATAGCAATTGGGTGGCCTAACCAGATTTTATTGAAATCACCCAAACATAATAGATCACCTTCGAAATGACTCGGTTCTACCTACATGCATTAACATAAAAGCAAGGCCGCGTTAATTTGCGTTCAGTAGAATGATTTAAAGTTCATTAAACATGTGGTTGATTTTCCGCAACGGGAACATAATGCGGTATCTATTAAAAATTTAAATGTAAATAAGTGAACTTGAAGGAATCTAATCATTCAATCAGATTTCTGTTTTCCTCACCTTGTTCTATTTTAACAGAATAAATCAAAACAATTTTCATGAACCTGTTGTCGAGACTATATGTCTAGTCTATCGAAATCTTTTTGTATTAATAAAATTAAGAGAAAAGATAAATATGTTTTTGGGGGAAAAACTCAGAGCTCTGTATTAGTCTATTTATCTGTTCTGAGCCATCTTAAATTCTGTAGATAATTACATGCCATCGAAAATGATTAATTGAAATCTGTATGAAATTAATGGTTTCAATAAACAATTGTGCAAATTGAATGTTTTCAATAATCAGAAAATCATTTTTTTTTCGAATTTGACTAACATTTACAGCATATACAATTTTCAAGCAGAATAATACAGTAAATTATAAAATAAATACAATGCTAGTTTATCGTTAGAAAGAATCTGTAAATAAAAGCAACGATGCTGCGAAATTTCTGTTTTTTCTCGTGAAATTTATTCGAGCATTCTAAACCGACAACAAATCCCCTGTGTGCGGTGTATTTAATTAGAAAAACAACAACATATAATTGCTCATCTGCTCTCTAATGCGTTTTATAATTAATTTATTCAAGATCATGAATAAATCTGCATCGCATTAATAATCATAATTAGCTTAGAATACTGTACAGTATTGCGTTTCTAACTGTTTCAATTGTTCAAGCACAATGCACAACACTTTCTTGTCTGCATTGTTGGCCGTTTAATTCGTTTTGATGATTAGCAGAACGACAGAGAGCGCCATTGTACAGTGTCCGAGCGGAGAAGAGCTAAAAATTTGGTGCACCTGTTGACATGTTCACCGCAGGTTTGTCCTTGTGCTAATATTTTTACAACTAATTAGGTAAGCTTATTGCTTTGGGGGTAAGGGTAAAGCATTTCTACTGTACTTTAGATACAATAAGGGACAATCTAACACTTGGTCCGATTATCTATCGTCCTTTGCATTTTGTTTTTCCTTATATCGCGTACATTATCATGGAGACATATTATTGGTGTCATGCAACATTATTCGGGGATTGAAGAACTCATAGACAATAGCTCTCAGTGTTGCTTGAGTGGTAAACGGGGGATGAATTTTAAAAACAATTGTTTTCTAAGTGTACGATTTGGATGCATGCCTACAAAAGGGGGATGTTAGCAACTGGGCTATTAGTATTCTAATGAGAGTTGTAGTCTGAGCTTGAACACATGAAAGTCTATTGGAACATGAACTCATGTTGGAGGTTCTTTATTTCTAAAAGAACGGTTTCGCTTCAGGCTCTTGTTTCCATCATTCACAACCGTTCATTGTTCGGTGCTATGCTACGAAGATGAAGTGGAAGAAAAAAGTGAAAATAATGAATGCGTACTTTGAAGCGTCACATCACTTAATGGTTCTGGTTTAAAGCGGCAATGAAGGTATATGACACGTTGATATGTGGTTCATTCAGTGACATCGTTAGAGTGGGTGTGTAAACATGTGACTTGCGAACGGTTTTCTGACCGGAAATGGAAATCGACATTGATTGAATTTGGGGAAAAAAGGAAAATTTAGATAGAAAATATGCCAGTTGATAGTTTTTTAAAGAAACCTGTATTTCGACATAAAAACGGCCAAACAATTATTATGTCACTCCATTTTGAATTTTATGAAATATATTAAAAATGTCAAAAAAAAATTATTATAAAGTTAAAATTTATAAATTATTTCATGGCCTAAATATCTGCTCAATTGAATTTGAACTAATCAAATCATAAATCTTTTTCCTGGGAATCGCTTTGGTTATAATATGTGTGTGGATTGGGAGACTGGTGCCTGAAACTTCTAAGTACTCAGGGCAGAAAGTCACATTGTATTCACAAAAACCCCCAGCCTACCATTGTTTCCCAAATTTTTTAACTAAATCCAGGGTGAACAATACGGAAAAAATCTATCCTCTGCGTATGCGCCACATCCAAGCTGAAGTATTGGAATGTGACACGCGCATATGCTAGACATTCGCCAAGGAAATGCTTCGCCGAGATTCTTAGCAAGGTCGGGCGAACATCATCCTGCGCAACACAATCCCGGTGCATATGTATGTCCTCCCAAGCGCTTGTGTCCAGTCAGTATGCAATGGGTCCGCCCGCAAGCTTCCCTACTCTTGCTGAGGAGGAATCTTGTAGTCCCATATAGTCTTCATTTGCCTGACCATATTAGAAGATAACTATCTCTATTTATAGGAACCAATTGCCCACTTCCGAAAAATTGTATATGCAGATGCGGTTGCCACACCAACGACGCGTTGAGGGCCCTTTAGCAATCTTATTTCCTTTGACACCACAGTTATCCGGTACTCAGAGCATAGATGCACCTTATTGAACCTGGTGACAGATGAACCTTATTGAACCTACATTCCTGGGACGATTTTCGAAGTAGTCAGAAACCTGTCAGCAGCGATCCGTTCACACCTCCACCTTTCATCAATCGCCCAGAATATTTCTACCTGTAAACAAAAACATGTTCGCCGAGAGAAAAAAAACCCATCTGTGCTTCGGTGAATGCACATCTCAGAATAGAGAGATATAAGGAAATGAAAACAGCAGTGAGAATTGAAGCAATTTGCCTGAATTTGAGCGTTCGTAGTAGTGAAAGAAAACTATGGGACTATGGGCAAATTTGACAGTCTTTCCTCCTCCGCGAACAGAAATATAAAGATAGAGACAGTAGGCCATGTGTACGGGAATTTGACAAGCTATAACCAAAAGCTCGTCGAACTTAGGTAGCGGAGAAACCAAAAAAAATATTATAGGTAGTATTGCTCTCGATTTGTTCTGTTTATAGATCTTATCTTTGCAGTAAAATTGCGTCACTAAATTTCGTATATGTATACGCTTGTTTCATGTCCTTAAATCTCTCTGTTCTCATATTCAGATAAACACCAGCTTTTGTCATCTAGCCGCCCGCGAAGTAAATCTTGGAATATTTTACCGTACAGACATCTTAATGTTCCTAGTAAATTTTGCTCAAGAAAATTGTTTGGTATCTTTTCCCGAAGTCGAATACGGGCAGTCGAACGTCCGAAGGCATCACGAGATCAGTACACGGAGAGAAAAGTGTAATGAAATTATACAAAATTTGCAATTAATTTTATTGCAATAGTAGTAATTTTTTGCCCCATTACCTTTGTAATCAATTGGACTACACATTTTACTACTTTGTTGTGAATTATGTATACATGAATATCTCTACTACAGCGCAATGAACATGTGTGAGTTGTAGTATGTAGTGGAATTAACTATTATTTGAAGGAAAATAGTAAATTTTCATCAAATTTGTAATAACATTCATGTTTTCACATCGAATTTTCGGAATAGTAAATTTTATTATCCACTGTAGTAAAAATCATTGCCGAAATTTCTCTCCGTGTAGAAATCTCATGTATCAAACCTTTAATAGAGCAGTATCCCCCGCACTCAAATACTCCTTCAATGTCTAAAAGAATTTATCTCATACGCACCATTATAATTTTCTCCCTCAACTCTGAAAACCGAAGTCAGAAATGATTTTGACATGATTTTTCTCGCTGGTACGCATGTTGCACAGTCTAGGAGTTATTCTAGGGGTTAGACAAAAGTGCCTCAGTGCTTATGTCTCGTTCGACAAGCTGGTCCAGGCATTTCAGTATAAACGATGTCATCTCTCTCAGATTTTGGTATAAAGACCACCAAGGTGAAGAAAAGTATCCCTAGATATGCCCAAAAAATTTCGCTTAGATCTGCCATCAGGTATTCGAATCCTTCCTTCAGCATATCAATTACACTCGCCGATTTGGAATTTTCAATGGGCATAATTACATCACTGACGTTTTTGCTGGCGACTGCAGATCTACCTGTGTACCAGCATCGCCTATAGTTGCAAAAAACATCAGATTTGTCCGAAGGCACAAAAACTTTCCGGGTTTCAATCAACAGAGCGCCCGAAAAGTGATTCTCAAATAAAAGGCAGTGATAAGCTGATGGTGTGCTTTGCTTTATGGGCTACGTGTGAGGAGGGAATATGTATCTGCATCAGTATCTGCTCCTAAGCACCGAGATATTTCTCTGGCCAAGCATCAGGCTCAAATCACCTTGACCCGTGGGGGATTCATATACTTGACGGTCCAGAGTGTGGCGTCGATGCCTGGATTCCGTTTACCGAACATGGCAGTGATATCACCCGCACACTTGCTAGGACTAGTGGCTTTAAAAGATTTAAATTTTCGTAAATATCTGCTGAGTTTTTTTTCGCAGGTTTTCATTTTTCTTCGTCAATTCTTGATTCCGACGGCGTTGCTCAGCCAATTCTTCCTGAATTTTTGCAACTGTGCTAGTAGCTTCCTTCGTTGATTTCGTCAGTTAAGTTTCCTTTTTCCAGTTCCCAGTCGTACATCGCAACCCTTTCTACTGAGTTTTTCTCTTTTGAGTCACTAATTGTGCCGCAGAGTTCACTCTCTTCTGAATCTTACGGGACTTTCCTAATCACGCCTTTGACAAGTCCCAAAGTGGGTACTTGTATTAAAAATTATTAATTATTATTATTAATATAACTCAATAAAATTAATGATATATATATATATATATATATATATATATATATATATATATATATATATATATATATATATATATATATATATATATATATATATATATATATATACAGGGTGTTTGGTACTAAATGAACACTATTTTAAGGAGGCGTTCTTTGACATATTTTGAGTAAAAAATCGTTGTACAGGTTGGTCCGGAATTCAAAACCTACGGAGTTACAGGGTGTTCAAAAAAACTTGTTCGGACCGGTACCCTGACTCACTTGAATCGTTATATCTTGAAAACTAATTATCACAACTCAAAGTTTTATACCGCGTTTATTAGACAATTATATTACCTTTTATTTAATGCAATTGATTGCAGTTGTACCGAGTTTTGAGATATTTGCGTCGAAACACAAAATTTTTTAATTTTAACCCCGAAAATTCTGTGTTTCAGGTCGTTTTCCTTAGGAAACCTCATTATAAAGTGCCATTTTCATTTAAATATTTTGATAAGCCATATTACTGGCTACAAAAGTTGCATACATTCCAATGACTTAGATTCTACCATTTCACAAGTATTAAGCGAAAATGAATATTGCTGAAAAACTAAATATGCCATAAAGTGGCCCTTGTTGTCGATCTACTCTTTTTTCTTGAACTGATAGTAGTTAATAAGTGTTTTTATGCTTTGTTTAAAAAATTTTAATCTACAGTAAGTGTTCAAAATTGCCACCTTCATTTTGAATACATGCCAAAGCTCGTTTGGCAAGCGTTCTTCTCATATTCATGTCTCTCAGCTGTTGCCTCACTTCTGTTGCAGCATCATCGATCCTGGTATTTAGTTCTTCTAAAGTGGATACTTCCATTGCACACACAAAGTCCTTCATCCGTCCCCATACAAAAAAATCCATTACAGTCTGATCAGGAGACCTCGCAGGCCAGTGTACTGGTCCATTTCTACCGATCCAGCGATTGGGATAGTTGGAATTCGACCAATCTATGACTGGTCGGCCGTAATGAGCTGGAGCACCATCGTGTTGGTAAAACATGGAAACCAACCGTTGCAGAGGAATATCTTCCAATAAGTCCTGCAGATCATGTGTTAAAAAATGCAAGTAGCTGGTACTATTTAGGGTAGGCGAAAGCCTAAAAAGCCCAATCAAATTATTGCCAATCACTCCTGCCCATAAATTTACGCTGAATCTATGCTGAAATGATGACGTTCTTGCAGTGTTTGGATTATTCTCAGCCCACGTGTGTAAATTGTGGAAGTTTGTGATACCGTCTCTCGTAAATAAAGACTCATCCGTCCAAAGAATGCTGTTGACAAAATTTTCGTCGTCTAATTGTCTCTCAAGGAGCCAATTCCAGAATTCCATCCTTTTGGGCAAATCGATGGGTAGGAGCTGCTGAACTGGTGTGTGATGGTAAGGATGTAGACAGGCTGCTTTCAAAATACTCCAAACTTTCCAGCTAGACACGTTAAACCGTAACGCTAAGCGTCGAATACTGGTTGATGGGTCAGATTCCACTGCATGCAATATTTCTTCTTCGGTCCGTACAGCGGTTGCAGTTGTAGGATTTGCGTTTACTCGGCTCGTTCTGACGTTACCCGTTTTCCGAATCCTTGCGTAAAGTTGTTGAAACACTCTTCTTCCAGGAATCCGTCGATGGGGGTATCTCTGATGATACAAAGATTGCGCCGCTGCTGAATTTCCCCGGCACTCCCCATAGACGTACAAAATATCTCCATATACTTCGTTAGTGTAGCGAGGCATTTTCCATGTATTTTCGTAAATTTTATTTAGATCTTGCTGTTCGAGTAATGCACTGAAACTTACAAGAATTTGAAAGTGGTTCTGTTTTTATGCGTTTTCAATTTTTTAAGTATCCCACTAATAAAGGCCAAGAACTGGACATGCTTTTACCTGTCACATCTAGGTAGGTGCATCAATTGTGTTGAAACTAATTAAAATAAAGTTAAGTTTATTGATACTTTAAATAGCAATAAATGGGTACTAAATTACTTTAGTACGACTAGCATATTAAACTTTGTTTTTTCAAGGAGGACCGTTTTATGACATATTTAGTTTTTAAGCGATATTTATTTTCGCTCAATACTTGCGAAATGGTAGAATCTAAGTCATTAAAATGTATGCACATTTTGTAGCCAGTAATATGGCTTATCAAAATATTTAAATGAAAGTGGCACATTATAATGAGGTTTTCTAAGGAAAACGACCTGGGACACAGAATTTTCGGGGTACAAATTAAAAAATTTTGTGTTTCGAAGAAAATATCTCAAAACTCGGTACAACTGCAATCAAGTGCAATACATTAAACAAAAGGTAATCTAATTGTCTAATAAATGCGGTATAAAACTTTGAGTTGTGATAATTAGTTTTCAAGATATAACGATTCAAGTGAGTCAGGGTACCGGTCCGAACAAGTTTTTTTGAACACCCTGTAACTCCGTAGGTTTTGAAATCCGGACCATCCTGTACAACGGTTTATTACCAAACACCCTGTGTATATATATATATATATATATATATATATATATATATATATATATATATATATATATATATATATATATATATATATATATATATATATATATATATATATATATATATATATATATATATAAATATATATATATAAATATATATATATATATATATATATATATATATATATATATATATATATCAGTGACGGCTCGTAACATAAAAATTTGGGTCGGCCAAAAGAGAGGTTCTATTCTACAAGATGAAATTTGTGGTAGCTAAATAAATAGTCTCTTAGGAATCTAGAGTCCTATAGTAGTTTTCAAAGAGCAAGTAACAAATCAAAGTTTTTTTTGCCAAAATGGTATACAAAGCAATACCACTTTGTATATTCATTCTTTTATTTTAACTACCGCGAAATCATCGACTTTTTCAGCACAAAAATTATCATTTATCTTTCATTGATTTTCGTAACATTGCTATTAATGACAATCGCGCATTCTTCCTAATGTAAGCTTTAAGGCATTTTAAAGTTGAAAAACTTGCGATGGCAACTTTATATTATCTCTCTCTGTCGAACTAAATTGATGATTCGATTTCAAAATTAAAGCGGACACTAAAAATTTGTTCGTTACGGACTTCACGAGTATACCACGAACATTAATCATAATATACTACGCACCAATTTATCAAGTTTTCCTTTGGATTAAGTTTCTCATATGTTTTCATTAAATTATATTCTTTACGAATAAATTCGTCTATAAAAAGATGATTTGCGGGATCATCTTGCTACCTGCATTATTTCAGTTTTTCCATTAACATCTCTGCAATAAGAACATTTTCGGAAACCGTTTTCGCACTGACAAATTAAACCTATACGACAACCGGTCTCCTAATCAAGACATAAAATCAATTCAAAAAGCATTTTTTTTTCTATTTTACCTATATACACTACCATCGTCTTATCACTCTACCAATCACAAGGCATGCTTCAATAAAGAAACTTCCATTTGACCTTTTTCCATTCCCACAATGCTATGTTACAGAAACTCAATCTCTCCAGAAACATAAAGCGTCCTAACATTGACTTTAGCGCAATTTAACGGAGCATGTATGATGCTTGCTGCTTTTAAGCAGAGTTCCGGCAGTTGGCGGCTGGCCGCTGGCAATTTTTACAAATTTTGCTTTACCCGGTCTGTATGATCAGTTCGAAATTTGATACAAAACACCTAGCTAAATAGCTAGCATTGAAATAAAGTATAGAAGGGAAGCTGCCTGAGAAGCTTTGAGTTGCTTAGACTGTAGCCAGACTCTGCCAGTTTACTATGGGCCGCAATTTCGGCCGTGGCTTCACTTGATTCTCGTGTGCACTTGCTGGGTATGATATGGCCGCCGTTTCGTTGGGTGCATAGAAGTTGGGTGGGTGATGCATTGTAGTCGTATATACGAGTACACTATGATTGAATGCTTGTATGTAATGTAGATTTTGAGGACTGTCGGCTGGCCGTCGCGTCGTATGAAAGAAGATTGCCGGGTAAGTCGTTCGTCGCGCGTACACAAATCGGAATTGAAATAAGATTCAAATCAAAGTGGATGAATCGCAACGGGTTGTTTACCTGTATATACTCTACTATTTCGATCTAATTCCTATTTTAATCCGGGCTTGCATACGCGGCTGATGGAAAATTAAAGAACCACTGATATTAAAGATTTGGGTGAAAGAAATAAATGAGTAGTAGTTAAACACTTAATATTAATTATTTATCTTTATTATTTTCGGGTATTATGAGTTAATTATTTTGGTACGGCCGGGCCGACCCTGCCGCCCCTGACGAGCCGTCACTGATATATATATATATATATATATATATATATATATATATATATATATATATATATATATATATATATATATATATATATATATATATATATATATATATATATATATATATATATATATATATATATATATATGGTATAGGTTAGGTTAGTAGAGCGGGTTGCCGGGTACGCGGCTAGCATTAGGCCGCCAGTTTGGGCCCATTTGCCACCCTACGCTGGCTTGTTAGAGCTGCCAAGTAACCGCTTCGCCAAACGGAATCAGCTGACTCAACGTGACGGTACCATCTACCTCTGCTAACTCTTGAAAGTGGTAAGAACCAAAAATCTTGAGGCGTTTAATATTAAGGGCCATACAATCCCAGAGAGTTTGCTCGATGGTGTCTTCTTCCATCCCGCACCTCTTGCACAAACTGCTGGATGTCAGTCCCATTTTGTTCGCATGAGATGCGGTAAGGCAGTGCCCTGTGATTAAATCGACTGTTGCTCTCAAGCAGTTTCCTACTTTTTTAGATCAGGTGATGGCCACCCTGCAGTCCATCCTGTTTTCCCATTCAGATTTTAGTTTGGCCCATATGGCGGCATCTAGTTTGCTTGTGGTGCCAGCGATTGACCGTGGTACAGTGATGAAAGGGCTACTATTACTAGCTCCTGAATCTTTCCTCGGTAATTCATCGGCCTTTTTGTTCCCTTTTACCCCACTATGCCCTGGCACCCATATTATCCGGAGAGAGCCACTCTGCAAGCGTTAAGAGTTTTTGAAGAACATCCGTAAGATGCAAGAACGAGAATGGCTGCCCTGCTGTCGATGCAAATTCTGCCGAGCCGAATTCTGTGTCCGTCTTTGATCCGTCCGTGTAAATCCAGACGCCACCATCGATGGTAGCTCCTTTTTTCTTTCATATACAGTATAACTAAGCCCAGAGAGCTGAATACACAAAACTGTGAAATTTTGCTTCTGCTGATAACTCAAATGATTCTCTGACGCGATGAGATATCCTCTGGCTTTTAAAAACCGATTTCGGATCGGAATGATCCTCTCTCACATGCTATCTCGTTCTGCGATTCTAATCAGAATAGCTACCAATGACTCAACTGGTAACAACGTGTGGTACCTTGTAATTAATCGCACTTTTAATTAAGCCCCGTCACTAGTTTCACTCTCCGCATGTGTATCCGCTTGCGCTTGTAATTATTGCTTATTGGTAATAAAATGCTCTGCTGCTTCGCCGTGCGGCTCTCTGTTTGAGTGCTGGGCTCGAACGAATCAAATAAAACTGTGATTGCACACGCTATATATTTGACATTAAGCACATTGACAATTAGATAATTACTTAAGAGAATTTTCAGGATTAATTTAAGACAACTTGGTGTTTATTTCAGCGATGAAAGGTGTGAAGCTTGATCAATGCTAGAACTAGTTCAAGTTTTTTGGCATCATATGTTAAAATCAAAACACATGATCTACAAAAACATTCAGAAATCCTCCAAATTATCATTTATTTCTAGAATCCTGCGTAATATAAAACGGCGCCCAGCGTGGGTGCTGTTTTCTGTCTCCAAACAATTTTCCCGCTAAACCCTACTAAATAATTAATATAATCAAAAGATATATCAGTCTGTCTTATGCTTAATTGATCAATTGGAAGTAAATCCCACAGTGATCCATGCTAGTGCCTATTTTTTTTTTTAAACTTAGCATTCCGAAAATTGGTGATCCATTGGAAAATCACCAACGTCCGAACAATAAAATTTATTTAGCATGATTTTTACTTTCGAAACGATAAACATAAATCTTTTTTTACAACCATCATAAAATATTTCATTGTTCAACGAACAAATAAATTTGAAAAAATAATTAGTTCGCAACACTACAAGCCTAACATCCACTGACAGCAAAACACACATGTATCTTTAGCGTTCATATATCCAGTATATTGCCGGTCTATTACCGATGATATCAGCTTGGTTGTCACTGAATCAAAAGAAAGAAGTCGTAGTCAGCAAGTATATGGCACGAAGGAGTTCAGCTGGTCAATTCTAGACATGGACTTGGCCAGCTAGTCGGCCGGTCTGGCATTTAAAATCAGCCTCGTTCAACAAGCTGGCACTCGAAACTATCCGCTAGCCATCTAGTAGATTGCTGAGCACACACGACATAGATATATTTCCCATAAAACAGCTGAATAAATAAATATCAAGTTGGCTATGTGGAGGCTTCTTTGCAATGTTAGGGCCGGCTAGCCAGCCACGAATCTTCAAGTCGTTGGCTATTTCTTGTTTCTTTGGAAAACTTGAAGGCAATAGTTGAGTCGACTACTGGTCAAGTCAACCAGTCGTGTTGGTTTCTTCTACGCGGCGAAACGTGCAAATCGGTTTTCGAAGCGAAACGACTTTGCTGCGGCCGGGCTGTTGGCTAATTTCAGCAGTGCTCGTTAGTGTTAGCACGTTAGCACGCGGAAAGGAAGAAAGTCAATCAGATTCGCACCGAGAATGTGATGGACACGGTGAATCCGAGCATAGATTCGACTGGATTACGCGTTACGAATCTTAACAGACGGATAATTTCGGACTTAGTATCTTTCGGTAGTTCCACAGTGAAAGATATCTCAAGTCGTGAAGAGATTCGAAAGAAAATTATGAACCTAAGAGTGCTTACAACTAGATCAAGCTTAGACTGATGAATGTCCAAAAAAAATAATAAGTAACTGGCGCTGACCTCAGTAAATCTTGTAGCTCTCATTTTTTTCTTGACAGCAGCGGTGAATTGAAAAAGTGATTGTGTTTCTGTATCTCTAATTGTGTATCTGTTTGCGATCCCGTTTCGAATCAATTAAGAACGAAAGTTGTGCGCTATTTGAGCGATACAATTGCATAGTTGTTGAGGATTAGGTGACAGTGTCATCCGTTGACTAATCCTGTGAGATTAAGAAGTGAAAACGTATTAATCGTGCATTTCCGTGGATTCCGAAATCGATGAGCTTTGGAAATTCTCTGCAGTTCTTCGGCCATTAGAAGCTGAAAGTGCATCTATGGAAAGTGTGAATGTTAATAGTGCAAGTGGTGATATTATGTTGTGTTTTGTGCAAGGTATAACTGGAAATCGTCCAGCAGAAAGATGTAATAGCTACGAAGAACCGAAAACAGCAACGACAAAACGAAAATATGTGTTGCTGAAGTCGAGGTAATTATCGAGTTTGGTCCGCAATGGTGTTTTGTATGTGCTAATTTGCACGGTAAACTTAATTGCTAAGAGATACTGTGACTTTCCAATCGAGTTTTTTTTTTTTTTTTGGAAAGTATGCAGAGGTTTATTTTGAGTGGGCAGGCGAATGTTTTTTAAATGAGTACCTACAAAAATTGCCAGAAGAATTTTGGAAAATTATTACTTGGAAATGCAGAAGTGAATACGTCTTCGATCCTCTTTTTAAATATAATATTTTTTCCAAAAATTAATAATAATACAGCAGGCTCAAGAAATACTGGCCCAATAGTTACAAAGACTGGGTGACTGTTTCGGAAAGTTCACAATATTGAATGTGATTGATAATTTTTTTTAGTATGAGCTGTGTCAAAAAAAAATAATAAAGCAATTATTTAATTCATTTATTTATTTATTTTCAACCAAACAAGGCGTACAAAAATTAACAATTTATATAAATTCGTACATTACACAATAATGAAAGAATTTTAAAAATATAACCATCTTTGGTAGGGAATTGGATAGGGCATTCATGATGTGAGCACCTTGGTCAGAACAGTTTTAAACCAAGGTCGGGAAATGGTTGGGGAATAGTGTTTTGAGAAGCTATTGAATATTTCGCAACATCTATTGATTGGCTCATTGTTGGCGTAAACTGTGTGGTGTCGGTATTCACTCAGTAAACGTGTGTGCCTCACTGATTCGTTGAAGGTAATCTTATTGGACTGGGACACAACATTGATCAAGCCCCTAATAACATCAAAAGTAAAGCACGAGCATATGACTATCCTCCGCGAAGATAGACTTGATAGATTTAAGAGACTTAGCCTGTATCTGCATGAAGGTAGATTATCAAATTCGTAAGGATTATACAGATCTCTCAAAGCCAATAGCAAGAACTCGCTATGGATATCAAAGGTAGGATCCCAGACAATACATGCATATTCAAGCAATGGCCGAACTAGAGTTATGTATAAAGACTTCGTGACCCATAGGTTTTTGAATTCCTTCGCACGTCTTTTGATGAATCCAAGCTTCTTATTAGCCTTGCTTAAGACTTTGTCATAGTGTAAATTAAAATGCAGCTTTTTATCCAAAGTAACCCCGAGGTCGAGGACATGGTCAACATTATTGATTGCAACATTATTGTGGCGGTAATCAAAATTGATATTGCTGGTTTTGCGGGAAAAACTAATGACTTGACATTTACTGACATTAATGTCGAGATTATTTTGTTTGCAGCCGCGTATATGGCCGGGTGTTATACTCTATAGTATAGCAGAGGTTTGGGTCGGCCTGGCATTTATCAGTATGGTGTCTGGGCCCGCCCCTCAGCACACATTGACAGACACGAGTAGCAAGGCTTGCCTTGTTTGCTTAGTTGGCGTTGACTGTCGTACATTCCCTGCCCTAATGATGGGCCGTCTGATTAAGCTTAACCGCAGGTGCGGACGTTAAACAACAAAACGGGCTCTAACTGCACCACTGCTCAAGAGAAAGCAGTTTCGATTGAAGGAAAACTAAGCCTGATTTCGATTTAATTGTGAGTTACATTTTTAGATTATCTGCATAAAAAAGGTGAGGGATGTCTGATAAAACTTCAGAAAGATCCGATACGAAAATATTGAATAAAAGAGGCCCCAAGTGACCACCTTGTGGTACACCTGATAAAACTTCGATTCTTTTTGGAAAGGATATCCTGAAACTTAACGTACTGCGTCCTATTTCGAAGATAAGAGTCTAACCAGTTTAATAAGAGTCCCAAGATACCAAATTTCTGTAGTTTGATTCGTAGAATATCATGATGAACACGATCAAATGCCTTGCTGAAGTCTGTGTAGATGATATCAATTTGATGCCCTTTTTTCATGCCAGAGAGAACATCTGAAACGAGAATCACGAGGTTGGTAGAAGTTGACCTGCCTTTTCTAAAACCATGCTGTTGTTCATTTAGAAGAGGTTCTATTCGAGTAGTGAGCTTATCACAGACAATTTTTTCAAATAGTTTAGGCAATGCTGATAGTATTGCAATACCTCTGTAATTATCAATTGACCGCCTATCACCACATTTAAAAATCGGCGTCAGATGGGATGATTTCCAGAAGGAGGGGAAAACCCAACAAGAAAGTGGTATATTGAAAATTAAATACACGGGTAAGATAAGTGACTCCATGCATTCGAGTATGAAACTAGGAGGTAGCAAGTCAGGACCAGGACTCTTGTTGACATTAAGATCTTTGATGGCCTTTGCAATCTCCTCTCTAGTTAAATACATTTCACAGGTGATATTTGGTGGGAATGTTTGAGAGAGAAGAATGTTAGACATGCTTGTACATGAACAAAATACTTCCTGGAAATGGTTAGACTTCATGAGGGCTTGACGAACAAAAGTTCTCTTTGTACAGCGAAGTAGGGTAGCGCGATGTTTTCGATTTGTTGTTCACGAAATCAAAAAACTTTTTAGGATCATGAATTATACTTTCGCCCATGGTATTAGCATAGCGCTCATACGCTTTCCGGGATTTTGTCAGGAATTCTTGAGCTAATTCATTATATTTATCCTTGATATCATCTCTGACATCAGTGCTGGTTTTAATTACTTTGTAAAGTTTATTTCTTTGATTCCGCAAATACCTTAGATTGCTATCAAGCCATGCTTCAGATATTTTGTCTTTTCTCTTGATCTTTGGGGTGAACTTTTCAACGGCGTCAAATCCCAATTCATAGAATAATGGTACAGCATCATCCAATTCTAGCGTTGAAAAATTACTAGCCCAGTCAATTCCGAGAAGGCAATCCGTAATGCTCTTATAATCAGCATTGCGAAAGTCATACACAATAGAGTTATTGTAAGATAGGGAAGTGAACAGATCAGATGTAGATAACAACTCAACTGTGAACGCAGAGTGGTAAAGAGTATTGCCAAAAAATTTTCTACATCAACAGTTGAGTTAGCCACTACATCGTCGTAGCTATTAGTAAATATGAGATCTAACCAATTTCAATTTTGGTTAGGTGTCGGAGGTATTTGCTGCAAATTATCGCCATAATGTGTACTAACTAGATTGAAATCGCTGGAGTCAAGGAGATTAAAAGGAATGAGATTATTATCAGTTTCATCAGCTGTAAATTTTAAATTTGGGCGATTGAAATCACCGAGAATTATAATTTTATCCTCCTCATTAAGAGATGAAACTAGGGTAGAAATCACTACGCATACATCATTAGGCGTGTTTTTTTGCTCTTCCTCTATCCAGCAGAGAATAGAATATACGCATTGGAAACAACAACACTCCTGTACCAGTGAATTCACAAGTACAGAAATTCTATTCCTCATTTGTAGTTCACGTGCTGAACTATAGAATGTGCTGATAGAAAAAAGAAAAGCTCTCGAGAAGTTGTCTTTTTTGTTGTGAGATGGCTTTGGATTTTTCATGGTTATGTTGAATGTTTTGGTAGTTAGGAAATTAGAAAAAGCCTGCATAATGTGTAGAAAATTAAAAGAAGTAATTTTCTGTTAGTTATTTTTCTATTTTCTATCGATTGTGGTAGTGTATATTCGTTATTTTCTCCTTTTATTTTCAGCTGTTCTGTGCTACCATAGCAAATACAGCAACCTATGTCAGTCTTAGCGAATGCACTGCTGTTTTATACTAGATCGTTGTTTTTTCGGCATAGTTATATTCTGTTCTGTATCAGAGGAAAAAAACACGCCTATTAGAAACCACTTCGTCTGAACCGGGTGGGATGTAGAATATTGCGATGTAAATCAAACCTTTGGACCAGGAAATGCGAATAATCTTGTGATCGAAGAGATTATATGAGCTGCTTTCGGCTTGTTCGCTTGATAGCGAGTTCCGAACAGCTACTAAAACACCACCACCTCGAGTTTGACCAGTCGAAAGATAGTTTCGGTCTTTCCTGTAAATACTCTAGTCCAGTTACCATCTAATATTTCTGCGTTTGTGTGCGAACTGTTTAACCAGGTTTCCGTGAACGTCAGTACAATAAATTGTCAAGATTTTGAGTCAAGAAAGAGTCTATTCAGTTTGCCTCATACCACCACAGTTGTGGTAAAAAAAATTTGAGGCTGTTTGACGAAAACTTTTTGTTAGGAATGATAGTTTTTAAAATCATTCCTTCATTTTTGAAGGGAAGAAATATACTTTGCTGAAACATGTGAGGCAAAGGTGCTTAGCTCTTTTTCCACTTGGTCAGCTGTTATTAAAAAAATTATTACTAAATTAATTAATTCAAAAATTAATTGCTAAAAATATATGATACCGTATATTGTTTCTGGATCTTGTTTATAAAACTAATTTCCAGTTCGTATGCAAAAATGACGGAATTTCAAATTTCATTTCAAATTTATTTCTGCACATATCCAACATCTGCTCCTATGCTTGAGTCTAATTTATCAAATAATATTTTGGTCTGTAAATGAAGGCACATTCGGTAGCAATATAAATGAAACGTGTAAATACACGCAATGCTAGTCAAGCAACTGCCGTCACTATTCAGTTTTTTTTTGCGAATCGATGACTAATTAATCATGATATTCATAATTTTGTTCGTCCCTATTTCATGAGTCTACTGTACATGTGTATCTCCTGTTTCTGATGAATGGATAAAATATACTCCCAATCCCTCCAATTACCACATCTAAAAGTAGGGATTGTAAACATTCTCTGTGAAATAAAAGGGCAACCATACTAATCAAAACCACCCACTATATATGTTATGTTGTCATGAAATTACACCAAACGTGGTTCAGGCTTTCCAATGATAAACAATTAATCAGACAGCATATTTCCTATCATTGGAAATCATTACATTTTAATAATTTAAATCATTTCGAATCTTTTTTTATGTTCAAATTAACGTTGCATAGTTAATTGTACACACATGTACATATGTGGCGCCAGCTATTATAATGACTGTTTCTAAAAACGAATAGGAAAGTAACAGTTATGTATTCTGAAGGGGAGAATATGTTTTGTGTCACGCAAAGTACGAAAAGAAATCAATGAAGAATTTTGAATGGTAAAGGAAAGAAACAGTTTTCGTGTTGATTTTTGTGTTAGATTTAAATCTGTTTGTATTTTAATAGGTTTTCTCATGATTGAATTATATTTACAATATGACTTTTTCAGAAGTTTTAACAAATGAGTTTCCCTGCTGTTACTAACTTATGATTTCTTATTCGATTGCAAAAATCAGCAATCGAATAAAACATCATTGCAAAATACCTGGTCCTTCATTTGATGAATATTTTATTATTTTTCTGTATTGAACCCCCGTGTCAAATTCTGTGATTCTCGTGTCGAAATGTATTTCCAGTTCTAGCCAGCAATAGGTGCGTTTTTTTGCTCCGATGCAGAACAGAATAGAACTATGCCGCAAAAACAATGATCTAGTATAAAACAGCAGTGCATTGGCTAAGACTGACATAGGTTGCTGTATTCGCTGTGGTAGCACAAAACAGCTGAAAATAAAGGGAGAAAATAACGAGTATAAACTGCCGCAATCGATAGAAAATAGAAAAAGAACTAACAGAAAATTACCTCTTTTAACTTTCTACACATTATGAGGGCTTTTTCTAATTTCCTAACTACCAAAACATTCAACATAACCTTCAAAAAACCAAAGCCACCTCACAGCAAAAAAGACAACTTCTCATGAGCTTTTCTCTTTTCAGCTGGTGAACTACCAATGACGAATAGAATTTCGGTACTATTGAATTCACTTGTACAGGAGTGTTGTTGTTTTCAATGCGTACACTCTGTTCTCTGCTGGATAGAGGAGGAAAAAAACACGCCTAATACTAATTACAGCATCTTTTTATTGAAATAACTATGGGTTGTGATTTCCACTTACTACCCTATGCTATGACATAAAACTACTATGACTGTACTACTATCACATAATAATTCCGCTACTTCGACTCCCTCAAATACAGTTTGAAATGAAAACTATACGACTCCATATGCATTGCGAAAATCCTCTATCACTTCTAACAAAATATTCTCTCTCAAGTGCCTCAGAATTTTTTACTACGGTTGTAATGATATGAGGAGAGAATTCTACCTTAACGTCAAATCATGCTATTTCGACGCCCTTGTTTCTACTAAAAAATTGTTAAATGACTCTCATATTAATCAACAGATTCTCTATAGTAGCTGGACTATCTTTAGAAATGACAATGATTACTGACTTTGCTACTTCTGCTTTAGACCAAGGGCAACACATACAGCGACTTTTCAAAAGATTTTGATTCTTTTAATCACAAAATTCTTCTTGAAAAGCTTCGGGACTATGAGGTGTCTGATCTTCTTTTGGCTTGGTTTTCATCGTTCTGGTCGTACATGTGTTGTAACTGTGCATTCCACCACCTCTTCACCGTTCTAGTCGCTTTCCGGTGTTCCTCAGGGCTCCATTCCTGGTCCATTATTATTCAGAGTCTTTATCAATGCTCTTTCGTACTGGTAAAATGGATTATTAATAAATAAATTAATTAATTGTATATCTACTGGCCAGATAAGAAAAATTGACGTCTTACTTGCTGTTAGCAGTACAATCTCGAGCAAGCTTGATGACTCAACGCTGCATAAATTGTTTCAGCGCAAAATTATCCGATAGCACATGGGTATGTATCGATTTATTTTATATCCCACAACGATTTGACGAATCTGCTTAGAATTAAAAATGCCAACAGATGTCTTTCTTCATGGTGTCTTATATCGCTGAAAATAAAATTATACTCCCAGGTGATTTACTTTCCAATCCCAAACTCTTGAACTGTTTTAACAGAATAGTGTTTTACGCTGTGCAAGGCTCGTTTCACACATATGAGGTTCCATTCGGTACGGTTCGTTTTCGGTCGCTGCCGACAAGTGTGAAACGGTGCTTCGGTTTCTATTCGGCACCTAATAAAAACCGTATAGCACCGAACATTCCCTGGACACGAATAGGTTTCATCAGGTTTCTATTAGGTGTGAATTCGTGTCCAGGGTATAGAAAGCAATCAAGGCGTACACACATGCACGGTTTAGTTTCGGTTTTATCCTGATTGGATCATTTGAATTTTTTTTTAAATTTATAAATTATCAGTTTGGATCTCGTTATTTGAAATACATATTTAGCTTCAAAAAGGAAAATATATTAAAATATTTTCACAAGCTAGGAAAAAATTGGTACACAATAAAAACAACATATTTAGACGTTTTACCTAGTTAGTTTAGTCAGTTTTAGTTAGTTTTATTATTACCTCTTATTATATTATTTTTTTTTAAATAATCAGTCACAGTTTTTCCGATAAAATGAGCGATTTATAAGATGTTGATGTGGATCGGCTGATTTGTAAAGTAGCCCTGTGGGACAAAACTTGTGCAAAATATGAAAATACATCTAAGACGCAAGAGGAATGAAAAAACGATTGTGTGGACATTTTTGAAGACTTTTATGAATTTGATGTCACTACGCAAAGTTGAGGACGAAAATACAAAACCTAATATGAACCGTGTGAGAACCGTGAAGGTGTGAAGGGGTTTTGTTCGGTTCGGTTTTTTTTCGATTACAACCTCGTACGTGTGAAACAAGCCTAAAGATATGTTCCAAAAATTATGAGAAAGAATAAACTTTTGCAGCCTTGGCTTCAAAAGACTCTTGGGATTGTTATAAACCATAGAAATAATCTTTACAAATCAATAAAAAAATAATCTAGCCATTGTATTAAAAAAGAATACACCGTTTAGCTCAAGAATTCCATGCAAAGTCTCACAAAGACTATGACCGATTCATTAAAACAGTCGGCGAGATTATAATCCATAGCCTCGAACAGCTTTTTGATTTTAAAAATATGAACTGGAAAAACTCAATATCTTCTTATCTTCAAGAAACCTGCATTTTTTTCTTACTTACTTTCAAGAGGTCTTTAGTCCAGTCTGTATTTAATCATATTATTAATTCCAAAGATAAGCTTAAATAGCCTAGTGGGTAGAGCACTGGCTTCTTGTGTGTGGGGTCCCTGGTTCAAATCCAGTTTCGGACGAGGGTCCGCACGCCAAGCTTTGAGTTCACTTAGCTCTGAATTTTGTAAAAAGTTTGTAAAAATTTTACCATACGTAATATAAATAATATAAACGTTCGAACCTACGTTGGACTGATTTCAAGGTAGTTAGAAAGGATCTAAAATGTGGACAACACATTTGACAAGAGTATTCAAAGACATCACGAACGAACGATAGAAATAGATTCACAGGGGCTGAAATATGGGTGTAAAGGAGTTGGGCAAAACAACTTGAAGTCATTCGCATAGGAAAGGCAAGATGAATTTATCAACGAAGGAGGGTCATTTATAAAAACCAAAAACACCAAAGGGTAAAAAATGGATCCTTGAGGAACTCCAGACATAGGACAAAATAAAAGGAAGACCAAGAAGGAAACGAATTCCGAGAATTAATCGCCTTCCAATTTTAAAGCTAGTAGCGTGCTACTAACGGAGTCAAATGCTTTGAAAATGTTAGTATATATGAGACCTATTTGTCCCTGGTTGATCGAAAGTAGTTGCAACAGTATTTGTGAAGGACAAACGGTTTGTAATAGGTGACTTTTCTTTAACAAAACTATGTTGTTCTTGTGCAATAACGGGTTCAATAAAGGGACATGACCTGCTACAAACAATGCGCTCGAGAAGTTTTCTGAAGTATGGAAGAAGGGAAACAAAACGGTCATTGGAAATGTTACCGCGATCACCAGACTTTTGTATTGGGAAAATCTTTCCATTTTTCCAATGTGGTGGTCATTTCTCAGCGGCTAGACTGCAATTAAAACGTATGGCCAGAGGACCACACAAAGAGGAAAGAAAGATAAAAACCTAAAGTATATGAAGTAAATCTGGAGGCCTGGGTATGGAAGAAATAGAAATAGTTCTCAACGAGCTTACTAACACATTAGAAGCGGAAAATTCATTAAGATGCATATTTTTCGGAATGCTATATGATTTTTTAAGGAAGTTCACGAAACGCCAAAAAGGTTTTACTTATGTGAATTTTTTGATGAAAGCGGGACTTAACTAATAACTGCTATTCGCTTTTCAGGAGTAATTTTAATGCAACCCTCTAAAACAAGAGAGATGTAAATAATATGCAGATCTAAATATTTATAATGCAAATAGATCATTGCGATTTCGAGCCAAAACAAAAGTCCATGCTACTGTTATTTATTCGTACAGGAAAATTTTCATTGTCACATTCTGACTCATAAATCATGAATATACATCACGTATACGATTCCTCGTAAACTTTTCACAATGAAATAGTTGAAAGTCTTTTTTGACTTACCAAAAATTGCAAAATTCAACTCTAACACTCAATGAAACCTTGACTACCACACACACACATGATGGATGCATAACCTAACAACCTACACAAAAACAGCTTTGATTTTTAACTGTGTCGCCGACTTGCAAATATTGTGAAGCAAGCCAACATGCTCATATATGTACAGATATCCTGTCTTCATATAGCCTGAAATATTGCAGAAAGCCAAGTGCAATTAAATGCAGACATTTTGTCGACTGTCGTCTGTCTGGTGGTTGGTACCATGATGTGTTTCTATACAATATTTCAGTCTTTTGGCTCAGAATATATATGTAAGTACATTTGTGTAGACATCATCGCCTGGATTACTATATGATGTTGTACAAGTCCTAGCACATTTGTTAAAAATTGTTCTTTGCACGCACAGTTGTATTGAGCCTGTCATGTTTTTTTCTGTAGTTCGCAAAGGAATTCAAAAAGTTGTTCGTTTTGCATGAAATTCTGTAATCAAGAAACGACATTCTGATCTTATGTTAAAGGTTAGCTTTTACAGTTTTTATGAAATAATTTTTATCAAATTTAGTTGAAAAACAAAAAAATAGTCACAATTTTCTTTCATTAAAGACACTTTAAAACTTAATCGTATCTGGGTGTTGCTATGAATGTTGTTTTGCAATTTATTTTAGGTTATTTTTTCATTACATTATCCTATAAAAATTGATCTTTGGATTTGATTTCGTATGCTCCAAATAAGGCGTTAAATAAAATCAAACAAAAATTTAAAATTTATCAAGTAAAATATAAACTAAAATAAAATATAGAACAAGTGTAGAACATTGGCTGCCAACCTGACAGTCTATGTTCGAAATCGAGAAATGATAACAAATCGACCTTTGTGTTAATTTAGCTGTAAGTGTCCAGGAGTAAAGTGTCCCTGAATTGAATTAGTAGGACTACTTTACTTAGTAATTTCTTACAGATAGTAATTGAGCTTTGATATTCATGATACAACGTTCAAATTTCAAATTAAGTATCAAATATCACAACGAGGTCTCAAAACTGAGGCTCCCGAAGTCTCCTTTTCCGGACAACAAAAGTCAGTAATCGAACAAAGAATAAAGAAATATGTTCGTAACACTAATATGATCAATGATAAGTAATTGGTTTGACACCAATGTTTCAGAACAACCAAATCAATATTCAGCTAATTACAATCTTCCACATATTTAATGATGCTGTGCAATTTAGAGACATCCGCATAGAGAAGGCAAGATAAATATTTAACGAAGAAAAGATAATTTATTTATAAATTAATATTAACACTGTAATTTTTATAAATCATTTTTTTTTAAATTATATATTTGTGTTATCCACGCACACGAAACTGATTTGGGACACTGTTCAGGAATGGCTGAGAAAGCAGAAAATAAAAATGAAGAAAAAAGGACCTAATAATTTTTTGTAATTTTTTGAGAAGCAGGCACTCACTAAGCCAAAAATTTAGAAGAATTTATCTGTTGACAATAAAAGTTGGATCTATCCAGGCTTTCCAGTTCGAATTTCTTTTTTTGACTGAAAATAATGTGTTATACTATTACATAATCAGTTTTCCGATAATTTTGATAATTTTGTTATAAAAATATATAAAAAATACTAAACCATATAAATACTAAAACTATATATAAAAAATCTACGTGAAGCGGACAGGTAAAAAATTTTGAGGTTTCCGATTTTAGTAATATTTGATTATGTTATATCTATGTATATACACTCAGAAAAATGTCACTTTAAATCACTTTTTTAGAATCACTTTAAATCAAAAGTTGAAATCACTTTGAAATAAAAAGCAAATCTTATATGAATTCCACTTTATTATAAAAATGTTCTTTTCAAATCAAAATTTTTCATCATTGAATTAAAAAGAAAACGTATATGGCGCCAAATCATATTTGAACATTTTTGATTCAAAAATTTTTATAATAAAGTGGAATTCATCTAAGATTTGCTTTTTATTTCAAAGTGATTTCAACTTTTGATTTAAATTTGATTCTATTAAATGACATTTTTCTGAGTGTATGTTCTCGATTCAGATGCAATATGTTTTTACAGTATTAAGTCTGGTTAGCGAGCTAGAGGGCTTTAAAAATTTGACTAACAGCCAAGTATACGCTATTCGAATCACATTATCTAGTTTTAAAAAGTAGCCATAAAATGAACAAAGCACTCGAATTAATGCTTTATATAATAGGCTTATTGAAAGTATTTTCGGGTATTCAAAAATATTTTTTTTTTGGGAAAAAATATATATTGAAACTTTTGAAACTTGAATTTCACAAAGTTCGACCATTTAATTTTTTTCCAATTTATTTTCTAAAAATATCTAATAGTGTGTAGATAAGATAATCCTTGCCAAGTTTCATAATGGGCCAGTTACAGTTTCGAAGCGTAACGGCCAGCGCCTGGTTCGCGCTTACCGCCACGTAACGCCAGATTACAGAAACTTTCAATCATACAGTATGCCTTAGTCCTAATATTAGATTATATTTTGCGAAGCTTTAGTGATGTTAATTATATTTTGATATAATATTCTTCAATTGTACATACCAATTAAATAATAATGAATCATTTATACATTATATTTTATATAAATATATGAATACTGATTTACAGTGGCGCCATTCAGAAGAATTTCTTTGCAGTGCAATTTCGCCACTAAAGTTAAAAGAGACAAACCCATGACGCTGTGCATTCAAGTTTTTCCGTTAGTTTAGTCAGTGGCCTAGCAACTACTAAATTAGGCAAAACCGTTACAAGTGTTTTTTATAGTTTTTTTTAGATAATTTCGCTACAAAAAAACTTTAAATATGTATAAAAAAAACTATCCTAAACGACTTCTACGCCCATTATGAAACTTGGCAAGGATTATCTACACACTATTAGCTATTTTTAGAAAATAAATTTAAAAAACATCAAATGGTCGAATTTTATGAAATTCAAGTTTCAAAAGTTTAAATATATTTTTTCCCCAAAAAAAATTATTTTTGAATACCCAAAAATGCATTTAATAGTGTAAAGCATTGATTCGAGGGCTTTATTTATTTTATTGCTACTTTTCAAAACTGGATAATGTGATTCGAATAGCGTATCCCTGGCTGTTAGTCAAATTTTTAAAGCCCTCTAGTTTGCATCTGGATCGAGAACATATATAGGTATAACATAATCAAATATTACTAAAATCGGAAACCTCAAAATTTTTTACCTGTCCGCTTCACGTTTTCGCCAATATCTAAATTTTTTCTTTGATATAGTTTACAGAATTAAGAAATAGATATACCGTCTCACTTCGAAAGATCACATTTCCAATTCAAACATCAGTGTCCTCGAGATGATAAAGGACCTGCCATCGAAAAGAACACTTGATTCATAGTTGGAAAAATTTTCAAATTTTTCATTCATGGCCTGGCCAAGTATAGGGCTAGTCTTCTCCTTTCGGGACCGGTAAACATCCTTACTCCTATCCAAACGATTAAGTACTCAATCGAATCCAAAATGATGCAGAGTTCCACGTGCAGATGGGCTGCAACTCAGACCTGCAGGGTAACCAAAATCATGTGGGGGCCATACAATTTCGCATCGACTAAATACCTCCTCAAGTTAACGCGGACTCACTGCAAACGACTGGTTGGTGTCCTTACTGGCCATTCTCTTGTAGAAGCACATACTATGAAAATGGGATTCCTAAGCAGTGACACCTGCAGGAAGTGTCAAGAGCCGGGGGTCTCAGAAACAATCCAGCATCTCCTGTGTCATTGCCTGGCACTAGGGAAAACCAGACTGCGCTACTTCGGTGAGCTCTGGCTGGTGGATCTCTCGCACGTGGCGGAGCAAAAGCTGAAGGACATCATTTAGTTTGTGAAAAAGTCCGGGGCCTTTGATGGCCGCTTGGACTGAAGCAGTAAAAAAATGGAAAAACTGTTTGATCTTTCCTAACTTAGTGGTCTCCTTCGAAAATTGAAATGAATAAACTGCCTTTCTAATTTATATTTACTCACAGCTATTCAAAGGAAAATGAAATTTTAAAATAATTTGCCTTTTGCCCACTGCCCCTCTCCCGTGCACGCCACTGGATATATCAGCACGATCAGTAACTTATCGATTGTTCATGATTATTTTTTTTTATTTTTTCTTAGGTTCTTTATATGATGGTGATTTGTGATGATAAGTGATTTAAGAGTGTAGTCAATGTAGAGCAGTTTGGTTCCTCATGGCCAGGGGCGTATATAAACTCGAGGCTGTTCTATATGTGTCCTCCTTAGAGAGGAAAAAGTGAATTTTGGATATCGGTCCTACAATCACTGCTCCCACTGCACAACTTATCTTCGAGCCGTCCGTGCACAACATTTTAGTCTACCCCTTTCTGCGAGAGAGGTGGGCTATTCTCCGATTTGTTTCTTGATAGGATTGTGATTTTGAACCATTTCTAGAAGTTTGCCCTAGACTTTATTTGATCGCTCATGCTCAGCAAAATGATGGCCTTTAGGTCTCCTTCAGTCCTGTTCTAATTTTATCGTCTAATTCGCCGCTTTCTCTTGGATTGTGAGTTATTGGTTCAACGTATACAAGGGCTCCATCCCTGTACGTTGGGGTGGAGCTCATTACTCCTGTAATAAGCAGGCAAGCTTGTAGAGTCTGTTAACTACAGTTTCCTGTGTAGTTTTCTTCCACCACACTACTGATCCATATAAGATGATAGGCCTCATCCTTTTTGTTTGTTTGCTTTGGGGTAGTGTCCGATTGGGTCAAAGTATTTGTTTTCTTGCCCAAAGTATCTTAGTGGTCTCCATATTCGTTTCGTTAAGATGACTGTCCCAGTTTTCTATCCACATGAATTCTTAGATAGTTTACCTCCTCCTGTAGACGCACCTCTGTGACCCAAATTTTTAGGGCTAGTATATCGATTTTAATTTTCCTTATAAATAGAACTATTCTCTTGAGCATTTATAGATATACCCTCGTCATCAAACCATTGTGTGAGTTTGCATCATTATTATTATTGTTATTAGTATATTTTATTTATGGTATCATAACTGCACTAAGATCTGACAGAATAAGACAAAACTGCATTGATATTTGCTAGCATCAACAAGTACTAGCAATTCGGATAAATGCAACAAATATATGCTTTCAAATTTAAATTAAAACCCCTATTGAATGATGAGTATTGAGAAAATTTTCGTGAGCACCAAAAAAAGATACAATTTCCAATCCTGATTAATTTCACGTACATCATCCTTGCGAAATCTGAAAATTCGATTTTATTTTCGGAGCATACTTTACGATTGCACACATCGTCGAAACACATAACATCACAGTCATCTGGTTTTGGAAAATTGAATTTCGGAACTGGTTCGACGTTCTAAATATAAATTTTCAAATCGATTTCCACAAGTTCGGCAAGTTATATTATAGCAACAACATCAAAGAATGTGTTGTAATGATTATTTAGCGTCAAGTTGAAAATTCCTTACTTAAATATACACAAGAAATTTCAATGTCGAAGTAAGGTAAAAAAAAGAAATGGTGTTGATCGAAATCTGCAGACAGACTATTCATATGTATATGTAGGTATATACACTCCGCGACAACTAGTTGAGACACCCCCTGGAAAAATAAGTTTCGAGATTAAATAATCCTAATAGTTTTTCGTTGCGATGTAAACTGTCGCCTACCAGTCGCTTCCTTTAAGTACTTCGGAATTCCCGCTTGACATTTATGTAGGAACGACAACTGTTTGAGACAGGGCTGGGATTTTTTGTGAAAAAAATTGTTTGCCTCATATAATTTTCTTATTTGCTAATAATGCGTACTTCCACCATTTTTGTTCACAACCTCTAATATTCTTGAAGGAAGAGATTTGTACAAAATTTTGAAAAGTTTGCTTGGAACTTTATCCCAACCAATCTTTATCGCATTCTTAAGGTCTTCCATGTTATCAAATTGTTGTCCTGCTTGGTAAACTGTCCTAGAAAGATATCCCCAAAAGTTTTCAATAATGTTTAAATCCGGAAAAACTGCCGACCACTGAAGAACACGGACATTATTCCGCTTTAGATGATCTTTAGCTTTTTGGCCGTGTAAACTGGCGCGTTGTCTTATTGTAAAATGTTCTAAAATTCTGGTCCGAATCGATGATCCGAAAAGCTAACACTTTCTTCGTCCAGGATCTTTATGTACTCGTTGCTGTTCATTCTTCTACTGACAAAGTGTATGTTCATCTTTTTTCCGTCGCATATTCCTCCCCAAACCATGCCTCCATCTCCTCCTTGATTACGTCTGCTTGAAAACAATTCTTCCTTCCTCAGATCATGAAAATAATGACGAAAGCCATCAGGACCGTCCAGACAGAACGTCCTTTTATCAGTAAAGACAACGTTTCTCCAACGCTTTTTCCACCTTAAATGGTCTGTTGCAACGCCAAGCGGACACCCCAGTATCTTTGTTGCAGGACTGGTTTTCTCCTCAATCTCTTCCGCTGTAAGTGCTCTGCTGAGGGAAGTACACGCTGGCAAGTCCTTCGTTTTTGTCAACGTTATAAATTCGCGCTGCTGTTGAATTCGATGTTTCTCTAGCCCGTCCAGACTACACATACTTTTGCATGCGCATACTTATGCACATACATAAAGTATGTGCAAACGATGGTCCACACTGCAACGACGTCGGTGCATATATTTTACCCTTGCCACAGAGTAGGCATCAAAGCAAGAAAAAGTATGTGCTAACGATATGTGTGCACATACTTACATAATAGCGCATACTAATAATATGAAAACTATGGCCCACACTTCAAATTAGCACATACTTTTGTATGCGCATACGTACGCAGATACAAAACTGTGTGAAAACTACTAGTGTGAACCGTTGTTTCCACATATTTATGTATGCGCATACAATTGTATGGCCTGTTGGAAAATGTATGTGCATATTTATCATTTGCTCATACTTCTTCGATTGAGCGATGAATGATTCTGAAACATTTGGCTGAAACACATAACTGCGAAATGTTTGAAGGGGAGGCGCGCTTCTATGTGGAATTTCGCAGTTGAATTTGGTGAACCACAATGCAGCGAAAGTGTCGCTGTCAATGCAACCAAGGCATCAACCTAATTTTTTTTTTTTTGTATTGTTAAATCCTGTTGTACGAAGATTAGGTTGGCTTATCACAATACATATCAGCCATCGCTTGTCTATTCCACCAAACCATTCAACCTAATTCAAGCAGACTTAATTGAACCTAGTGGTGATGCCAACCTGCGGTAGGTATCACCACTAGAAATTTGGCAAATTCTGACGCTTCGAAAATTTTGGCCGCCGGCATTGTGGACATTACCATACAAAACAGTGCATTCTAATTTTTTGACAGCGGCTTTTCTGCTCCCAGTCCGAAAAATCGTTGTATTGTGGTTATGACAATATTTTGCTCAAAACCATAAACGCTCTATCTATGTATATTTTAGGAACTTCGGAGATATTCAATGATTTGTATTTTTCCGCTGCAAGCAGATAAGTATGTGGTAAAAGCTTTAATTCACTATTGTAAGTAAAAATATATTTTATTATTATAATTATTTTTGTTAATACAAGTTCAAATTCAAGTGATACAGACTAGTGTCTTTACAAACTACATTGATCAAAATCTAGCTCATGCTGTATTTAATTTTTAACAATTTGTAGAGTAATTTCACAAAGAAAACATTCAAAGAATACAAAAACTTTGTATATGAATAAACTTAAATCTACTACTTAAATCTACTTAATACTATTGTTCCTAGAGCCTAAATTTGCATTAAGCAGGAGTGTTTGATGAGACAAATGCAAGGAGAGGGTTGTTTATGCATACAATTTTTCTGTGAAAAGTAATGGATCTCCTTTTAATCAATTCAACTACTGTAATCACGTTGGCGATACGATGAAGTGAGTATGTTGAAAAGTGCCAGGGCTTATTAAGTATAATTTTCAGGCATTTGTTCTGCATTATCTGAAGCTTCTTAATATGGGACGCGGCGCAACAGCTCCAGACAGGAGACCCATATGAAATAATTGGTTGAATCCCAGCTCTATAAATGAGCAACTTATTACTCTTTGAGAGAAAAGAATTTCTATTTATTAGTGGGTATAAGGTTTTGATGGACATAGAAATTTTGTTGCAGATTTCATCAACATGATTTTTAAATGATAGCTTGCTATCAAGGATCACACCGAGATACTTGATATCTTGGTTCCAGGGAATATCTTGCCCCAAGAAGTTGAGCGGGCTGCTGGGGAGATTACAGTTCTTTCTTTTCCTAGTGAAGAAGATGGCTTTCGTCTTCGCAGAGTTAATTTTAATCTTCCACCTAAAGCAGTACTGATAAAGTTTCTCAAGTCTATTTTCTAGAATACTCTTAATTTTGTCAGGGTGATAGTCACTAGTAAATAAACAAGTATCATCTGCAAAAGTTGCTATTTCGCACATAGAATCTATTGGAATGTCAGCAGTGTATATATTGAAAAGCGTGGGACTTAGAACTGCTCCTTGTGGAACACCCGCGGGTATGGAAAAATTAGACGAAAAACTATTCTTAATTTTCACCTTAAATGTACGCGTTGTGAGAAAAGAATCAATAAGTTTAATAAGATAGTAGGGGAATGAAAATAGATGAAGTTTGTAAATAAGACCGCGGTGCCAAACAGTATCAAATGCTTTTTCGATATCCAGAGTCACAAGACCCACTGACTTTTTCTCGTTAAGTGATTTTCTGATATTTTGTGAAACTCTATGCAATTGGTGAGCAGTAGAATACTTTTGCCTGAATCCGAACTGAAAATCGGGTATAACCTTTCTGGTTTCGCAAAATGTTTGTATTCTCAATAGAATGATTTTCTCAAAAACTTTACTTAACGTAGGAAGTAAGCTGATTGGACGAAAATCTTTAACCGTCCCCGTAGATTTACCTGGCTTCTTTATTGGTAACACGATAGCTATTTTCCATGCTTCTGGATAGTAGCACAGCTTCAGGCAGGCATTGAAAATAAATGTAATCAGTACAATCGCTTTCCTGGATAAGTTCTTAAGTGCTAAATTTGGAATTCTATCATCGCCAGGAGCTTTACGATTTTTAAGACTTTTGATTACAGTGATTACGTCTTTGGGTTTACATAAAGTTTTTTTTTAAATCCTGTTCCTGAGCAGAGAGATTATTACAGACATTATCAACCATGCCCGAGGTTATCGTGGTTCCCATGTGGCTAGTGGTGTTATGGACATCATGAAAATATTTTGCAAGAGCTTCAGCTTTATCTACGTCACGGCAAATTACCTTACCCTCGTTTTCAATAAAGAATGCGCCCGAAGAATGCTTATTCTTTAAAGCCTTTTGAATTTTCCACATATTTGAATCACCATGGCTCATGCTAGAAAGGAAGTTGTTCCAGGCGATATTTTTAGCACGAGCAACCGCGTTTTTTATGCTTTTGTTCAATCGGTTTAATTCGATCTTCAATGAACAGGCCCTGTATCGTTGCCATTGCCGTCTTACGTAATTCCGCCGCTGAATAAGGGCTACTATGTCCGGACTGATTAAATTGGAATCACCCTTTTGAATTTTTCTGCACGGGGTAGACTCGAGAGCGGAGTTCCAGATTAAATTAGTGACATCATTGACAAGATTATCAATCTGTCCAGTACTGGTGAGCGTTTCAAGTTTTAAGGAGCTAAGGCTAATTTTACTATCTAATTTGCAACGAAATTGCCTCCAATCCGTGTTCTTAAAAGAAAGAGCTAATGGCGGAGGTTTTAATTTCATTGAAACGTGCGAAATCTCGGTAAAGACAGGGAGATGAGTAGACGAGAGGGCATGTAAAACAATCGGTTCTGAGATATCAACTGCATTGTCACTTATTATTAAATCTAGAGTTGATGGCCTACCACTGCCAGAATAGAATGTGGGTTCGTTTGGAGCATGAATAACAAGTTGTTTGTTGATAACCCACTCAATTAATTCACTATTGATTTAAACATACTTCCACAAATAAATAGGTATTTCATATTTTGTAGAAATATGTAATTGAGTATGTAGTTTTCGAAACTCAACTCAAAAATGAAGCTCTAAAATGAAATGAACCTCTAATTGCTAACTAAAATAACAGTTTCTCCATTTTACTGGAATTTAGCAATGAAATCTCCTTTAAGGCTGTTTCGTTGGGCGTAAATACAAAATTTACCTTTTCCAAACACTAAAATCTATAGGTTTAGTGTTCGGACAGGTGGTATATTTTATTTTAAAGAGTGTAAATAGCTAGCATGCCAGCATAATTTGCTTTTAGAGTTTATTACAGCTAATGTTAATCTCATCAAGCAACCAATGGGCCTTTCCACACTTGTATTCCTGATACACTCCTCAAACCGGTTTGACAACAATCACCATTTCCACACTTGTATTCTTCAGCAACGGAACCGTTCATATACCGATTATGCATATGAATGTGTGCGTGCTGTTGTTTTCTCATTTCGACTTGAGTGTTTCATTAAAAATTCCCGACCCATGAACTATGTTTATAGTTGTGTTAGTGAGTTGCCGCTCGATCAATCAGTTTCAAATGTGATGCAAAATTCTCTCCACGTTCATCACTTTTTGTAGAGATTTCCCCTTCATTCTTCTGCCTCTTGTCCAGAAAACCGGTTTGAGGAGTGCATCAAGAATACAAGTGTAGAAAGGCCCAATATGTGCAATAGCATATTTCACTGGTTTCTTAAGAACTCGGACGCACTTGTCCGGATAGTGGAAAACTGCTCAAAAACGGTTCTGTTCTTCGGACATCAAAAATGTCCAATAATGTTTCCATAAAATATGCTTTCGAAGATAGAAAACTTTACACACAATGGTCTTTATGCATGCAGAGTAAAGAATTCCAGAAATTTAACTACGGAAGGGAAATTACTTACGTTTACAAATTATATAGAAATTCATTGAAACACGAAACCACTTTTTATACGTAGGCTATGATAATTACAAAATAATATGATATAGGTACAAGATATCGACCTGTGTGATTTTTAATGACTGTCCAGGTTACCCTGAACCTAAAATTACCCTGAAATAGTTAACAAAAAGCGAATAATATCGGTTCCACGTAGGGCATTAATCCCGAGATTGAAATGGAGGTCCCGAAAAATTGGGATTAGAACTTTTGGGATCCCGAGTTAATCCCGAGATTTCGGGATTTTATAATAAAAAAAACTATATTAAGGGAATTTCAACAGATATGTTGGCTTATTCGTACTCAATTAAAACTTTATTTCAAATATATATACAAAACATTGGAAGCTAAGTTCATTATAATATTAAATTTATGCACATATGTACATGGATGCCAGCAAGTAAGACGTTAATCTATAATTGCATCTAAATTAATCTTATGATCTAATTTCTTCTTATCTTCTTGTCCAATAAAGCTCTTTATTTGGTCATGATAGTTAATTATAAAATTAGTTAAAAACGAATTGAAATTTAATTAGCATAACGGATGTTACGATAATATAATAAAAATACATTATTCTTTTTAGTTTTTTACATATCAATTACAAAATAATATTGCTTTTCAATGAAATAAGTGATAAGTAATAATATCGATTGGTTCAAACTCCTGATCCGTTTTGAAAGTATGCTCTTAATAAACATAATTCGTCAAGAGTTTCCAAATTTAAACTAGACCTGATGTTGGTGCACATATGTCCCGATAAAAAATTCGGGATCCCAAAAATGTCCAAAATGTGTCGGTAAATGAAAGGGAACCTTCCAGCATGTCAAAGTATCGCCAAAAGCGAATATTGTCATATTCACTTTAACTGAATCTCAAGTGAAGACAAGCGAAGAAAAAAGCTTATTTCCGTATTCCAAGCCCTCACTTTCACTTCACTAGAAGTAAAGAAAAAAGGGTCGCTTGCATTCGTTTTTGGCAATACCTTCGCTACATGGTATGCTGGGCTATTTTTTCCGTTATGCTGTAGATGTAAAGCAATCTTTTTTCAGATGTTTGCGCATACAATTGTATGTGCGGTCTGGACTGGCTTATATGTTTGCACATACTTATGTATGCGCATACCAAACTATGTCTAGTGTGGACGGACTCTTAGTAGCGCACGCCGGTCAGCTGCTGTTGTCCCGGTATCTATGTACGAATACGTCCCAATAGCTGGGCAATTTTTCTGGTGGAAATTGATGGCATTTCCATCGTATAAAGGTGCTTTCCCAATCCCATAAATCGAAATTCCTTGAGTTTTTATAACCTGTCTCAACCAGTTGTACCTATGTACATAAAAGTGCCTAATGGAGGCGACAGCTTGCATCCTTACAAAAAGTTATTAGGATTATTTAAGAGTAATTAAACGAGTACCTGCAGAACAAAATCATCTCAAAATTTAATTTTCCAAGGGGTGTCACAACCAGTTGTCGCGGAGTGTATATATAATATCCAGCTGGAAGAAACATAGTTTTAAGATATCCACCATATGGAATAGGTACAAAATATTCATGTTCATAAATTCAGTTTAGAGGTCTGAATAAATTTTTGCACATATGCCACGCAGAAAAAATATCTGTAAATATTCATTGGTAGGTGTGTGTAAATATGTATGCATGTCGGTTTACAGGATGTAAATCGAATCGATAAAGACGTTTTCACGGCAATTTACATGCGAAATTGCGATATCTGCTCTATTCACGATGTAGTTGTGCTGTACATGATACTATATATTTCATTTTTCATGGAAATTTTACTAAACAACATTGGCCTTGTAAGGTCATGTGTAGCTATTTATACAAAAGTTTGTGGCAACACGATATAATGTACTGTAGCACACTTCACCTCGACTGTTGGATAGATTAGTTCCGAATGAATGATTCCGTTTGCAGTCTAGTATGATCCACATGTTATCAGAAATTCAGATTTGCACCGGAAGGAAATCATGAAGTTAGCTTTAACGAAAGGTATGAAGGTTTATTCGAGGTTGCAGAAAGGATTAAGATTTTTTACTATTATAAACGGAAATCGCCAGGTAGCACATGTGTAGCACAAACCAAATTTTGATGGTATGATTTAATTTTTTCACGAGGAATATTATTCACCCAAGGCTACCTGTCTGCCGTGAACGATAATCGATACAAATTATCCTGTGCCATCTAGAAAGACATTATATCATAGAAACTGTGTAGAAATTTTCTTCAAAGATTCGCCATTGCCAAAAATAAAAGTCATTTCCAGCTATGATTTAGCAAAACGGTCTTTCCTCTTGAATTTCGTGTCTTTCAATTTATTTTTACTCGTACTTATCACCAGTTTGGAACATATGCAGACCATGTAAAAAAAATACTGATCTCATCTAATTATATTTTTCATTTTAAAAGCGATGGAAGATTTTGAAAAGTATTCTGACAAAAAAATTAAATTTTTTTGTCTGAAAAACTGTAGGGCTTTAAGGGCAAAAAAAAAACGTTTTCTTGATGTCAAATTTCGGCAACTTAATCTAATAACTTCCAACTCAAATAAATTTCACACCCAAGCGTTACTTTAACATCTGAAAGCTCTTCACATTAATATCATTCATCATACCAGATGTTTTCTAAGAAAATATTAACAAGTATCCTTAATATTTATTTTATTTAATTTTCGAGTATCAAATCACGATTCGAATTCACATAATAGTCAAATCACAACAATCAGATGATAATTAATGCCATAATTACAATTTTAAATCGCCACACTACTTGATAAATTCATCAACCTCAAAAATATCATCAATACGTGAATTTTTTCAACAAACATTAACCGAAAATCATCATTCCATCATCACAAAAATTATTGAGATCGTGAAAATACATTTATATGCATACATATCTGCGTTGAAAAGAAACCTCACGTTTCAATTGAAAATCAGTATGTAACAATGATAATGAAAAAGAAGCGTGAAAAATTAATTAGAATCAAATTCGAAAACTGCGCATATTCTTGCCGTAGAAGTCGATGCATGTAATTCATTTAGTAATTGTACTGACAAAATTATTAGATTTGATGACTTAATGGTGTTTTTTTTTTATTTGACAGTAGAGTTCATAAAAAAGAATAATAAATCAATAAAAAATAATAATTTATAAAAAAGATTTTCCAAATCCGAAGCACATAAATGTGCATACATGCGTGAGAAATAAATTGATCAACATATCTTTTTAATCGCTATCCAAAATTACTCGAAATAAATACCTTGAATGCGAAAAACTGAATCATATGTAACCACGATATTCACCAAAAAAACGTGAAGAAATAAAATCTGACATAAAACTAATGCACACACATGTACATACTTACATCTATTAGATCAATGCCAAAGTTAATAGTTTCATGGCTTGATGACCTTGTAATATATTTTACACGATTTATTTTATATACATATTGTATTGCTGATTCGTGAAAGTATGGGCTCGTTTGGGTCTACTATCGTTCACCTGAATTCAAAATGATTTTGCACTTTCGACTGAATGCGAAAATTTGAATCAATATGTAGTAAAAATTTGCTGAACAACATTTTGGGTTCATTCAACTATGTATATATTTGAGTGATTGAAAAACGCAGCGTAATAATTGTGATGAATGTGTGCAGTTGCTCAAAAAGCGCAATATGAGCTTAAGTGCACAAAACATCTTATTATTATTGAATTTTGTTGATTTTGCAATGATGTGATTTTTCGTTAGTTGATTTGTGGTGATTTTAACCGAAGATACAGTGTTTTTTTTATTATGAAAGCATTGAATATAGTGAATGGTGATGAAAGATGATCATTGCAATTATGTAGACTTGGCAAAAAAAGTCCATGAACACCAATCGAAGCTGACGGGTATCTGCAACTGTAAATTCAGCTGCCTTCATTTATAGATTTGGATAGGTTTTTTTTACTCAATAAAGCAATAAAATTTTGTTTGGTACAGAAGGTTATTAGGGTTTTCCATTTAAGGATCCGTCAAATGACTTTGAGTATATGCGCATTATTAGGCTGAGCTAAAAAAGTCCGTGAACACATGTTTTAATGAAGGTATTGAAATAGTTTGGGAAAACATTTATTGCTTTAAACTTTGATAACTTATGACAAATAGAGATAGAAGGTATGAGTCCTTTCAAAATTTGAATCCATTTTAGTCCTTCGATAGCTACGAAAATGGAAATTTCCGAATCAGTTCGAGAATTAATAGTTAGAATTAATAGGAGACGGAAAAAGTATCCGCCAAATCGACAAAGTTGTTAGCGAAAATCCTTCTACCGTACATAAAATTATAAAACGGTTTGAAGAATTAAGATGCGCGGCCTCGTGCTGGACGCCCGCCAAAACTGAATTCCGCCCATAAACGAGAGATTTTAAAAGTGATTCGTGAGAAACCGGGTACAAGTGCATTGATAATCACGCAAAACATGCCGCAGGATTATGGAGTCACAGTTACACCACAAACTATCCGTAACCATTTGCACAAAAGGAGGAAGCCATTTATAAATAAACTTAATCCGAAACGCCGTCTCGAGTTTGCTAAGAAACACCTATTCAAGCCTCCTTCGTTCTGGGAACGTGTTATTTTTCGGACGAGAGCAAAGTCAATTTATTTGAGTCCGACGGACGACAGAAAGTATGGCGGAAACCAAAGGAAGCCCTACAGCTCAAAAACCTCAGACCTACGGTGAAGCGCGGCGGAGGAAATATAATGGAAATATAATGGTGGTGGAAATATGAGTGCTGGAGAAGTGGGTAAACTGCACATAATAATTGAAGGTATTATGAATCAGCATATGTTCGAATCCCGCCAATGCCATGGCTGTAAGTGTGAATGCGTGTGATTGTCCATGAAGGTGGCAAATGGGCCCAAACTGGTGGCCTAATGCTGGCCGCGTTCCCGGCAGCCTTCTTCACTAACCTAACCTATCATACTCGTATGATATATAATCTTATAATCGTTATCGTAGCACTAAAGCCCCGCTCGGGCCTCGGCTTCTTGCAGATGACGCCTTAAATTGTTTAAATCCAACGACCGTGACCTGCAATTACCAAAATCCTAACAGTGAAGCAAAACCTTCGTCTACAGAGTAGGACCAGCGTTTCCTTGGTTTTCCGCTGGCCTCCGACCCCCAGCATTTCCTTCGAATTCCTTTTTGGGCACTCGATGCTCGTCCATTCGCTGCATGCGACCATCCCATTGCAGCTCCCGTAGTCTGATGATTGTGATGGGCTCTGAATTGTCAAATATTTCGTATAGTTCGTGGTTGTACCCTATTAGCCATTGGTCGCTCTCTTATTCGCTCTCTTGTTCGCTCTCTTGTTCACTCTCTTATTAGTTCTTCGGCAGATGTCACACACTGAAATGCTGTTGAACAGCCGAGCCCATCGCCTTGCTTTAGTCCGACATTTGTGTCAAATGATATCGTTACTCGAGTCATTTCAAAAGAATAAGTCGGCTATTCAATTGCAAGTCATCCTTCGCATGTTCAGGCGATGTCCTTATTATAGTAATAAATCAACTTTGCTGGCATGTGGCGGTCGGAATCTGGAGCCGTTTTCTGCCTGAGAATAGTGGCGACAAATGGATGTCCTAAAGGGAGTGTCGTATCACCACTCCTGTAGAGTATGCTAGTCGAGTCCTTGCTAAACGAACTGCTGAAAGATGTTTTTTTTAGTTTAACGGGTTTCTGTGAGGCTAATAGTGCCGTCAGATGCGATCATAAAACAGAGCTTTATATCATTTGTTTTGATGGCAGTTCAATTGCTGTTCCTTTTAAATGTTCTGACTCGAAGATTTTAGATCTTTTCGAATTCCTGGAGTCGTTTTCAAAAACGGAATGATGCTCCTTGGCTCAGTAATAATGTTGTAGTCGCACTCGGCGCTAAAATTCCAGTTCGTAATTTATTTAAAGATCTGGTTCACCTGCTGATCTTTTTTATAAAGCCAAACAGGCGATGTGCACCTACATTGCTGGCATTGAAGCATCAATCAGAACCAATCATCCGAAATTATTTGGTCATTCATCCGTTCCTTGAAAAACTCTCCTAGCATCCCCAATGGCATGCATTTGGCTGATACAGAAGCTTCCACTCCGCTTGAAGTGAGTGAAGTTTTTGTTTATTACTTTTACTCTTTCTTCTCACAACAATGCCCTCCTCCTTCCCAACATCTTATCTCCCCATCTTCTCCTGAATTATATTCATGTCGGACAAACCCTTTAGAAATTGAACTTCTGTTAAACGATATCGACGGTAGTAGTTCCGACGATATTCTAAATATCCTGGCTAACTCTCTTTCATATCTGTGCGTCCCTCTTTTTATCTTGTTCGATATCAGTTTATCTTCTGGCTCTTTCCCTTCTCTCTGGAAAATTTCCAATATATTTTCTATACATAAAGCTAGTGATCGTACATGCATCTCAAACTACCGACCTATTTCTCTTCTTCCTTGTATTAGCAAGATCCTTGAGAAAGTGGTCTACAAGTGTGTCTAGTCCTTTATCCAGCCTACCCTAGCTTATGAGCAGCATGGCTTTGTCCAAGGCGAATCCACATTAACCAACCTTCTTTCCGTCACACATATGGTCGCATCTGCTCTTGATCATCAAAAGCAGGTCGATGCCAAAGCCTTTGACTCTTTCAACCATAACCTCCTTCTTCAAAAGCTAACAAACAATAGCATAGCTGATCCTCTTCTTTCCTGGTTTAACTCTTACATCTATGGTCGTACCTGTATTGTAACTGTTAATTCCTGTTCTTCAATTCCCTTTTATCCTGTATCAGGTATTTCACAAGGATCTATTCTTGGTCTTCTTCTCTTTCTTTTGTTCATAAACGATCTCCCTCCTTTAATCGAATCTTCTTGGATTTATACATGCGTACGATTTCAAGATGTTTCGAGTGATCGAGCCACAAAATGACTGTACGCTTTTACAAAATGATCTTAATGGCTTACAGACTTGATGCGGTGCCAATGCTTTTACTTTGAACATCGCGAAATGTCACAAAATGTCTTTTATCTGTAAAACGTCACCTTTGATGTTCGCCTATTCTGTTTCTGACTTTTCTCTTAATGTTGTTGATGATTTCAAATATCTTGGTGTAATATTTGATCCAAAGCTTAAATTTGGTAAGCATATTTCATATATGACTGCCAGGACATCTAAATTATCAGGTTTTATAATTAGATCCTCTAAATCCCTCGTTCATGTTTCCACCTGTGTACATCTTTTTCTCTCCTTTGTGCGTAGGATCCTTGAATATTGCCCACAAGTGTGGTGTCCTCATTATGTCTACTTAAATGCTGCGTTGAAATCTGTTCAGCCCCAATTTACTCAAACCTTTTTTTTTAAATTTCAGCTTCCCTATCGTCCTTACAGTGATCGTCTTTTGCTCCTAAATCTTGCTTCCTTCGAATCACGGAGACTTTTCCTAGATGAGTGCTTACTATTTAAATTATATTATAGGATGGTTGTTTCTGACATCAGTAGCGACGTTTCGGTCCGTGAAGCAGTTCATGACACGTATTCTTCCGTTGTGTTTAGTGTACCATTTGCGCGCACTGACATTTACTTTTATTCTCCACTGTTGCGGTTACTAAGGCAACACAATGACTTACAGCTTGGTCTTCCACTACCGACATTACATGCTTTCAAAACTTTTTTGAGAAACTTGTAGGTTTTTTTCTTCCCTCTTTTTCATTTTAAATTTGTACTTTTTTAGCTTGATTTAATTTCTTATTATTTTTCTCTTTATATTTACTTTGATTTTGTTTTTATTATGTTGTCTCTAATATTCAGTAATTGGATTTTCATCTGTTGAATATACATTAATAAATTATTAGTGAAATAAAATAACATTGAGGCCAGAAATTTGTCAGTAAAACCAGTGCTAATAGTAATTCAGAAAGAAAATGTTTATTGTTGATCCAGGCTGTCCTGTGTAAGTTTTGTGTGCAATAATAGATAAGTTTGGATGTGATATAATTTGTGATATAATTGAAATTATGAGAAATTCGCGAAACATTCACCTTGAACGGTATACCATTACTTCTTTACAGAGAATTATGGAAGCAGAATCTACGAAAGCAGGAAGATTGCAGTAAGATCCTGGCAGAGAAGAAGTTTGTTTGTTATGTGTTGGTGGGAGGAGAGGGCATCTAGCACCTCTAAGTACTCAGGCGAAAAATACCTACTGCATTCATACCCCTAGTCTACTGTAATTTTCCAGATCTCTTAAGGAAATCCAGGATCAATGATAAGGGATCAGAGGAATCCTGGTTTAGAGAATAAGCTCTTTATCCTCTGCATATATTCGGTTCTTTTGCTCGCTGTGTACCTTTGAGTAACTCTGTACCTTTGAAACGCTTTCCATGGATCAAAACAGATTTAATCAATCTCAAAAATTGAAAATCAAGGCGTGGAAAGTGTACAGCTCGTCGCGTCTAGAGGATGACTATAAAGTTTATGAGGAATTACGAAATAGATTCGTATCTGAAACCTCATCTGTCTACTCCAACTATATGGACGAGCTTAGGTAGTCTTTCATAAGCCATCCCAAGCGTTTTTGGAATTTTGTAAACTCAAAACGGTATCATGACATATACCCTAGCTCTTTTATATCTGACGGCATGGTCATTCATAACTCGCAAGCAATCAGTAACTTATTTGCAGACTACTTCCAATCCGCGTATAGATTACCTCTCTCCGACTTCAATAAACCTAATTTCAATTACCTGATGGACTCCCCTAAAACGACGTTGCGAATGAAAGACCTTTACATCAACATTCCGACTATCTTAAGACATATATCTCGTCTTGAGAATAATTTTCACCCCTGTCCTGATGGATTACCGACCATAGTGCTTAAACGTTGCGCCAATATCCTCTCACCACTATAAGCTCATCTTTTTAATCTATGGATTTCCTCCAGTATTTTCCCAAACTTATGGAAATATTCTTCACTTACTCCGATCCACAAAAAAGGCAGCAAAGAAGTCGTGCACAACTATAGGGCGATTGCCAAATTTGAAGCCATAGTTACCGAGGTGTTATCTTTTCACTCTAAGTCCTTAATCTCACCTTGCCAGCATGGTTTTATGAAAGGTAAATCTACCACCACTAACCTTTTAGAACTTGCAAACCTAGTCATCCCTGTGATTGAAGAAGGTAAACAAGTTGACTGCATTTACACCGACCTCACGAAAGCTTTCGATAAGCTGGATCATGACATTCTGATATGTAAATTGCAACTTCTTGAGTTCCTTAACAAGTTTATTGACTGGGTTAAATCTTATCTCTCTAATCGGAAGCAAAACGTTCGATTTCGTGGCATTCTATCCCTTGATATAACTGCTACATCAGGTGTTCCACAAGGCAGCCACCTTGATCCCATTCTTTTTGCCGTTTATATAAATGATCTGATCACTTTTGTTCCAGGATCTTCCATTTTACTCTATGCTGACGACACAAAGATTTTTAATAAAATATCATCACTTAATGACTGTACGATCCTGCAACGTAATGTGTCAAGCTTCGCTAATTGGTGCGCTCTAAACCGTTTTTCACTTAAGGGGGAAAATAAATGTAAAATCGAAAAAAAAAATTGCTAATTTCAGATTGACTTAAAATATATATATTGTTTATTCAGAAAATTTTTAATATCAAATTCTTAATATCAAATCCTTAAATTTATTAACAAAATTTTTCATTTACTGTAAGATATGTAAATGAAAAATTTTGTTAATAAATTTTCAACACAAGCGAATGAATGAGCGAATGAAAAAACACATCAAAAACTGCCTCGTACAACTTAACGCCTTCTCTGGAGAACTTGCAACGTTCAGAGAGAAAAAAATATGCTAATGAGATGTATAATTCACAGGTGAACCAATAACATCTATAAAAAAAATGAAATTTTCACATTAATTTTAGATTAAACAAAAAAATCGATTATTTTTCATAAAAATCACACTTTTAAATTATTTTTCCGTAATTACAATAACATTTAAGTTCAACGAAGAAATTATACTGTTTTTTAGATGTGGTATAAATTTGAATCCCATCGGTTCAATATTTTTTGAGATAATTTGCACTGAAGTTGAAAAAGTACTACTTTGAGAAAAACGCGTTTAAAGTTCTAAAGCTCGACCGACCTGGGTAGCGCCGCGCTGCCTATAACTCGAGAACTAATACGAATATCGCTTCAAAACTTTTTTTTTGTATATTTTAAGAGCATTACAAACATTTTGATGTAATAAAAAATAATCGATTTTTTATTTGCAGTTACATGTATTTTCCCCCTTAACGTTGAAAAATGCTCAGTTATCTCATTCTCCCACAAATCATCTCCGATTAATTTCAGCTACATTTTAAACGATACTCTTTTAACTCACTCCAATAAAGTTCGTGACTTAGGAGTTCTATTAAACTCCGCTTTCACTTTTAATGACCACATTGACTCAATAATAATAAAAGCCAACTATGCACTTGGCTTCTTAAAACGACGATCTAAAGAATTCAATGACATCCTTCTGACTAAAATCCTGTTCTGCTCTCTGGTTCGCCCTATCCCAGAATATGGGTGCTTGATGTGGTCTCCATATTATAAGGAGCACATAGATTGCATTGAGTCTGTCCAAAAGAGATTTCTAATTTTTGTTCTTAGTTCTTTCCGCTGATCTGATCCTATTCGCTTACCTCCTTATGAAAACCGCTTGCAATTATTGACCAGGGACACTCTTGAAACTCGACGTCAAAATTTCAAAGCTCTATTTGCTGCGAAATTACTCACTGGAAACGTGAACTCGGAGTTTTTGCTATCAAAACTGAACTTTCGTGTTTGCCACGGTGAACGTAGACATCATAACGCCTTATCCATCCCGTTTCATAAAACCAATTATGGATGGAATGAACCAATCTGCGCAATAGCCCGAAGCTTTAACTCAGTGTATCAAATGTTCGACTATAATTATACTGTTGATATGTTCAAGTGTCGGCTTAAACGACCGGTTAATTGTTATTCGTAATTTCATATGTAAATATTTTTTTTTATAGTAATCATTCTGTTGATGAAATTGTCAATAAATAAAAAACAAAATATGCTCCACATCACAGTCGAAGCATTCATATCTGAGACGCGCAAATACTGAGCATTCGGAGATGGAACGCTCCGTTGTTTTATTTAGAAAAAAATATGTAATCATTTTAATATAACGAAATTGTAATTCAATTAATTTTTTAAGTTTATTCTTCACTTTTTAGGTTTTTTCTTATTCATTTTCTTTCAAGAAAAAATGTAAGAGAAAAAAATAATTTGATTTCATTTCCACTAGCTATTTCATTGAATTGTTTAGCCAAATCATGGTCATTCGGTTTTTCAGTCGAATTCTTTCCCATAAAAACAATTCAAAGTTAAACGAAATTACATAATTTATTTTTAAGATCGTTACTCTTCACTTGACTGCAATAAAAAAAAAAAAACAAAATACGTAAATCCACAACCCATAATTAAACTCATCAATTCCCAACAGTTAAATGACTATTGCATCTATATTTATGCATTTCACCGATGACTTTCTAGAAAATCTTCATAAATTTTCCATTTAATTGCTAGTAATAGTCAGGCTCTGGCGGTACGGGGTTACAATAGTCTCTGATCTCAACCTGTGATTTGATTCTGATTGGTAGATTGATTGATGTTTTACGAGACTGTGTGTGTGTTTTTTTTTTTTAATAGTTTGCGTTGTTTTGGATAAGTTTTATGTGCCGCGTAAATAATTTAATTAGGACATTAAAATAGTATACATATATTTGCGAGGATGAATTTACACGCATGTAAAGAAAATGTTATTTATGTATTTATAGGGAGAATATATGGGAGAAAACATGACTTAGAAGTTTTCCATTACGTTTTTACGTACGTCTTATAAACAATTATAAAACTAAAAATTAAATGTATTTATATCATTCGTCTAAATGTGAAACAGTTCAAATTGCTTTGAGTTTATGTATTTTTGTACGATTTGTTTAGAAGCAGATGTATGGTCGTTGCAATAAATTTTCGAATTGACGTTATGATTTTTCAGTTGTAAAAAAAAATAATGACTTTTTCATCATAACTATGGGAGTAGTTAGGTTAGGTTAGGTTGAAGTGGCTGCCGATCTACAGAAGCCTGACGACCAGCACACATAGGCACAAGAGAGGCCCGTTCTGATGCCACAATAATTAGTGACTCTCTTCTACTCACTAAAGTCCGGAAACCATTTGCTTCCTTTGACAAACCGGACTATCCTTTTTAGATTTACCAGGGGCAATTCCGTCAGGTTTGAGAGAAAGGGTGCACCAAGTGCCGCCAATCTTCTCCTTGCCAAAGCCGGACACTGGCACATGAGATGAAGGACGGTTTCCTCCTCATCCTCAGAGCCACAGCTCTGACAGAAATCATTAAACTCTACGGCCAAACGTTGTGCATGCCGCCCTATAAGACAGTGGCCCATTAGAACGCCCACAGTGCAACGAAGGGCGCTTCGAGTTAAACCTAAATGCTGCCTGGTGCGATGCGCTTCCATGGATACCCAGAACTGCCTTGTTATCGCACAGGATGATTCATCTGCACAGGACTTCCCAGCGTCCTCAATATATTTTTGCCTTATGGCCAGTTTGGTCGATGTCATCGGTAAACCTATTGAGAAGGAGCAAGAGACCTCAGGTAGCAAGGCTCCAAGCCTTGCTAGCTCATCGGCATCACAGTTGCCCTGACAACCCCTATGTCCAGGTACCCAAATAAATTGAACAAACGAATGTCTCGACATCTCCCTGAGAGGTGCACGGCATTCAGCAACAATCATGGATACTGTACAAGGATCAGCAAGGGACTTAATAGCCGCTTGACTATCTTGGAAAATACCAATATTGACCCCGAATATTCGAATACACAGAAGCCAGTCATCTGCCTGATAAATAGCCGCAACCTCCGCCTGAAAGACACTACAGTGGTCTGGTAGACGGAAGGACAGCTTGAGATTCAACTCATCTGAGTATATACCACTCTCGACTCTATTGCTTAGCTTTGAGCCGTCAGGTTACACATGGATAAGCCCATTATCAAGGGTGACACCATCACATCATTCCTCCTTGCCAGGAATGCGAGATGTGAACTCCGGATCCAGTAGGCATTGTGGAGCGATGTAGTCAACAACTGCTGGTGCGGGTACTCCCTCGGCCAAGATCCTCGCGTGACCGAACTCTGCTCTATTCCAAGCTGAGATACATTTAAGTATTACACCAGCAAGATTAGCTTGCTGCGACATCAGTAGATTGGTTGGCAGCCAATGTAGCAGCACAAAAAGTGCCTCAGTAGGGGTGGAGCGGAGCGCTCCAGTTACCAGTAGTGCAGCCATTCTCCGTACTTTTTCAAGCTGCCGTTTGCAGGTAGCCTTAAGAGCAGCCTGCCACCAGAACGCCACCCAAACAACAGAATTGGCTCAACCACAGCAGTATAAAGCCAAGCAACAGTACGAGACTGCAATCCCCAACTCGCCCCTATGGCTCTTTTACAGCAGTAAAGTGCGTTGAAAGCCTTCCGAGCTCTTTCTGCTACATTGCAGGTTTATTGTAACTTCGAGTCAAGGATCAGCCCTAAGTACTTGGCCTTCTGGCTCAAGTTAATGGAGACCCCATTCAACTTGGGTAACTCAAAAGAAGGAACTTTGTACTTCCTTGTAAACAACACTACTTCCGTTTTGCTAGGACTCACATTCAAGCCGCACTCACGACTCCAACGTGAAAGTATGTCAAAAGAGTGATTTAGCCTCTCCGATAGCGTAGATAAATACTTTCCCGACACTGATTCAGCTATGTCGTCTGCATAAGCAATCACTTTGCAGCCGGCACGGTCCAGCTTCATTAGAAGAGTATTCGCCGTGATGTTCCATAGCAGGGGAGAGAGAACTCCACCCTGAGGTGTGCCCGTGCTGATTCCTCGTCTTACGCTGGCATAACCCAGGGAAGAGATTACCACTCTGCTTTTGAGAAGCTACGCAATAAAAGCAATCAGCCGTTCATCCACATACAGCACCGAGAGAGTCTAACAATTGCGTTAGAGTAAACGTTGTTGAAGGCCCCCTCGATGTCCAAGAAGGCAGCAAGCGTTTATTCCTTTAGAGCAAGAGATTTCTCAACTTACTCAATGAGGACGTGAAGAGCGGTCTCAACAGACTTACATTTGGTAGAAGCATGCTGTGACTGCGAGATCAACACAGGATCGATTGATCTTTTAATATGGTAATCAATGATCCTTTCCCAAATCTTAAGCAGAAGACCTTACGAAGGCGATATGCCTCGCTGAAACTCTCTACGCTACCACAGAAAGATCTCCATGGGGACCTCTTTGCCTTACGTACGGCATACTTAAAAGCCTTAAGCTTCGTTTTATACTGGGAGTAGATACTTTTCTAGTTTTTCAACTAAATTAGAAACGAAAAGTAACAATTAATTACTTTCCAAGTTTGGAAAAGTCCAAAGACAATTTTCCTTTCGAAAAACGTAAGATTGTTTTATTTCAGGGCTATTGTTTTTTTTTCCACTCTTTGAAAATAAGAATAACTGAGGACAGTATTTTCTGTTGTTTTCAATGTAACTATTCGTTCTTTTCTCGATAGAAGCGCAAAAAAACACACCTAATGTTTCTTTTTACTATCTTAGTTAACGTTATAAATACTAAATTTCAACTTTTCTCATAGTTTGATCTTTTCATTGAGAAAAAACTCAAAAAACGCTGGCATGATTTTTGTACACAAAACCAAAAAATTGAATTTTTTTTAACCGAAATAAGGAAAAATCAATAACAATTACAGGCATATTTTAAATGCAACTTTTTTCTTTACAAACAGATACATCGCACTGTCATACAACCCATTATTTACAACAACAAAAAATAAAAACCGCATTTATCACCTTATAAGGTTCAAACAACTCGATTTACATATTTTTGCTGCTCGCTCATATTCCTTTCAAATTTTTATCACTTACTAGTCGAAATTAAATATGTACACGTTTTGATCGTACCGAAAAGTTCATTAAACTAATAAAACAACAATTTTCTTTCAAATGAAAATTAACAAGGCAAAGAAGTTTGTATTTTCTCACTCAACGAAATCATTTTTATGTATCATAAAATCTACAACGAACTTGAAACTATGCATATTTAAATAACTGTGACAACTGTAGTAGTACTAGTAACTGTAGTTTTCCGATAATGCACTTATTCGTTACAAATTAAAATATTCCAGGTATAATACGTTCGATGAGAAATAGTTGCTACACATATATGAACGTACAGTTCGTTCGTGAATAATAAATATGCCATTGTTGTTGATGAAAAGCCCTTTCGATTAAAATTCAATAAGTTTACCTTGAACTGGGAATTTTCCATTTGTCATGGAAAGCCATGACTTCCAGTTTTCAAAAACTTACTTGTAAAGTCGTAAGACTTTTAGTTATTGCTATAAAATCATGAAGTTTACTTTTAATGAGTGTGCAGTCTTGAAATACTTTTAATCGTTGCTGGGATTTTCACGTGGGAAAATTGAAAATGAAGACTACAGAATATTTGCGATTTTCGAAGAAAATTAGTACTAGAATCACTTTGTCCAAAAAATCATATTTCTTTACATTATCAGCGAAAACAAATCAATCATATTTATCTCTGTTATAGTCATGTATGATTTTTGATAAATGTGTTGGCGACCCTGTAACTACAGCCGGGACATGAAAAAATCGATTCAAATAATCGACGCTCATGGAAGATTTTCGAGTCTTGTGAAAAAAATGGAAACGTTCTATCCTATCCTATCCTTTGTGCACCTTGTCAAATTTAATAACCCATCACCAAATGATCTATTTTCTAAACACTCGAAAATTCTACTCAAGAGGTCTCTCGACTGGATCATAACATCAATATGAAATTCACAAACTGTATTGGTTTTGAGTAAACCCAGGTCTGATAAAAACTATTCGCAAATGCGAGCAACCCTGAGATAGGCGTGCTTTCTTGAAAAATCGGTCAAAGAAATAAATTCTTTATACACTATGGGCCTTATTCTGAGAGTCACCTCGCGTGAGATCTCTCATCACTTGGAAAGTCACGTCACCTACGAATCGGTATTCTGAGAGTCACGTGAAGTAACTCTAGTTAAGGTGACTATGAATTTGTGTTTGAATGGCAACGCCTGAACGTTTGATATTTACCATATCATTGGAACTGTTCAACGTTTGAAATTTACCACTTCCATCATACCACACTGACATCGAACGGTTCCTGTTCGATCACCGAAGTTAAGCAGGGTTGGTCGTGTTCAGTACTTAGATGGGGGACGGCTTGGGAACACCACATGTCGTTGGCGTGGACTAATATCACAAGTGCGGCTTACTTTGAAGAGGAGGTAGAATAAAAAAACAAATTAAAGTTCAAAGGGAAAGTAAGGAAAATCGAACGCAAACAAGAAATTTCCATGGATAAGCAAATGACTAGTGAAATAAAAAAGAGGACGATATTTACAGGTGTACCAGGTATACTTAAACTTGCTATACAAGATTATAAATATAGTAATTAGGAAAAAGTATTGGTGAATATTAGAAGTGGTTTTTATGTGCTCGCTGTGCGGTTTCAGGCTTTGTGGATGACTCTCCATCAGTCCAATAAGGCATTCGAATTGTCGCTTGTCTTTCAAATAAGAAAATCGTTTGAAAATTGAAATCCTTGATATTTTATCCGTCACACTGAAAAAAATCCACATGGCGCCCAGAGCTATGTAACATAGCGCATAATTTATGGCCCCAGACGCTATGTACATAGTACTCTGAGTTATGCAATATGGCTCCCAGCACCATAATTACATGGCACAGAAATTATGGCCCCACACGCTATATTACATAGTGCCATGAGCCATGTAATATGGCTCATGGTACTCCGATTATAGCTCGCAGCCATACTGTGTGAAGAGATGTATAAATTTCAGCAAGCTTCTTGACTATAGGAGAGGTTTTATTGTAGTAGATTAGTTGGCTGAAAATATCTGCAATAAGATTGTTTAGATAATAGAAACACCCCAAATACAATTAGTCTGCCAAAAAGGAACGAAGAAACGGGAGGAAAATTGATCAAGTCTTCGTGATACATTGGCAAGCGATCTTAATGCTGCGAAAATTTCGATAATCAATCGAAAAAACTAAGACCCGGGTGTCAAATAATTTTTGCAAACGAGTTTTAATCGAATAAAATCAATTCAAAAATAAACTGCAAATCAATCGCAATCATTACGCTCGAAAAGCATGTTATTGCACTAAAAAAACACATAGCGCCAGACGCAATAATTTATAGACCTCTGGCACCATGTACATAGTCGATTTCGGTCGATTTGTGATAAAATATAACGCCCCACGCCGTAGTACATAGAAGCAGACGCTCTGCTTATAGCCCTCCACGCCATATACTATAGTCCTCCACGCCATGTACTATAGCCCTCCACGTCATCTGCATGGTGTGGAGGACTATGTTACATGGCGTGGAGGACTATAGTATATGGCGTGGAGGGCTATAAGCATAGCGGCTGCTCCTATGTACTTTTCGTCATGTATTAAAGCGTGTGGCGCTATATTTTATCACAATCCCGAAATCGACTATGTACATGGTGCCAGAAGTCTATAAATTATGGCGTCTGTGCTAATTGTTTTTTCAGTGCAGGAATAAGCTTTGTAACTGTTTTTTTCCATTACTAAAATTTTTGCTCGAAAGAATGACGAGATAATGGAGACTTCCAAAAATTTACCCTCACGACTAACTCAGTATCAGCCTTTACTTTTTAAGGCTGGTACTTTGCTGCCATCTATATTTGCAAAACGACAGCAGCAAAAACAACCAATTATACATAAAACACCCCAAAAATTAGCACACAGCAACAAAATCACAAACATACGAGCCAAAATTTTATCAGAAAACGGCTATGGCGAACACGTAGTCGAGTTTAACCGCATTATTCAAATAAAAATATATAAATTATCTTCAAAATAAGATTTTTTTTTACTTTTTTCATGATTCACGATCCAAATTTCGTCAAAATCCTTCTTCTTTTTTTTCAAAATATCAATTTATATCACTTCTGACCACAGTCACTTGATATTATCAAATCTCACTTCACGTGACGCTCGTCACTTCACGTGACTCTCGGAATAGCCAACAGATCGAAAATGTCACTTGCGATGAGATTAAGTCACCTCACGTGACTCTCAGAATACGAAATCAAGTGAGTCACTTCATTCGTCACGTGAGGTGACTCTCAGAATAGGGCCCTATAACTTTCCATGCAGTCAGGTTGAAACAAAAATTAACACACATTAAAATTATTTTAATGTGAACCAATTTTTTTTTCTCCAGCTTGTAAAGATATCTTAAATTAAAACAGACTTTTTCCTTTTGAAGCTAGACATATTTGAAATTGTTTGACATATATCGATATTTCGAGGGTAATCTGCCCTCTTCTGCAGTGTTTATCGGTCTAATCTTAATGTAACCTAGGTATCTTATTCACAGTGCGAATATTTTCAATTTTCGTGCATTTATTTGTGCTTAACCTATCGTACACTTACTTATTCACACTGAAATTTCATATTTAAAACAGATTAAATTCACTTTTTACAAAATGATATTCAAATCTTTTCGAAAAATAGAACATCAAGCATAGTAGACCAAGATCAAAGTCGTTCTCAGAAATCGACAATTATTTTAAAGTTCAACTTCATCCAAATCCGGTATGTTAATATAATCGAATACATTTAAATACTTAAAAGCACCGGCGAAAATTCATTTTCTAAAACACCATCAGCCCACAATATCCAATAGAATTCGTTATGTGAATAATAGCTCGTGATTACGTAGCTTCATCTATCTATACCTATTCTTTGTCCATGCTTCGATAAAATTCTTATGATATACCCGAAAATATTCAGATGAATTCAACAATTTAATTTTTTTCTGCCTTCTTCTTATCATCATCTACGAAATTTTTCATTCTGTTTTAGAAGAAAATTAAATTATCAAAAATATGGAAATTCAGTCGATTTTAAGTATCCAGTTGGCAGTGGAAGAAAAAAAACGGAAGAAGAGCATCAATTTGAATTTCATTTTCGAACGGGAAAAGGAAAAATTGCAAAAACCGATTTGCATTCGAAATGAATCGAAATGAAGAACAAAAGCAAAAATGTGATAATCAAATGTAAATTCGGTGTGCATGCGTAAAATAAATACTTTTAATTCTTATCGCATTCGTATCGAATCGAGAATTTCGATAATCGCCAAGTTTTGACATTTTATTCGAAAGCAAACATTTCTGCACAAATTTGTGCACGACCTGAAAGCTCGATAGTGTGGGCCCGAACCAATGTCAGAACATGTAACAACTTTTTGATACATACAAACATCTCAAATAGATTATCTTGCAGTACATACTTTTTACCTGACAGACCCCGATATTTAATTGTGATTAAATTGAAATATAATCGAAAGGCGCATTTAGACTACGTAGTATAATCATGTTGCCGCATGAATTTAATTAAATAATTGAATTGGTCCTTTTATCGGGTCGTATGAGTAATTATTATGTAGAAACGGTTGCAGTTCTTAAAGACCTGGAATTATAATAGAAATAACCTCCTGAATATGTGAATACATTCCGCACGGGTAGTTTGTTGGAAAATCGAAATTAGTGAATTCAATCATATTACCACAATTCAATGTCGACGGATAACTGACAAACGAACATAGTAGATAATGAAAATAGCCAATCAATCGGCATTTATTTTTCACGTCTTTTTGGAGGTAGTCTTTAAGGGGTTACCCCCACTTGTAACTTTGAAATTTTTCTTATATTTTTTGTTGCATTTTTTTAAGTATAACTATCGGAGAATACGTTCGTATACAACCGGATAATCTCCCGTCTGCCGCGCTCGACCCTCTCTCCGGTTTCTATCTATTCTTGCGGCCGAGAGAACTCGGGAACAGTGCTGCCACTTTGGATACCTTCGTATCATTTTGGATACGAATTGAATTTGAAAAATCTGGATGATACTATGATACGTTATCCCCAAAATGGATACTTTTATCAATTTTAATTTACCTGCGCGAAAACGTGTGTTCAAAACAATCACTTTTTTCAATTTCCATTACATTATATTTCAAATAGAAAAGTTTGATTGCACAATTTTATCATACTGTTATCTAAATGGAAGTAGCAGCATTTTCTTTCGAAAAAGTTTGACGTTCTATTCAAAATGGGTATAAGCATGATGTGACTCTAGAAACGGACAAGAAAGAAAGTAGCTCAGAAACTATCAAAAATTTACAATAATTTATAATATATAATAATTTATAATGTACAATAATTTATATAGAGCTGAGTAGGTGAATTCTTCTAACCCTCAAAACACATAGGCCGCTGCTGAAACATATTTTATTCGAATATTGAATGCGTTTCCCGTCTTTCAGATGATTTCGTTGCAAAATTGCAAAATCCTTTCCAAAATCTTAAGCAGGACAAATTTAAGGCTTATTGGACGATAGTCCTTTGGGTTAACATTAAAAACTTTCCCTGCTTTATGGAACATACGATAAGCGCAGGCAAGCATTATAAATCTCTCTGAGCCATAGTAGCGATACTTCCATGGTCTGCTGGATATCAGCAGCAAGGACGCCATCAGGGGCCGGGGAGTTAAACGGCTCAAACGAGTTAATATCCCTCCTCAGTTGAGAATCAGATATTCTGAATGACGGTGTTGAGCTCCTAGCTTGATCCATTTGTGCGTCCAAAAGAACGTTTAGAGTACCTGCGCTAGTTTAGCTAGTCTAAATCCCCTCAAGGTTCATGATGCACCACATAGTCTTCGGTGTCGTGCTCAAAACCTCACGAAGTGATTTGCCTCGCTGATACTTAGGATTAGCTCTTCCTCTGTCCTAGACAAGCGGAGAAGCATCGCAGCTAATGCTGCTTTGGTCTGGTGTGGAAATTCGCAGTACCTTTCCCATCATTCATTGTTGATAAGGGTTAGGTCGAGGTCCTCCCCCTCGGACATAGAAGCTGCCCAAGCCCATTCCTCTGCGTCCAGAGCCATGAGGTCCAGGCAGCTACCCAACTCGGAGGTAGTCCCAACGCTGACCCCATCGGTATAGATGATTCTGCATCCAATTCTTCCTCAAACGTTGCCCTCAGACAGGCAACAGTCCCCTCTTCAAGTAGTTTCTCGGTCATTTGAGCCACCTATTTTGAGTCAGGCTTTAAATTTATCGGATCGTTGGCTTGTCCCTTCAACAGATCCGTAGAGCCAATTTCTCGACTCCGTATCTGATAACGCCCTTACAAGGCATCTAAAACCTGCAATGGATCTTCATTTATAATGAAAAGGGCCTCCCTTCCGTCGATTATCTACTATTAGCAGAAAATTGGAAACAAAAATATTTTTAGCTTCTGCCGAGTTTTATGCATTTGATTTGTTAAAAGCTGAATGTGATTTTTTTATTAAGATTTTGATATTTTTAAAAAATATATGTTCGATATTACAATATGCTGTGGCATGAAACGCCGATTTATGTTATGTGTTATATTTCCGACAAAAATGGCTGTATAGAGCCATGCAGAGCTTTTATATCAAGGTATCAATTTGATAAGCATTCCTAAAATTGTGGATACGATGGATACGTTTTTCCTACTAATTTTGTAGAATTTGGATACGATATGAAAGCTCTGAAACGGCAGCACTGCTCGGGAAGGCAGAATGTTGAGAAGGTAACAACAAATCGCATTTTTGGAAGCGGCATCATCGGCGGAAGAGCTATTATATGGAAAGTAAAAAAAAAATTGTTTCCTCCGTGTAAACTGAAATTGAAACTTTAAACACGTTTTTCTCGAAATGACATTTTTGAAGTCAGTGACCAAAATTACTCAAAAACTACTGAACCGATCTTTTTGAAACTTGGCAGGCTTATTTACTACATAAAAAAGTAGTGTTTGATTTGCTTTCTTGATAAAAAATGGCCGTTTTATAGCCAAAAGACGACCGTTTTTTTAAGTGAAAATCGAACCATTAACTTTGACTCTCCGCCATTTTGTGAAAAATGGATATTGTTTTAAATCCTTCGATCAAACACTAGTTTATACTCTTATTTCACTAAATCCATCGCTATTTTTTGCTTCGGATGATCCAGTTCGACACACTGTTGGTCAAAAATTGAAAATTAAAATAAGATTGTTTTGACGGCCATTTTTAATTTAACAATGCAATATTTTTCAATGAAAAAATTACTGAAAGGTGTTCAATGTATGTACTTTCAGATAATATAATAGTCGTTTAAAAAAGTTTCGTAGTTTTCTTAAAAAAATTTCGTGAAAATGACGTATTCAAGTGGGGGTAACCCCTTAAGTGCTTGAGTTGTTAGTTAAATTGTTATTTGTTGATTATTTAACGTCAACCTTTATAATTTAAAATCTTTGAAAGCGCTATTTTGAATTTGATCTTATCCCGATATTTTGAAAATCGGATAATTGAAAACACTGTGCTCTTTGAGACCACTTTTGCAAAAACTTCAGCCCTGTTAACTTAAAATTGAATTATACTTTTTAATTATATTTTAATTTGTTTTTTATTTTTATTTATATCTGCAAATAATTTTACAATATTATACATATATTCAGGGTTTAACTGCACTACTCTCACTTGTAAGGTATGTATATCACCTTGAATTAGGGGTGAGGAGTCTTCAAATGTGCTATCTATGTTGACAGATAAAAAATTTAATATGTAGATACTAGTGTTAACACTAAATTTTGACTAATGTTCAAAGAACATTAGTATTAAAATCGATTTGCGCGAAAATTCATATTTCCATATATATATATATATATATATATATATATATATATATATATATATATATATATATATATATATATATATATATATATATATATATATATTATATATAAAAGTAAAGTAAAGCAATCCCACGACAACCCTCGTACGGGTCTAGGGGTTGAAGCTGGTAGAGAGCTTCATTACAATTTTTTTAATCATTGTGGATACGAGTGTGGTGTGATTAGTTCAACGACTCACTTTACCCCTGATTTAAATCAGGTACCTAATCAGAATTAGGTGAACTCAAAGCTTGGTGCGCGGACCTTCGTCCAAACCTGTATTCGAACCAGGGATCCCACACGTAAGAAGCCAGTGCTCTACCCACTAAGCTACTCAAGCTTTATATATATATATATATATATATATATATATATATATATATATATATATATATATATATATATATATATATATATATATATCGTCAAAAAAATTCAGTGACTATTTATAATATGTCCAGGTCTCACTAAATGTCAATTATCTTAACCCTTTGGCGCCGGCGGCCATTTTAGGGATATTTATAATATACCTATTATTCCGTTCACAAATAATTTTTGCAAAAATTAAGGTAATGAAATGACTTTCGAACGTGCTTTAAATGTGAATATAATAAAAATTTTTGGAAATTTTTATACCTATGTGTTCTAGTGATGGGCGCTTCTGTTGTTTTCAGAAAACGAAAACGAACTGTTTTTTTCCAAAAACAACTGTTTTTTAAAACTTTTTGAAAACTGTTTTCACTTGACCAGCAGCAGATTGATACTGGGTGTTACCATTAGTGATGGGCGTTTCTGTTGTTTTCAGAAAACGAAAACTATTTGAAAAAAAAAACAGTTTCAAAAAAACTGTTTGAAAAAACAGTTTTTTTCAAACTGTTTTTTTCAAATAGTTTTTGTTTTCTGAAAACAACAGAAACGCCCATGACTAATGTGTTCCCTAGGTGCAAGAAAAGAGATCGGGGAAATTTGAACATTTTTGAACTTTTGACAGAGCTATTAAATCGCTATGAAACTTACAGGACGTATTGATATTACTAAGTTGTACACTCATGCTTTACGAGCATGTTGGCGACCCTGTGGCTATTGCAGGCACTGAAAGTGAAAACCTTCAAATCATCGAATCTCCCGAAAAACTGTCGCTTTTTATAAAAAAACAAAAGCAACTCATACATAAATCTTATGCTTTGTCTGCAAATCTAACGTAAAACTTTTGAAATTTTTCATCGGGTAAGAACAGTAACCCTTCCCCAATTCGCCTATATATTTAGCATCAGAAACTTCTGTTCACGAGAACTCACCACCGGATAATTAGATACAACTAAAATTCACCGCATGTATTGGTTTTGGGTAGGACCAGGTCTGATAGAAGCGATTTCGAAATATGTGCTAATATGTGCCAGTGGCGCCATCTTGAAAAATCACTAAGAAAAAAAACTGCTTTTTGCCCTATGAATTCTGATTCAGTAACCAAATTTTAATGAAATTCACACAGTAAATATTACTTTACTATATGCCACGTTTAATAGAAATTTGGTTGAAAAATTAGGTTGGAGGTTGGTAATTTTAGTGTCATGAATTTTAAAAATTCGCTCAGGCAAATAACGTTTTTTGCCCTATAACTTCCAGTACAGTCATGAAAGCAAAACGAAATTTAATTGGTAAAAGCTCTTTACTGTAGGCAATGTTCAATAGGAATCTGGTTGAAAAACCAGGATAGGGCTGCCAGCTATGATCGTTTTTGTATTTTTTAACATATCTTTAGTAAGCGATTTTATCATAAGATTTTCAAATGGAATTGATCTTATAGTTACAATAGACAACACATGCTAGGATGTGGAAAATTTGAAAACTTTTGCAACTGGTAACCCTAAATTTCTTTATATCCCTATAACTTCCAACGCAGTCATCCCATCGAAACAAAATTCACAGAGAAGGCTGACTTCAACGTGAGACAGATGTGTATATTTTCGGCTTTGATGCTGGCAAAGGGTTGCCAACACAAGGTGGTTTTGCTATTTTTGTACCAATAAATGCATACATTGGGTATTCAATAAGTATGCAGTGTTTAAATTTTTTAAGTTCTTGAAATTTTTCGGATGGTAATCCGAAAAACTTTTCGATGCCTCTATCTTTTGATAAAATCAGTGGATGAAAACGAAATTCATAGGATAGCTTGATTTTGACAAGAAGCAATTGTGGTAGACTTTTAGTTGTAGTGCTGGTAAAAAGTATTTTCTTCATTTGTGTTAAAGAAGATGCTGTTTTCCAAGTTTTGTAAGATAAGCAACCGATAATCAATATAAGAAACAAGTGTTTGATTTTCCTTAATTCTGAAATTCATACAAGTAGCAACCCTGGAAACCTCTTCGCTCCATAAGTTTAAATACATTGGTGAGATCAAAGCGGTACTTTGCCCTCGAAACACGTTGGAGCACGTGTGAAAAAAATATGCACTAAAAATCTGCATGATTCCTCAACTGTTCATCGAATATTAGTGTTTCTAGCGGTTCTGTTGCGGGGTTTTTAATATTGTGGTAATTGTGTGTTCATGAAGAATGAAAATACGTAGCGTTCCTATTATTTTCCAGGAGCAAATCCAACCCATTTTCCTAATAACGCATTCCAGCCGCGTTGAGCTAGCGAAACGGAAAACCAATATTCGTCGGGAGTGGCCTAAAAGGGTTAGGTACTCTGCTCCAGGGCAATTCATCTTTTTTGCCTCGTTGGTGGTTGCCACTTACACTTGGGGCAGGCACTCAACTTACATTCAATTGAGATATATCTCGGAATCGCTACGAGAGGTTGATGGACATAATTCCACTTGTTGAAACGAAAAAGTTGTTCGATCGTATCACCACTGGTGATGTTGTGAAATGAATAAACTACCCTAAACCAATCATCATTTCGATCAGTGCAAAAAGATCGATTGGGCACTGCTTCTGTTCCTCTGGGAAAAAGTGGAATTTGAATGACGCCTATGAACAGTATTTTCAATTTTTTTAATTAATTTTAATTATGAAGTAAACGTAAATACTCAAAACAATACGAAAAACTTTTTTTAAGTCTCAATATTTTTTCCACTTTAAAATATTTATTTTTTCAATGATTTATACCAACTTGAATTGATCGTAAAATGTTTCAAAACTTCCAGGCATATAATATCACAAAAACTTCCTTGAAATGAAATCAAAGCAATCAATCAATTACTCAACCACATGAACAATTTTCTGATCTTCAGTTTTTCGGAAAAAAACACAGGTGAATTGAATCCCCGAAAAAAATAAACAATTTTTCCTAGAAAGCACTTTCCTGTCACAAGATTGATTCCTTTTTTTACGAGAAACATGTGTTAAATGCTAGTACTACCTAGAAATATGAAAAATACAAAATCTAAAAATAGGTAAACAACACCTACAAAAATAATGTTTTCTCATTATGCTTCTGTTAAGTTTTTTTCAAAAAAGCTGAATAAGTCGTTTTCTCTTACACATACGCATTATACACACGTACGTGCGCAAAACCTACAATTTTCATCATTTCTTAATGTTCTATTTTTTTCTGACAACAACAAAAATCCCCCTGTAGGCGTAGAAGTTCTGTAGGAAAATATCAATACAATTATGTTAAGGAGCTTTTGTTTGTTATAGAATACGAGATTGTTGCTTTCCCTTTGACATTATATTGTTTCCGCTGGGATGAACTTAATTAGTTGACATAAATATGTCGAAGGCACAATTTTAGTGTCTGACAGATTTGTCGTGGGGGTTGAACACGGACAAAATATATTATTCTGCTGAAACTGTTCAGAAACACTTACACTTTTTCATATTCTTTGTTTGTGAGAGCTTACGACAGATTAATTCAATTGAAATTGAGTTGGTGTAGTGACATCAATACGAGAAAATTCAATAACTATGACGAATCAGATGACAATCGTGATGATGAGAGCATGCCAAGCAATGATGTGATGCTGTGTGCTTCGGTTGGTATCTTTTACTCGTCATTTTTCGCAAAAGTCCTAATTTATTTCGAGTGGTCGTCGAGCTCTCGGCGAAAATAAATAAGTCAGTTTGGCGCGGCAAAATAGCTTTTAGTTTTGAAAACGTCGTGTTTTCGGTGAGTTTGGCGCATCGTTGTGAAGTGAAATTAAATAATATTTTGGTGATAAACGGTTGCTTAATTTTCGAAGTGCGTCATGAATATTTTATTAAATGGTACTTTTGTGATAATTGAAAAAAGCAGGTAGGATAATGTGGGGAAATTAAGTGAAAATTTTCTGTAATATGAGAGCGAGTGTATATTTAGTTTTCCTTGAATTGCGAAAAAATCAGAACGGAAGTAGTTTCGTCAAAATATTGATGTTCATGCGTAATTAGAAAGTGTAATGTGAAATTCAGAGATAAATCGAATGTGTGTTGACACAGATTCAAGGCAGATTTCGCGTAAATTTTAATAGAAAATCCTTGGTAATGCTCCTGTAAATATACTAACTCTAAATAGGATTTCAAATTTCGTAAAAACCAGTGTCAAAAGTGAAAAATTCGGTTAGAACTATTTACAATTTAAATTTTGACTTCACTACAAAATCTGAACTAATTTGTATATTTTTTTGTATCTCCATCCATCCACACTATCCATCACTCAATCAATGTAGACGGTCCATCTACATATCATCATATATTATTATTGTAATATATTATTATTATATCCTTCGAACTTCAAAGACAATTTAAAAATTGGTATACGGGGGGAAACCAGATTAGGAGGCCGAACTTTTGGTGTTTTTCGTGAATCCTTTTAACAGGGAAGGAATTTGAATTTGTTTAAATTTGAAGGATATTTTATCAATGTTTTGAAGTACACTTTGTAATTTTTTCAAGTCTTTTCCGTCGGAAATTTTGGAGTTAGAAGCTGCTGTCCATGGACGATCGTCATCCGAGTTTTTCGCTCGTAGGCATTCCTGAGGACACAAATTTTATCTATAATCATTACAATTTTTTTCGTTAACAACATATTTCCTAAGAATATAAACCGAATTGTGATCAAAAAAGTTAAAAATTGCATGTTTTTGAGGTGTTTAAACCCAATGTCATGTTTTTATTCCAAGTTTTTTTTTTCATCTTTTTTGCATTAAAAATATTTTTAATAATATTACCATCCCCCAGTTAGGTTCATATAAATTGTAATTGAATAGAAAATATTCACACAAATTTTCAGAACGATTGGTCAATAACTTTTTGAGCTAAAATGCCCATCAGTGGAAAAAAAATGCGTCTCGAGAAAAATGCGTTTGAAATAAATGTAGCGAAAACGAGAAATTCAAAGTAGTAATTAAGGGGACTACCCCACTTGTGACTTTGAAAAAAATTATTTTTTTTCTCTTCATATTTTTCAAGTATAACTATCTAAAAATATGTCTTCAAAATTTCAAGTCAATCCGAATAAAATTGAATGAGATATTGGCTTTGAAAGAGAAGCGTGTGTTGCGCAGACAACAGGCAACACTGCCGCCTGCCGCTATTTTTCTCAAAATGGTACATCTCAAGCCGGTGAACGAAATTACTCAAAAACTACTAAACCGATCTTTTTGGAAATTTGGCAGGTTGATTCAATACATAAAAATTGAGTTTTTAATCGTTCAATTTTTTTTTCGTCAACAACTTTTTTTATACAGCCAAAAAAGGGCATTTTTTTGTTGTGAAAATCGAACCGTTCACGGAGAGAAATTTCGGCAATGATTTTTACTAGCGTGGATAATAGAATTTACTATTCCGGAAATTTCATATCGAAACATGAAAGTCATTACACATTTGATGAAAATTTACGATTTCCCTGCAAAGAATAGTCAATTCTATTACATACTACAACTTATTCATTACAGTGTAGTAACAGGATTCACAGCAAAGTAGTAAAATGTGTAGTGGAATTGATTGCAAATGTAATGGGGTAAAAAATTATTACTATTGCAATAAAATTAATTGCAATTTTTGTATAATTTCATTACACTTTTCTCTCCGTGTTGACTTTGACTATACGCCATTTTGTAAAAAAAGGATATTTTCTCATATCGAACGATTAAAGACTAGTTTATGCTGTTATTTAACTAAATCCATTTCAATTTTTTTGTTTCAAATGATCCAGTTCACCACAGTACTGCCCACTGCGGAACGGCTTTTTGAAAACTTGTTATTTATGATGGCCATGTAAAATTACATTTTTCAATATTTATCAATAAATAAATTCCTATATGATCTACATTTTAAGATGGCGTATTGATATTATTCAAAAGTTTAGTAGTTTTCAGAGAAAAAATCCTAAAAATGACCTACTTTTTCGCGCTACAAGTGGGGTGGTCCCCTTAAATATATAAACTGCTCACCGGTTCGGATTCCAGCACCAAATAGAAACCCCTCTTTTTCTTCAAACACATCATTTTGGGCTTGCATTTTCTCTTGACGAGCTTTCCCAGCTCCCTTGGTCTCCAACGAGCTATCCCTATTCACGCGCTGCTCATCCATGTTCCCGGCTAAACTTTTCGAAGAAATTGTGTTTGTGTGACCAAAAAGTGTGCAAAGACGTAATACCCTCTTTGTAGTATCATGTCAACCATTTCTTACCCAAACTAGTAAAAACCATTTCTCGACAGCATCTTCCATAACATAAATGAAGAAATTGTTCAGTGCTGGCAACACTGTTACAACGAAGCGGCAATAAGTCTACCATTACAAGCTCAGGCTTAAATCAACCTATCCTTTGAATTTCGTTTTCATCCGAGGATTTAATCGAAATTTTCAGCGAATAAGCGTTGTTTGAAGCTACCATCCGAAAAATTTTCAAAGCTCGGAAGCTTTAAACATTGGTTCCTTCTTGTTATTGTAAATGCTTTGCATCTGAATCTACAATGGAAGCATTTGTTGGTGTAATATTTACGAAAATGTCTGGTGCGGGAAACCCTGTATTACCAGCATAGCCAAATACATACAAAATCTGCTCCACGTTAAGTTACACCACCCTGTGAATTTCATTTCGATTGAATGACTGCGCTGGAAGTTTTAGGGGTGAAAAGTATTTTATGGTTACCATCCCCAAAACTATTCAAATTTTCGAAACGTTAATATTTTATGTTAAAGGTCATTGCAAAATAATGTCCATTTGAAAATTTAATAACTGAATCGCTTAGTAAAGAAATACCGAAAAATTGTAAAAATGGCCATAACTCGCATCCCTTTCACATTATTTTTACGAAATTCCTACCAAATTTACAAGGTCCTTTTACTACATGAATTTTGTTTTGATTTCGTGACCGGATCGGAAGTTATAGGGGAAAAGGCTTAATTTTGCTGAGAAAATTTACAAGACTTAGGTGACAAAAACGTCCATAGCTCTCGTCTCTATTCTAATTTTTAAACCAAATTTTGTTCCATATATGCCTTGAGGTTCAAATACAGTGTGAATTTCATTAAAATTTGTTGGCTGAATCCGATGTTATAGGCTAAAAAACAGTTTTTTTCGCAGTTAAATTTCAAGATGGCACCACTGCTATAGGGGTGCCCGCATTTCAAAATCACTTTTATCAGATTTGGTCGTAGTTAGTACACTGAGAAAATACATGGCGCCAGGTGCCATAATTTATAGACTTCTGGCGCCATGTACATAGTCGATTTAGGGATTGTAATAAAATATGGCGCCACACGCCATAATACATGGCGAAAAGTACATAGGAGCAGGCACTATGCTTATAGCCCTACACGCCATATACTATAGTCTTCCACGCCATGTACTATAGTCCTCCACGCCATGTACATGGCGCGGAGAGCTATAACACATGGCGTGGAGGACTATACTGTATGGCGTGGAGGACTATAGTAAATGGCGTGGAGGACTATAGTACATGGCGTGGAGGACTATAGTACATGGCGTGGAGGACTATAGTACATGGCGTGGAGGGCTATAAGCATAGCGTCTGCTCCTATGTACTATGGCTTGTGGCGCTTATTTTATCTCAAACCGACCCAAATTGACCGAAACCGACTATGCACATGGCGCCAGAAGTCCATAAAGGCCTCTGCCCCTATGTGTTTTCTCCGTGCATCCAACAAAATGCCATGGAAGAAATTCCCGAGGGATCTTCGGATCATCGGAAGATTATATCCTCTCCTATACTGAAGAAGCTTGCTGACATTTATACACCTCCTCACACAGTATGGCTGCGAGTTATATTTGGAGTGCCATGAGCCATATTACATGGCTCATGGCACTATGTAATATGGCGTGTGGGCCATAATTTCTGCGCCATGTAATTATGGCGCTGGGAGCCATACTGCATGGCTCAGGGTACTATGTACATAGCGTGTGGGACCATAAACGCTGCACCATGTTACATGGGACCACGCGCTATGTAGATTATGACATTATGGCGCTGGGAGCCATATTGCATGGCTCAGAGTACTATGTACATGGCGTATGGGACCATAAATATTACGCTATGTTACATGGCTCTGGGCGCTATGTGGATTTTTTTCAGTGTACCAACATGTGCTGTAAATTTCATAATGATCTGATTGTCCGGTCGGCAGTTCTCGTGAACAAAATTTTCGAGTGCTGAAAATAGAGGTAATTTGGTGAAGGGTTGCCGTTCTTGTGTGAATCGGAATTTTGAAAATTTCAAGTTGAAACGGTGGGTAATGGTTAAAATTTATCAATAATTTGAATTTTTTGTCAAAAAGCAATCATTTTCAAGAGGGTGGATGATGTTTTGAAGAATTTCTCACGTGCCTGCCTGCACAGTCTTGAATACCACCAGCAAATAGTTTTAATAAACACCAATACGCTCTGTAAATTTCACGATGATCCAATATTTCTGTCAGAAGTTATGTCAAATCAAAATTTGAAACAAAATACTGGTCTCACTCAGCGCCCACATGGAGTTCATAATTTCCAATTTTTTATCAATGACAAGGATAAAACATAATTAAAAGGTGACCAGCAGAAATGTGCCTAAAGGACCGAGCTACTGTCTCCTGTCGTGTCCTCTTCGTTGCCTTACCTTCTGGCTAGATTTGCTCCTCTGAGCGTTGACGCTTGCTGGCAGCCGTAGCAGCAGGTTTCATTTGAGTATCCTTGAGTTTTCCTTTGGATTCCAGCTTCTCCGAGCTCATGGCTGCCCGCGTTGCTTCTCTCCTCCTGAAACGTTGGGCATTCCGCTTCCTCCCTTTAGTGTGATCAGCTGCCGCCACCTTTACAGTCGACTGCAGATCCTTGGAGCCACCACCTCCAGTGCCGGTTACAGCCCTGCTAAGTGGCTTAGCCGCTGTTTCCTTCCCGGTGACCTGCGAGCCTTTCAGCTTACCGACTCCGTTCTTGGTCACAGCTCTGCTAGAAGCTAACTCAACCGCCGCTTCCGTTGAATTGGCCAGCGATTCGTTAAATCTGCCGCCAGTCTGCTGGGTAGCTGCTCTGGTGAGAGTACCGTTACATCTATCGGACTCACAGTAGCTCCTGGAGAGGGTTCTCCATCCAGCTTCAACGCCCGCAATCTCTCGATCGCCTGACCCTATGCTTTTTCGCCTACCGTCGTTGGTAATCGCATCACCTTTGATTTCCTTGACTTCCCTCCAGTAATACTGGCGGGAAGTTTGATTTTGTTTTCGTTGTCTTTTTCTAAATCCATAGATATAATGTGATGAATGTTTCAGGTTTGGGTTTCACGTTCTCGGGCTACACCCGAGGCAATCGCCAGCTCCCATAGGAACAACCTGTTGCTCCGACTGTCCTTCCCCCTCTTGAGATCTTGAGGCAGACTCCTCCATGACCTTCCGAGGGTTCCATAGGCTTTCACAGTACGCTGAACCTGCGAGCATTGATGCCGAGGCAACCAAGATTTCTCCCCTAGTCAAACAGTTCGCTACTCTGTAGACTGCAGTTCGCCAGGTTCCAGAGCCGGGCAAAGTGAAGTGTTGGATCCAATACCCCGTAGATGAACTTTCACCTCAGTTATCAGCCCAGGCCCGTCCCAAAGGCCTCTGTGTGACCCCTGCGGAGAGAAACAAGGACGCCAATCTGCCGGTTACGGGCGAGGTATCCGTTTACACAACCCATACAACTGGTGGCTGTACGGACGTGCGGCAGAACCAAGAGCTTTTTACGGGAGAGGGACCTCTTACCAACCTTGCTTAGAAGGGAATAGCTTGATTCAATTAGCCAGTCCTCCCTTCCGGGAGGGATTGCTACCAGCGGCCACCGTGAGGAGGTTAAAAATCACAGTTTTACCAGTTCGAATAGTTACGGCACGTGTATATTTGCGTACTGTTCTCCCCCTATTTGGCTGACAACTGACAGTCATGTGCATCATAAATTGGGATCTTTAGTTTTATATCCCAAGGTAAAAACAATTATGAATATATTCAGAAATTCAGAAACTTGGCCCGAAAATATATTTAAGTATCTGGAATTTTAAATAAATGTCAGGAAAATATGAAAGGTCACTCCTCCAAATCTATCAAAAACCATTTTGATTGTCAAAATGCTAAATGGCAAACAAATCAAATGTGTTTAAAATATATGGTATTAACTATATTAATTTTTAGCGCTGACGATCGATATCCTTTTGATATTTTATGTGCTTATTTTTATGCCGATAAAAAATTTTCAAATGTGCGTATAAGCACTATTTCCAATTGCATCGACATTTTTTAAAATCGCAGCTAATAATCTCAATCAATAAAATTAGTAGATACCAATTCATTCATACGTTTACATTTCGCTCATATTTACAAACATACAAACAGCTCATAAGGCGTGTGCACATATGCATACGCACTTTCATATATGATTAAACCAGAATTTTTCAATGCCCTTACATATATTACCCTATCGGGCTGGATAAATCTTCATTCTAACATCGCACGCACTAGCATTGTGCTTATAGATAGCTCTAAATGATTCGTTGTAGTGAGTTAATTTCATATCTTTTACGGAAAAAAAGTTATTCAGTTTTTCATCACTGTGCTTTGTATAATAGTTTTTCTCCGTGATTTTCAAGGACATTTAAAGGCACAGATCAATCCTTCAAACCCGATCTTCAAAATGGCAATATCACTCCATTAACACTCTGAACGCCCTCCTTGAAGTTGCCCAATTTTACGTTGGCTTAAAGGTAAATCACTCATAGAGAACGTTTACAGCAGACGCTTAGTCCGCGGACTATACACCAAATTCCACCTAAATTATTTAGTCCACCTGCTGTAAACGCTCAGTACCCGACCCAAGCGATAGATCAGCCAACGATTTCAAGCGACCTGACCTAAATTAGGTCGTGGACTATATCGCTGTAAACACACCCGACCTAACCAAAAAGAATCTCAACCTTTTCCTCCTTAGCACTTTTAGTGTTACTTTTAGTTTTTCCGGCGGATTTCATTTTGCCGTATCTTTAAAACTAGACCGCTTTTTCCCAGACTTGTATGAAAATTTCGCCCGAAACAACTCAGAAAGGTCCTCGAATTCACGCTGTAGAATAGCCGGAACAATTGGCTTTAGAAATACTATTCGTTGTAGAAAAGCGGTTTGTTCTAGAAATGCTGTTCGTTTTAGAAAAAAAAAATCGTTTTGGAAAAACTGTTTGTCGTTATTTGGAAAAACTCTTCGTTCGTTTTTTGAAGTCAAAGGTTTTTTTCAAACTGTTTGGCGATTTTGAGCCCATCACTAGTTGTCACCAGCGCAGAACGAACTCATTTTGGTACTCGGAATGGACTACCTTGTTTTCATTGTATCATGTTATATGTCACTTGAATTTAAAACTTTTGTGAACAAAAATAACAATAACAAAATATTAATGTACTATTTTACTTAAGGCATCAAACTTGTAACAGAGTAAAAACCCATTCTAGTATAAAAATCATTGAAATTGAATATGACTACCTGAATTCTGAAATATATATGAAAATATTTGATGAAAAATAAACAATTCGGGACTATAAAAACTAATAGTTGCTGACAATAAATTACTCGGAAATAAGATCATATAGAAAAATTATGTAAAAAACTCTAAGATAAAACAGCTTTAATTCAAAAACACTCCCGATTTCATCGAGTAACATCACATTAACTTCCTATTTAAGTAATCACTTAAAAAAGAAAAATCGCAATGCAAATCTCATCCCCATCTCAATTCAAGGGCCATTGTTTTTTTTTTCAAATAATTCCACAGTTTTGCAATAAAAAATCTGAAGTTGTAAAAGCTTAACTGAATTGGAAAAATGTAACAACCGATTCATGAAAGCGAAAAAAAAAACACAAATGCCAAAATGCTTAGTTGATTAAATTAAGACCAATTAAACTAATTAGACATTGGTATCACCATTATCGACATCATAATGACCATTGTGGTGTGTCTGTCTACCTACATACAGTGGCTCACAGCTTATTTGATACAGTGCTTCTTTACAAAATTAAGTTGCAATAACTCAAAATATAATAACAATATCAAAAAAATTTGAACACCATTTGAAAGAGAAATGTTTGTTGTTTATTAAACAAGTTTACATTTGTTACAAAGTTGCTGTTTTACATCTTAAAAAACAAAAAACTAAAAGTAATAACAAATTTCATGTCACAGCTTATTTGATACAGTTTGATTAAACATTAAAATTGTTGTGAATTATGAGGTTTACAGTTGATTTCAATACTTCGTATGATAGCCCTTAGCATTAAGCAGAGCCTGGAGCCTATTCGGCATTGAGTCAACGAGTTTTTTGTGATGTCAGGAGTAATTTTTTGCCATTCCTCTAGCAGTGCTTTCTTCAGGTCTTGTTTATTAGAAATCTTGTGTTTTCTAATGTTGTTATCCTACAAAGTCCACAGATTCTCAATGACGTTCCTATCTGGTGACTGTGCCGGCGGAGACAGCAAATGAAGGCAGTCCCAAATTGGCCAGGACTGCACAATTCCCAACTTGTGCTTTGGATCATTGTCTTGGTACAACCGAAATTGGTTGCTAACACCCCGTTTTTCAGTTCTTTGTAGCGAATTGTTTTTGAGTACATCAAGGTACTCTGTTTGGTCAATTGTTTCCTCAATAAACTTTAAATTTTTGACTCCGGCTGCGGACATGCAGGCCCAAACTATCACATTACCACCACCATGCTTCACAGTAGCTTTGAGGTTCTCCTTCTTTAGCTCAGTATTTGCCTTGCGCCAGACATATGACATTCCGTCGGAGCCAAAAATGTTAAACTTGGACTCGTCCGCACAAATAACCGTATTCCAGAACGCGGACGGCTTTTCCACATGCTCTTTGGCAAAGGCAAATCGGCTTATTGTATTTTTTTTGGAAATGAATGGCTTCCTACGAGCTACTCGCCTCCTGAAATCATGGTCGCGAAGCACTGGTCGGACGGATTCAGCACTACATTACTTCCTTAATACACGATGAACCTCAGTAACCAATTTTGGAGCGGAAATCTTTGTGTTTGCTTTCACTTTCCTTACAATGTATCGTTCGTCGGATACGGTGAAAATATTGCTTGGCGCATTTCTCCTCTTATTTTCTACCCGATTTTCGTGTACGAAGCGCTCAATTATGTGCTGCCCTGTAGAGACATTCAAATTCACACTTTCAACAATTTTTCGAACACTTTGTCCTTTTTTAAAGTGGTTTAATACCAATTCGCGCTGTTCAATTGTGGTGCGATGACCCATTTTACAATTTTGGCTCATTTTAGCACATCAGCTTACAAGATCTTGCTAAAAATTACCTAAGCCAATGTCTAACACAATCAAAAATTCAAGAAACAAAAACAAGACAGATTAACGGCGCGACAAATAGAAGTTTATTCGCATTGAAGTGTCTGTATCAAATAAGCTGTGAGCTGCAATTTTTCTGCGCCAGTGGTATTTCTCTTTTACCGGACGCCGAGGAATATTGCTGGAACATTTTTTGTTTGCATTGTATTCGTTGAACATGCATCTAGTCAAATACTTTCAAATTTTTTGGATAGGATTCTTTATTTCAAAGTTACAGTGATTTGCATTTTTAAATAGTCACTGTATCAAATAAGCTGTGAGCCACTGTACATACATGCTTATGTAGCTTTCGAGGCTCTAATGAATGCGTTTTATCAGATAGTTTTGCAAGTTTTATCACATTTAGCAATTGATTTTTTTAGGCAAAGTGTGAAGAAATTACATTAGCTATGTAGGACGATTGCAACTACAAGACTGGAGCTAAGGTTGTTTTTATCAGCAGATAATTGTCAATAAAGCTGATTTTGGTCATTTTTTCTTCTCGATACATTTCATAATCGATGTCTAGACCGAAATATGCTTCGCTTCATATTTCCAAATCATCAAACTATTATTGTGTCGAATGTATCTTAAAACTATGTATGTACTCATATGAACAGTAGACCACTATCCAAAAACTACTTCATTCAACTGCAACAACATCAAAATAATTGTTTTATTTTTCCACACCGAGACCGCAACAAACTCAATTTCCAGCAATAGCTCGCTCACGTTTTAATAGTTTGTTTCCCGTTCGACCTAGAAAAACTAACGTCCAGTTCAAGCTATCTGATTACTCGATTACTCGATATTATTATGTATTGCGAAAATGTACGTTCTAAAAATTTCAATAATTTAAAACGTACGAATTTCGGCGGCTTTTTGTCCATACCTACTTCCGGTAAAGACACACACCACCAGTCAGTCACTGACATTGTGCGGTATTGGCAGTGATGTATGTAAGTAGGTCCATTGTGTCGCATGGAAAAAAATAAAATGTTTAGTGTCCGATTTTAGTTTAGGCTAAAGAATGAATTGAGAACACTTCGAAATGGAGCAAAACAATATGATGCTGCGGAGGAAGAGGAAGAAAATAATCATAAACATTGGTTCTCTTCAGAAAAAATAAACTTAATTTGCGTTGGACTCGATTTTGCCGCAAGAAGTCTAAATAGGTTTTTATTTGGTGCAGGTTCAATGGAAATGGGCGGAATAGTCATTACGACAGAAGATCTGACCTAAGATTGTGTATGTTAGGTTTCGGGTGATGCTTCCTCATGTCAAACGCTCAGTATTGGCTGAGTTCCAACATTTGAAATAACACATCAGAGCTGCCAGTGTATTTTACAGTTGGGATGGCAATAACGAGTATCGATGATGATATTATGTGTAAGTACTTTAAAAGTGTGGAGAGAAATTTCAAATTTAAGGGGGGAGATTCATGTAAAATTTTCAAAAAAATCGTATATTTTTTGTCTTCATAAAATGCTAGAATAAAACCTAAAAAATAGGTCACCAAACTATTAAAACTTAATTCAAAATATTTCTCACGTTAAAACTTATAAACGTGATCCTCTTGTACTTTGCGTTCGAGTGCCGTCAGAAGCATAGTTGAGCGGCCGACTTTGACTATCTGTTTTTAAATGCCCTTACCTTCTAACTTTTCTATTGCTAAAAATTTGAGTGAGTAGATGTTTTGAAATTAATATACTTAATGGTTCCAAGAAATGAACAGTTTTAGAGCTATTACAAGGTACATTAGTGAAGGTCAAAGCTGGTGTTGCTGTTAATTCTGTTCACTTTAGTTGTGGAACTTATTCTGTACGGAACGATTTCGAAAATGAAAATATAAAAATGAATTCATATCCTGAAGGAAATAAAAATAAATCAACTCGGACAGCATACCCGCAAAACGAAACTTTTGTGAAAATCAGTACTCCAAAAACAAAGATAAAACCGAACAACTGAGTGTAAGTGCAAAAAAACTTTCTAGTGCTAGTAGTGACGACATTCGTTACAATTCTTTGCACGGCTATTAGTCCAGTGAAATCCGACATAAAAAAGGCGAAACTTCGGAAAAATTAGGGGAAAGCTGAATTTTGGTGTCAACCTTGGTACTGGTGTGTTGAACAAAATGTCAAAAGTCCCCATCGATCCAAGTGCTGCGTTACTTTTTATACGGGGTCAAAGGTCACCAAAAGTGACCTTTCCTAAATATCTCAGTAACGGTCACGTCTTCACAAAAACAATAGGCGCGTTTTTTTGCTCCTCTATCCAGCGGAGAGTAGAGTAGACGCATTGAAAACAACAACACTCCTACACCAGTGAATTCACTAGTACAGAAATTCTATGCGTCATTTGTAGTTCACGTGTTGAAGTGTAGAATGTGCTGATAGAAAAAAGAAAAGCTCATAAGAAGTTGTATTTTTTTCTGTGAGGTGGCTTTCGGTTTTTCAGGGTTATGTTGAATGTTTTGGTAGTTAAGAAATTAGAAAAGGCCCTCATAATGTGTAGAAAGTTAAAAGAATTAATTTTCTGTTAGTTTTTTTTCTATTTTCTATCGATTGTGGTAGTGTATACTCGTTATTTTCTCCCTTTTTTTCAGCTGTTTTGTGGGACCACAGCGAATATAGCAACCTATGTCAGGTTTAGCGAATGCACTGCTGTTTTATACTAGATCGTTATTTTTCCGGCATAGTTGTACTCTGCACTGCATCGGAGCAAAAAAACGCACCTAATATATGACGAATTTGTAGTTTCGGAAAGTCTCGGAAAGTCATAAGTGTGAAAAATATACCAATACAGGCAAATACTTTTATGACTAACCAGTTGAATACTGGTAAGACGAAAGTTGTTCTGTTTACCAGGAAAAGAAAGCTGGAGGGACTACTGCTTCCAAACATGAAAGAAGATGAAGTCAAATATCTTGGAGTAATCTTGGACAAAAAAACTTCTCTGGAAGAAACACGTGGAAGTGAAGCTTACACGTGCTTTAAAAGCTTTCGGGCAGTGTTTAAAGGCCGTGCCTCGAACACCAGCTGCCAATCAGATCCAATGCACGCCCCCTTGAGGGCATCCATTTGTCGCCTCTGTTCTTAAGTAGCAGTCGGATCCATCTTCCGCCAGCAACCATCTCTGCGTCAGCATGGCATGAATCCACATAACTAAGACATCATCCACGCCATGACCTTTCGCAGCATCACATAGTTCCACGAAGGGCGCGCAATCAAAGGCCCCTTCAATGTCCACAAATACCCCCAACGCATACTCACCATTAGAGATCGCTCCCTCAACTCTGGCCACCAAAGAATGAAGAGCCGACTCGCATGATTTTCCTCGCTGGTGCGCATGTTGCTCATCATTCAAATGGTTAAACCTAAGCGCCGTAGTACGTATGTGTCGTTCGATAAGTCTCTCTAGGCATTTCAACATAAACGAAGTTAAGCTGATCGGTCTAAAGTTCCTTGGATCGGAATAGTCATCTCTCCCCGGTTTAGGTATAAAAACTACCTTAACCTCTCGCCAAGGTAACGGAACATACCCCAAGGATAGGCATGCCCAGAAAATTTCTCTCAGTTCTGCCCCCAAGTGGTCAATTCCCTCCCTAAGCATAACCGGATAGATACCATCCAGGCCCGGCGAATTGAAATTTTCAAAAGACATGATTGCATCCCTGACTTTTTCACTAGTAACCACAGATCTAATTGTGTACCAACACTTCCTACTGCTGCGAAGAGCAGGGATTTTGGTCACAGGCACATTTACCTTCTGCAACTCAATTACCGGAGCTCCCGGGAAGTGAGTCCCAAGTAGGGGAGACCGAGGTGGGTTGTGACAGAGGAGAGTTGTGACATACTAGATTTCTCGGAGCCTATGACAGCTAGAGAGCTAGCAACACTGCGCATTTATTGCTTTTTTGACGAGTTATTACATGTTATTTCGCGCAGGTCGGCACTGCAAGTGGTAGTGTCAATACGACATCGCTGTAAAAAAAAATACCAAAAGTAAGTTTTTGGTCAATAATTCAGTGTTCTATTATTTTATATACGTATTGCTAGTGCTGTTGTGATATTTTTACTGATATGCAGTAACTATTCTACTTTCATACCTTGATATAGCTTTTCTGGTTTGCTTCATATTTGTTAGGCTATGAGCCATTATTCTGATCGACGCATGTTTTTTTGCTCCTAGGAGAGTTGTGACAGCTTGTCACAACTCTCCTAATTTGAAGCAAATCTATTTTCGGCAACATGCTTTGTGGTGGGGGTCTGCGAGCTTTACCCACCTACTTTAATTTTTATATATTGTTTGAGAATGCCAAATAAATATACAAGAAAAAATAATAGACCTATGTCTAGTATCGAAATATATGAATTAGTTTGTGAGGAGGTTACATTAGGTGGAAACAATCTTAAAAATAATGCCAAAGATATGTTAAGAAGAAAAAAGCTTAAGGGGCCAATGAAACGAAAAACCACCATCTATTGGGTATGCTTTTCCAACAGTCTTCACCAAAGATGAAAAAAATATGCTATGCGAATATTTGTTGACTTGTGTGTCTTCAGATTATGGCTTTACTACTAAAGAAACGAAAAGCTTGGCGTACAGATTAGCACATAAGCATAATAAGAACTTTCCGGCGTCTTGGGAAGAGAAAAAAATTCCTGGAGAGGTATGGCTTAGGTTATTTATGGAGTGAGATCCAAATTTATCACTAAGATTGGCTCAAGCAAAAAGTATGGCTTGGGCAACAAGCTTCAATCAAACAAATGTGGCGATATTTTTCTCCAGTTATACATGTGTCTTTAACATACATAAATTTTCCGGAAAAATATATTTAGCTAACTTTAGCTAACTTAACAGCTAACGGCTCAGAGTGGATGCAAGAGTATGATTTTCGTACGTTTCTGGAACACTTCAAAAACCATGTCAGATCGTCAAAAGAACAAAAAGCTTTGTTATTACTAGAAAACCATTCGTCACACGTGGCTTTAAAAAATATCTTGTTTTTCAGAGAAAATGACATAATCTTACTCACGTTTCCTCCTTGCTGTAGTAACAAACTACAACCAATGGATCGTGCTATTGAAGGTCCTCTGAAAAAGGCTATTAATAATGCAAAAAAACTGCTTTTGACGTAACGATCACGGCAAGGAACATCAGCGTTGGTTTTGCAGCTACAGGAACTTGGCCTGAACAATTTACTGATCGAGTTTGGACCGATCCAATGTCAGACCGCGAATTGACTGCAGATCAACAAGGAAGAACAGTTACTCCCAACATAATTGTTGATGCATAAGAACAGTTCTTCCAGTCTATGCATACTGTTGAATGATGTTATCGGATCCAAAAACATAGATCCTGTTGCCTCTGTTGCACCAGTTGTTTCCACATCTTAGCATCCATAGCACGTAAACGCTGACTCCGTTGTCTCCAGATCTCTAATCTGTAATGCACAGCCTCCAGAAATAGAACCTGTTGCCCCACATCCCAAGCTTATAATCCACCACCAACAAACTTGGAACCAATTGCGTCCACAACTAAATTTCTTAATCTAAGCCATATTAAATCTAATTTATTTTCACCGGAAGTGCTCAGGCCACTGCCAAAAAGACTTCCAAGAAAAGGCAACCAACCAAATAGAAGTAAGATCAAATCCGCTGTTGTTACTGACTCGCCCATCAAAAATAAGTTACCTCGAGCCCTGTCACAACTTACCTCGAACCCTGTCACAACTTACCTTGGTACTAGGAGAGTTGTGACATTGAGGATTACTTCATTTAATCTCAATTTTCTCATGGATCTTGCTTTTTTTGTTTCTTTTTATATTTAATTTAAATAGTGTATTAAATTAGCTTTCTTCCATAAAAGAGCTCATAGACTTACCAGTAATATTAGATGACTTATGTTAGTTAACGTAAAAATTGTCACAACCTTCCTCGGTCTCCCCTAAAGTCTGCAAAGACTCCTTTTTGGACTTGGTAAAATCACCATCCGAGCGTTTTAGAGAGTCTGTATTCAATATATTTAACGGGAATGCTCGGGAGCGCAAAAAAAACGCACTTTTTGTGAGTTCGATTCGATTTCGACGTCAACACGTTTGAATAGAAATCCAGTTTACCGTTTTAGTTACACATTACAAAAGACGTAGTTTAGTCTTAGTGTCAGTTCTCAGGTAACATAAAAATTAGTAAAAGGTAGATATTACACTTTTTCGGATACATATGACTATTTTATGACGTTTGCATCTTATTTAACAGAGAAACAACTAAAATGACGGAAGGATCTTCCAAAAATAAACGACGAAAACTAATTTTCAGTGACTATTTGTGACATTAACGCCGTACAAAAACGACTTCATAGCGATTCATTGCGATTAATCGGAATTAATCTGAGTACGCGAATAGACCTAATATATAGTATAGTAATATATTAAAATAAATTGTACCTGAATCTACTGTAATATATTATAATAGAATAGCAGCTAGTCGTCTTTGTACTCTTGTTGCAAGCCAAATTTCACCACAAAAAGAAGCCAGCTGCAAAAATCTGTTGCTGCTGCAGTACGCGAACAGAAACAGACCTTGTATCTCATTGCTAATGGAAACCGTACATGCGCAGACTTTTAAAGTTTTTGCTTAGATCTAGTAAACAGAAGAACCAGAATAAATGCTCTGTTCATAAAGTGCATTGCACTGGTCGAACAACAGAGCTTAAAAAGCGCGCGTTGAATTTGAATTCTTCGTGCTGTTTTTTTCAAACTGACTTTAGACACGCTATTTAATTATCGGCCGGTTTTTAGTGGCTACAGATGGCGACAATATGGCAAAATTATTATGTGGTGATAGTTGTTTTGTAAACATGGCTGGTGAGACTTCATGGGGACCAGAAAAGTGACAGTTTATTTCTTTGAAGCTTATTTTTGTTACTATGGTTTGTTGAATTAAAACATAAAACAGTAGGTCATCGAACTTGACTCTTGTGTGCTGCATGCATTAATGCACTAATGAAGTGTGCATGGCGAGTATATTGCCCGAAAAAAAGAACGTGTTCATATTTAATGGTTTTTGCACACTAACTAACTAAAAGCCACGATTAAAGTTAGTTTAGTGGAAATGAAATTGTTGCCGCAACATCAAGTGCAGTTGCAATTGGTTACATGTGCGGGTTTGTTGTCAAGTATTCATATGTGCATCTCATTTTGATATAGTGTGTCAGACGATGCGATTGTTTGTTGATTAGTGGCCTCGGGTTTCGGTTGACTATACATATGCATATATGTAAGTTGTTGTTGATTTGTTTGTGGTTTGAGACTGTAGGTTCAGAGAGATCAAATTTATTACCAGTTTTATGGTAAATAAGTAGAATGGGTGCGTAGTTTGATGTCGAGATTTGTTTGGTAAATATATCGTTTGTTTTACTATTTGATGGTTACCTTGACTTGCAAGTCATCTAAGTTTCATTGAGGAATTTTCTGGTAGGTTGTTTGCAGCGTGCTCTCAACTAGTGTTTAATTAACAGACGCAGTGCCGAGAAAAGTGATTTTTTTTCTATGCTGTCTGCGTATATTAATTTTCTCTCATCTAGAAATGGTGACGTTATTAAATCACTATCTTTATGTAGTACAGTAAACTTCACTCAAGTGCATTTAACTAATGAAACAATTTCAGCGAACTTATCAAAAACCGGCACTTTAGCAAGTTTGCTATTTGTTTGTTGTTGTGTTTGTCCTTCATATAAGGAACGCTTTGCCTAGGTGTATTTATCTTTATTAAATTAGGACCATCTAAAAAAAAAATTGTATACACGAATATTCAGTTCAGTTTGATCTATTGAAATTTATGAAAATAAACCCGGTTCTATTTAATTAAAAACAAACACAAAAACAAAACTAAATCCTTTTGAACAAACGTAAAAAAAATATACACGAGCATTAATAATTAGGATCAAGTTGTTGTTATCATTTCTTAATAATATCGTCAAAATCTCACATGACTTAATGAGGCGAATAGGGCCATTTTGAGCAATTTTTATTAAGGTCCTACGAGCGACTGATTTTATAATGAGTTTTTGGATTGAAAGTATGAATTTAAAAACATTTGTTCCCTCTTCATTCAAATAAGTTTTTTTACATTGAAATACATAGCAAAAAAAAATTTTTCCCTTGAAATATCTTTGCGAGTATTGTTTAAAATAAGTAAGGTACCACTGAATTTTTAGTGTTATTGTGTTGTTTGGCCTAAAGTGAGTGATTCATTTCACTGAATTAAACTGCAAATTGAGTTCTGAAATAGAAAAAAAAAGTTTTAACATTTTTTTTATAGTGATAACTGTTTTGAAGAAGTTCAACTAAACAGCGCCCAGTGTGGGTAGGTCTTTAGAAATTATCGTGAATTGATAAAAATGAGCAAATAAGATTCAGTGAAATTATCTCAAAAGTGGTTGACCTGATTGAGCTGAGTTTTTCAGGAGTTTTGGACACGTATAAGGAGTAGGTATCTGTCTAAAATTAGGGTATATTTAACTCTTTGACGACGTCAAGAACTTTATTGAACTTTGAGATACTATTTGATATCTGCGGAATATTTTTTTTTTTGGGAAAACAGGTATGCAAAATGATAACGTTTAATATTTAACTCTTAGCAATGATAACAATTTGGAAAATTGAAACGCTCTTAAACCTGAATGTAGACAAACAAAATTTTTTTTTTTTTTTTTTAATTTCGATGTGGCATAACTTCTGACAGAAAGATCGAATCATCACGAGATTTACAGAGCCTATTTGTGTTTGCTAAAAAAAAATTCATGCTTGATTTTCAATGAAAGTGTGCAAACAACCCTGTAGCTACACCAGGCATGTGGAAAACAAACCTTCAAATCATCGAACCTCCTGATTGTTTGTTTTTTGTGAAAAATTGCATACAATTGATAAAACTAATGCTTTGCTCACCCTGTCAATGTAAATTTTTCACAATTCCTCATGCCAGAAGAACGGTAACCCTTCACCAAACTACATAGTATTGCAATACATAAAGTTTGTGTTTGCAAGAACTCAGAATCGGACCATCAAATCAAACTGAAATTCATGGAATGTATTGGTCTGAAATAAGAACAGGTCTGTTAGAAGTTATTTGAAAATATAGGCAACCCTATCACTGTGGTGGGATCGTAAAATACCAAATTTAAATTTCAAATTCTTTGTTTACGTGCAAAATATATTCACAAAACGTTGGATTAGAAACTACTTGCTTATACTAATTTGAGTTCATACTTCCATATTTTCATCATTATTTTCCGTAGCAGATGGAAAACAATGATGAAAACGTTAGACTTAAATATTTATATTTTAGTTTTGTCGTGTTCGGGTAAAAATTAGCACAATTGAAAAATTATTCAAATCTGAATTTTCGCTCACCAAGGGATAGAGATGTCTTATAAGCTTCATGAGCTTTCCTACTAGACATTCGGTATGGTAAAACAACGTTAGCTTTGAATTTAGATTGGCTCGTACTAATTGCACGGAATTGGACCAGCTTGTTTGGTATACGGGTAGATTTACAGCAGGGGCGGCTCGTCGTTGTACGCAAAGGAAGCAGTGCTTCCCTTGCTCAATATTGCCTATACAAGAAAAATAGCTTAACAATACATATTGAAATTCAAAGCAAATCAATTGATTTTATATGAATTAGCATCCAACATCAATTAAAAAATTTACGAAACTCAAAACACTATTCATCTCACACACGAGATAGCTCTAACAGCCAAAGTGCCTTACAATTAGTTTAACAGCAACGCGATCGGATATCTTACGTTTGAGTGAAAACCTCAAGCATCTCGTACCATTGTAAGCCAGAACGCTCAGTTCATTGCAGCGTATTGAAATATGCTACACAGAACACTAAAGTGATCTTGCCTCAATGCACGTACCGTGATGTGTGCATACACCCCATTGCAAGCATCACGCAATCGATGGTCTTAAACACTTCGCAATGAATGTTCCCGAATAGCAGCGCGGACGCTGCTCAGCTCACCGCGTCTTCCTGAGTAAAGAAAATCAAAACCCCATCGCTTATTCAGCCGCTAAATGGCCCAGAAATATTTGTGAATGGACGCAGCACGATTTGTAGCGTACTCTGTTTGGTTTCTATTTTGTTACAGAACTTGGAGCTGGTATACTTTGGGTGACTGAGCTTAGGATGTTATTTGTATGTATGAATACTGTAATGAATTCGTAGTTTAACATAAGGTGTTATTTGTATGTTTCGTTTCTGTAATGGATTTATTACTGAGTTCAAGAGTTTAATGTTTAATGTTTCTTCTGATTTGTCTGTTTGTTTGTCTGTGCTGAAAGTGCGTAAGTTAGTATTGGAATGATTAAAGAAAGATAGTGGCTTTTCACTTAAATAATACAAGAGTATTAACGTTCAAGTCCAAATCTTAAAGACATGAAGCTGATTTTATGGAAGAGGTATGAAAGTATTTTTTTAATAAATGCTCTGTGTTTTATTATTGCTTGTTGATGCAAAGAATAAAAGAAATATTTGAGCACGTTCTGTTTAGTATATGTATACACAGAATAGATATAATACTTTATTAGGTAAATCTAACCCCACCTTGTAAGGGAGAGGAATTATTTTCACGTTGTTTGCCGAAGGTTTAATTCATTTTGTCATGAAAATTGAATTTCACCATAGAACATCTACTGCGATATATTTTTCTCTTAGACTATTTGAATAGATAAAAGTACTTTATAGATTCGTGGTGACCAGGACCACTAATTTTCACTTTTTATTTAAAAAAAAATTCTAATTTGCAATATCTTGCATTGTAATTTGTAATCTTGCATCATTTAAATATTACTGAGATTGATGGTGATCATAATGAGTAGAAAAGTCACTGAGTCAAAGAATTGGAAATTGAATGCAACTTTTGATGTATTTGCTGCGCTGAACTTCCTACTTGTTTATTCTGGGAAACTATGCAAAAATAAATCTGCTTCCCCGAGTTTTAAAGACACGAGCCGCCACTGATTTACAGATTGTCGAGGTGAAAATCTGGCTGCTCTATATCTAGTGAAAAATATAGCCTCCGTTTTGTGTCCATTCATTTTTATTTTCCCATTGGAATCAAATCTATCGGTGGATTTACACTCTCCCCGAGATATGATCACCGCGTCTATTCTTGTCTGTTTTTTTCCATTCACACATATGCGAATGCATGGCAAGCACGAGAGTGTGAGTGGTAAGGGCCCGAAGGATGTCTGTCCACCTCGCCGAGTTGAAGGCGTTTTGCACGTCAAGCGTTACCAGCAAGACGACCGGTCTGACTTGATGACATGCCTCTTCCGCTCTTGCTACAGGCCCAACAACCTCTGAGATGGCATCGATTGTTGAATGCCCTTTCCGGAAGCCGTGCTGCCTGCAAGAAAGATCACCTTCGAGAAGCTTTCCAGCAGTGTCCAGCATGCACAACGGGCGGTATGCCGATGGGCTGCCCAGGTTACCCTTCCCCTTGTTTACAAGTACCAGTCGAATTTAAATATTACTAAGCCAATGACCCCAAACATAAGACTCACATTGTTCAAGAATTGCAGCTGTATAATTGCCCAAAATTGGTTCATCTTCCTCCCCAGTCACCAAATTGTAATCCCATTGAAAACCTCTGGGATGAATTGGACCATAGAATTCATACGAAGCCGATTTCTTCTAAGGGGGAGCTCTAGACAAGGCTTCGCAAAGAATGGGTGAAAATGGATGTGAAATACTTGCGAAAAATTATCTCCAGTATGCCAAATCGTTTAAAATGTGTTATTGAACAAAAAGGACATGCAACAAAATACTAGTTTTATATAATTTTTGTTTATTTTTACAATATAGCTTATGTGCGGATCTTTTTGAGGTGAAATTTTTTGTTTCTTTTACAAAATTTCCTATTTTTTGGTATCTACAAAGTGAATAATTTTTGTATTTATGGGATACGTAAGGCTATTATGTTCTGCTCATATTATATATTTTTTTAATATATTTCCCGTTTTTTATTGGCTTATAAAACGAGAAAGAAAGAACATTTCTTACGTGTGCGGATCTTTTTGGGAGTCACTGTATGTACCAGGTGTTTTATTTTGCTTTCTCCGTTGATAAAATAAAAATAAAATTAATTAATTGACTTACCGTCACTTGTAAAAATTCTGGCCATTCTGCAATATCATACAACACTGCATTAAATCGAAATTATACACGCCTGCTCCGGCGTAACTTTTCGACTGATTAATCAGCGCTATTATGATAGTATTTAGTTACACACAAAAAATCTTATCAGAAGCATCTCAATATGAGTCATTAACAATATAATGTTTGCAATCAATATCGTAATAAAAGCAGTCCAGGTGTTCAATTCAACTAGGGATGATTATCGAATATCATCAGTCTTGTCGGCTGAATGACGGTAAAAGTTTTCATATCGGTAATGATATGCCAAAATTGAATAAGCTATCGGAAAAATGAATAGTTTTTTTTTTTAGAGGGATGGTCTGACTCATTGCGACTCATTTCGATAATAACTTAGAAATGGCAAAGGTTAAAATAACAACTGCGAAGTAATGAAAGAATTAAATATCTATGAGTGTACGACCAATAATTTAATTATTCATAAAAATCAATAAAAGTCAGTATTAGTATTTAGACCTTATTTCACGTGTTTCCAATAGATCGATTTAGTTACATATAATCATCGAAATACATCTTAAAGTTCATATTGATAACTTGCGAAATGGCTTTTCAATTTCTATATTATTATAATTTATGTTGTATTTTCAGATCGACAAACAGTGTTGGATTCGGTATTAGATCAGCACCTAGCTCGCCTATGGCACCACTACAAGGCCAATCAGAAACAAATGAACAAAGCTTAATCGGTTTAAATGCAGTAATACAATCTCCTAGTCATCCAGCAATAGGAAGCAAATTAGATTCGAAGTAAGTAACTGTAATCTTATTTTTATTATTGTATTAATCTTATGTTTATTTTAAATTCTCAGAATTAAATTCGTCCAGATGATGGATGTTTTGAAAAGTTTTCAGCCTACGTTTCACGAACAAAGTGACATTTTACTTGATTAAGCTAATAAAATTATTATTTAGAAACTTTCAAAGCAAAAAACATGCTCATCAATTAGATGGTTCGTTCGAAAAAGAATCAATCAAATTTCAACTGAATTTACTTACATAGCTAACTTCTTCTTCATCTTGGAAACTTTTCTGCATTTGTACTTGCTACTCGCACCATCATTCAAAATATGACGTTCAAGTAGCTAATTATGTTATCAGATTCGGTTGTAACAAGCTTGGAAAGACAATATCAGATAGACTTGATGAATTGATATTAACAATTTACGTCAATATGAAGTGTAATCGCAAGTTTAGATACGTCTAGCCGGGACTTAACATACTCGCAAAATGTATGTCTGTTTGTGGTAACAAAAGCTCGTCTGCGTCTTCGTAAAAACGGAAGTTCCATATTAAGGTTATTTTATCAATTTATTGACGAGAATAACGATCTGTACACTGTACATGTATGATCATAATTAAAGTCTACATTGGGAACAAGATGTAATTGAAATAATTTTGTATGCATCACCTGTTGTTGACAGTTGATATTGAAATGAGTCGAAAGTAAAATTAATTTTTGGTAAAGACTAGGATGATTTAACGTTCTAACTGTTAGACTCTCTTTTGTACTAAATAAGATTGAGAACTAGATAAAAAAATTTAGCGCATTAGAACTGCTAGAAAACTGATTTTCGAAGAAATTATCTATGAGTGACTTAAAAATGTGTAAAAATCTAATACACTTCTTTGTATTATCATATCAACCATTTCTTACTCAAAGTTACAAATATCATTTTCTGACAGCATCTCCCATAATATATATGATGAAAATGTTCAGTTTTGGCAACATTTTTCCAACGCAGCAGTAATAAGTCGACCATAATATGCTTACCTATCCTCTGAATTTCGTTTTCATCCAAGGCTATCATAGAAAGTTTCAGCGATTAAACTATGTCTGGGGTTGCCATCCGAAAAATTTCCAAAACTCGGAAAATTTAGACATCGGTTGCTTATTTTATAGTAAATACTTTGCTTATGAAAACAAAATGGAAGCATCTGTTGGTGCAATATTCACGAAAATATCTAGTGCTAACAATCATATGGTAGCACCGAAGCCAAAAATTTACTAAATCTGTTTCACGTTGACTGTAAGTTATTCACTGAAAAAAATCCACATGGCGCCCAGAGCCATGTAACATAGTTCTCTGAGCCATGCAATATGGCTCCCAGCGCCATAATGTCAGAATCTATATAGCGCGTGGTCCCATGTAACATGGCGCAGCATTTATGGTCCCACACGCTATGTACATAGTACCCTAAGCCATGCAGAATGGCTCCCAGCGCCATAATTACATGGCGCAGAAATTGTGGCCCCACACGCCATATTACTTAGTACCATGAGCCATGTAATATAGCTTCATTTATAGGTGAGCGAATTTAGATATTGTTCGTTATTTGACGTATACATGAATATACGGCCATACCACACTGGAATAACCGATTCTCGTCCGATCACCGAAGTTAAACAGTGTTGGTCGCAGTTAGTACTTAGATGGGGGACCGCTTGGGAATACCATGTGACGTTGGCACGTAAAACTTTGTGCTGTCCCTTATCCAAACAAACTAGTTGTCTGGGAAGCACTATGAGAAGATAAAAATGAAAAAAAAAAATTTTAAAAAATTAAAAAAAAGAAAATTAAAAATGATATGCATGCGCGCAAATGTTTTAAGAGTTAAATTTTTTATTAGACCTTTATTGTGGTGCTTTAGTTTGCGTGAAGTGCATGGCGTGAAGGACTATAGTAGATGGCGTGGAGGACCATCGTGCATAGCGTAGAAATCCATAGTACATGGCGTGGAGGGCTATAAGCATAGTGTCTGCTCCTATGTACTTTTCGCCATGTACTATGGCGTGTGGCGCTATGTTTTATCACAATCCCCAAATCGACTATGTACATGGCGCCAGAAGTTCATAAATTATGGCGTCTGGCGCCATGTGTTTTTTCAGTGTAGGAGTGCAAAAGAATTTCACGGCTAACATACGCAAAACTTATCAAATTTTCAAAACCCAAATATTTGTTGTGAATATTCATTGCAGGATCATTCCCATTTGAAAATTTTATGACATTTTATGGCCTAGTAAAGAAATTTGAAAAATTACTAAAATTATCATAGCTGGCAGCTCTTTCATTATCTTTGCACGAAATTCATAAGGAATTCGGCTTACAATAAGGTCCATTTACTACATAAATTTGGTTTTAAATTATTGACCAAATCAGAAGTTATAGAGGAAAAAGCTTGATTTTTGAGGGCAAATTTACAAGATTTATGTGACAAAAATTAACATAGTTAGCAACTCTATCCTAACTTTTCAATCAAGTTTTCATCACATGTGGCCAAATACTGTATGAATTTTGTTAAAATCTGATGGCTAAATCGGAAGCTATGAGCCAAAAAGCAGTTTTTTTCTGAATAATTTTTCAAGATGGCACTACTGGCTGCCAGGGCTACCAGCATTTCAAAGTCACTTCTATCAGACCCTGGTCCTAGTTAATACCAACATGCCCTGTAAATTTCATAATGACCGGATTACCCGGTCGTCAGTTCTCGTGAACAGAAGTTTTGAGTGCTGAAAATAGAGATAGTTTGGTGACGGGTTGCCGTTCTTATGAAACTCGGAATTTTGAAAATTTTAAACCGACATGATGGACAAAGGCTAAAATTTATCAATAACATGAATTTTTTATCAAAAAGCAAAAACCTTTCAGGAAGGTTGATGATTTGAAAGATTTTTTTTCACGTTCCTGCGGTAGCTACAGGGTTGTCTGCAATGACTTGAAATACCATTTGTGTGTAGTCTTGGTCAACATTAATACGATCTGCAAATTTCACGATGATTAAATGTTCCCGTCAGAAGTGATGACAAATCAAAATTTGAAAAAAAAATCCTTGCCTACTTTTAGGCACTCAGCACCCACACAGGGCTCAAAATTATCAACTCTTTATCATTGACAAACATAAAACATAAAAAGTTTTCATTGACAATACTTTTCTTAAACGAAATTGTATTCTGCTCAGAAACATAGGGTTACCTGAAAACTCACTAAAATGCCCGCCGCCCCCAAAGGGTGAAAGATATCTTAAATCTAATAAGTCACGAACCTACTCTTAATATACATCTATGTCCTCCGAAAATTTATATATATATATATATATATATATATACAAATATATATATATATATATATATATATATATATATATATATATATATATATATATATATATATATATATATATATATATATATATACAAATATATATATACAAATATATATATATATATATATATATATATATATATATATATATACAAATATATATATATATATACAAATATATATATATATATATATATATATATATATATATATATATATATATATATATATATATATATATATATATATATGTATGTATATATGTATATATATACATCACAAAAATTCAGTGAGTACTTCTCGTGAACGCGCCACTTGATAAAGCTGAAACTTTCAGGGTACAAATGTCAATTATCTTTAACCCTTTGACGCTGGCGGCCATTTAAGTTATATTTTTTATATGCCTCATATTCTATCAAATAAATAGTTTTGACAAAAACTAAGTTTGCGAAATCAATTTCGAACGTGTTCTTAAAAAAGATTTGATGAGTTTTTGGAAATTTTTAACCCCGTGTGTGCGCTAGTTGCCTAAAATGAGATCGGGAAAATTTGCAATTTTTTGAATTGCGATAACTTTCGACAGAGCTGTTGAATCATTACGATATTTAGAGAACTTATTATTGCTATTAACTTGTATGTTTATATAGTTTTGCATGAGCGTGCTGGCAACCCTGTTGCTACGGCAGGTGCTAAAAGTGAAATCCTTCAAACCTTCGATTCTCCTCAAATATTTTCGCTTTTAAGAAAAAAAACAACTCATATACAAATCTTTTACTTTTTCTACACAGTCAAAGTAAGACCTTGGAAATTCCATGTCGGACAAGAACGGTAACCCTTCCCCAATCTAACTATGTTTTATGCATCAAAAGCTTTTGGTCACGGGAATTCACGACCCAATAATCAGATGCAGCTGAAATTTACAGAATGTATTGGTCTTAAGTAGGGCCAGGTTTGATGGAAGCGGTTTTGAAATTTGGGCAATTCTGTGCCAGTGGTGCCATCTTGAAAAATCACTAAGAAAAATAACTGCTTTTGGCCCTATAAATTCTGATTCAGTCACCAGATTTTGACGAATTTCACACAGTAGCTGAATGTTACTCTAAGGCACGTTTTTATTAGGTTAGAGCTGCCAGCTATGGTAATTTTGATATCTTAAATTTTGGAAATTCGTTCAGGAAAATAAGGCTCTTTGCCCTATAGGTTCCAGTGCAGTCATGGAATCATAGCAAAATTAGCATGGCAAATCAAACTTATTGTAGACAATACTCAGCAGAAATGTAGTTGGAAAAACAATGATAGGGTTCCCAGCTATGGTTGGTTTTGCTTTTTTTTGCATATCTTTCATAAGCGATTTCATCATAAAATTTTCAAATCATAGTGATCTTGTAGTGAAAATAAACAACAAATATTACGATCTAAAAAATTTGAAAACTTTTGCAGGTGGTAACTCTAAACGTCATTGTATCCCTGTAACTTCCAATGCAGTCATTGGATCAGTAGATTGATTTCAACGTGAGGCAGATGCGACATATTTTTGGTTTCGGTACTAGCAAACGGCTGCCAGCACGAGGCGTTTTTGTTACTTTCGTACCAATAAATGCTTACATTAAGTATTCACATCGCGAACATTTGCAATGAAAATACATAAACAATGTTTAAATTTATCGGATGGCAACCCCAAACACTTTTTTATCGCCGTAACTTTCGATGAAGTCATCGAAATCAAATTGCTTAGGGTCTATTATTACTTAGAGTATATTGGTCTTAATTATGAGAAGTAGCTAGTGGTAGTGGTCTTAAGTATCCAGCGGGAATCGCTGTAATGCATTCCGGACAGAATTCATGAAGCAAACATTCTCAGCAATGCAAATGTAATCTGCTTGCAAGGGATTTTCCAAAAGTCCTTGACTGGCGAATGAACAATAAGGGGAAAAGAGCTTGCGGGCATACATCGGCTATGGGTAGTGTGCTATAGAAAACGGAAAGATGAAAATCTCGGAGCGTTTCAAATCATAAAATGTTTAATACAAAAGCACCAATTGGAAGCTTAAACTTCCCCTTGTCTATGCCTTATCAGCCTAGAAAATGCAATGTTAATAATAAAAAATCGGTAATGGTTTCATACATTACGCGAAAAACTTACCGAATATATACCGACGCATTACTTTTTCCGTTGGGTAGGTAAGGATAGAATACACATTCAAAATCTGCACAAATTCTCTACTGTTATTCGAACATTAGTGTTTGTAGCGGTTCTGATGCACTAGGGTTTTTTTTTCTTTAATCTTCATTCGCCGACATTTCGTCTCGCTTGCAGATCAACTGCTTCATGGTTGTTTGACCTCTCGCCCCGTATACATTTACATTAATATGAATGAAAATCAATAACTTAACGTAAATTCTCAACACTGAAAAAAAAACCAAAAAAAAAAATTCAGATTTTTTTATAATGTTAATATCTCACCCAAAGTGCTACTGCAATTGCTGGCAGGTTTATTTGTGATTTCTCGGTTTTCGAAATTATTACTCACTCAAGTTGTAAACTAAAGTAAATTACCACATGTTACGCTTGTGCCGGTAATATGTCATATACCTACTAGGTAAGTAACCTATAATATTTTCAAGGCTTATCACACCAACCATCAGATGATATCTTATCAGTTTTTTTCTTTCTTCACTTTGCTCTCGATTTTTTTTTCGATTCTATTTTAATCGCAAGTCTTTCCATCTGACCAAAGTGAGAATAAAGAGAAACAAATCAGCTGTATTTCATTTGAAAATATTTTAAAGTTTTCACTAGTTTAGCTTCATCACACACAAAAACAATATTTTGAAAATCATATAAAACGATAAAGCAACTGCAAAGTGAAGGTGCTGTGCCAGCTGCTGCTAAGTGGGCCTAAAAGAATACTTTTATGCATTATTGTTATCTAGTAGGTATTTTACTTATCGCTCGCGAGAAGTTGGGAATTGACATTAAGGTACAGCAGGGTCATATTGGACCATGATTCATTGCTGTTTTGTTAGATGAAACTTCTATGGCAATTTCGAAGTCTTTGTGAGGAAAGCTAGCAGCTTTCAAAGAAAAATGGACTAATTCCTATGGCTGCTCTACTCCTACAGACAATTTTTTCAGACTTTGTCTCGCATAATCATTTATTCAGCATGTATAAGGCAATAATAGCCTAATTTTGTACAATTCAATCAAATTTTCTTTCTTAGAAAGTAGCAGCATAGCATATTAAGGAAGAATGTAATATTAGCACTCTTTAAAAAAATATCTTATCATATGCTAACAATTAAAGTTCAATAGATGGATTGATAACTGAGAAGCCTAGAAGACTTCAAGCGGGAGTCGTATCCCTTCAAACTTTTGAAGTAAGCTCCATTGAATGTAATTGATAAAATGTGTCGCGATTTGACAAGTAAAGGTTTACTTCAGCTAAAATGACACAATCGAATTTCATCACATATGGACCGTATAGTTTTCGAGCCGTCGTTTTTGATACTTTCTCCTTTTCTCCGAATCGATCTGGAATTGTCTGCACCTTATATGTTCTCAGGGTGTAACGTTTCTTCATTCGATCGACCGTTGACTTCGACATACCAGCAACTACTGCCATATCTCGAATGGAATTGTTGGGTTTGTTCACCAACTTCCAGACAATTTTCTTCGCTAAGTCCTTGTCTGTACTTCTATATTTTCTGCCTGATCCTTTTTTCCTTGCAACAGCAAGCTCCTTCTTGTGATTTGCTTTTACTCTTTTGAATATTAAAAGTGACGTTTTAATGTCCTTGGCAATCTTTGAAAACATGATTTCGGGATTTTCCACCCATTTGAAAATAATTTGGAGTCGTACTTTTTCTTGTTTCGATTACATGTTGCTAGGGAAAGTGCTCCTGGATGAATGAATACTAATATAGTTTTCTGTTTTTCATATAGAATACGATATAGCTTAAATATCTGCAGTAAATAGACACACGGAAATATTCACAAAGATAAAACCGGGTCAGCTCTCAAGAGTGTGTCCAAAATAATTCCCAAAAACGGTTAAAAAAAAATACTTCCATTACCAATTTGACAATATAGGTGAAACCACTGTCCAAGCCCATTGTCATTTTTCGAATTAAAGCTCCTTACTCAAAATGATTGCTGCATACGTGGCCCGTTATGTGCCACACAGCAGCAAAATATAAGTCATTCGTATCAAGGTGGGCCGGGAGATGATTGGAGGCTAAAAACGTCCACTACTATCCATAACGTGGATCAAAGGCTCAAAGGTCTGTCTGAAAAAGTGATTGTCAACTTATTTTCAAAAAATCCCAATTCAAATCTTGGTGGAGGTGTCAAAAAACTAAGCAAAAAGAGTAGAGTGCGCTTTCTCATACTAGCATGAAATATCGCAGTATTTTTTTCGCGGTAAACCGTTGTCGGGTTACAACCACATAAAAATATCTCGCATTACGATTGAGGCAACATAATATTTGCTGATGTATCTTCATTCTGAGCATTTCCTGTTTTATCACGAGCCCCGCCAACACGTGACAACAAATTGCTACAACGAACTATTAAACACACAGTAAAGGCTCTATGTCAGCATGTCTCAAAAGCGGGATTTAGCAGCTCATCCCTGTTCATCGATAATTTAAACACTGAAAAAATAACTTTTTTTTTCAAAAAAGCTTTATTGTTGACTGCCCAATTTTGGCTTATCAAGAATAATGAATATTGGATCCTTCATGAAATGGGATCCTAAATTATCATCACCAGATTTTCTCTTCTTTCGTAAAAAAAAAGTTATATGACCTTTCTACCTGATTTCCTAGCGAAATCTTTAGTCTTATCCATAGTTTTTTTTAAAAAAATCAAGGTTTTCCATCGATTTAACTGATAGGTATAACAAAAATACCATCTCTTATTTTGCATCGAATATATATTTATATTTGCCCACATAAATAATAAAATCAATCATTTTACCTAATTTAATAGGAATTGGGGACAGAAGAATTTTAAAAGAATCAACTTTTACTTCCAGGGCTTAATACCTACCTAATTCAGTGGTAAATCTTTTTTGGTCCCATATTGTGTCCCTATTTCTACTAACCTAATTACACAAAAAAGGAACCGATCTAAATGAAAAAGACTGCCGCAGTGAATTCCCTATGGCACAATCACAGCAAACTTAGTTTTCCACTTTAAAGTCCATATTAAGCGGGAAGATATGAATCTCTCGAAACAGAATCTATTCAATATGGTTTTCACTTTAACGAATTTGATTTTATAATTTACTTTAAAATCTACCCTTTTATATATATTTAACCGCCCGTATTAATACTGACAATACAAAACATTTAAGTCAAAATGATTATAACAGGTGCGTTTTTTTTTGCGAAGAAGACGTAAAATAACTCACCTAATGTAAACTATAAATGCTAAAGAAAGCACTCCAGAAATTCAACATAGAAATAACATCAACATAAATGCCCAAAGCAAACAAGTATCAGCCGAAATGAAAGTAAACCCAAAGCAGATACAAAAAAAACCGAACTGGGGAAAATTGCACACGAAACAATGTATCTCCTACATATTCTATTCTCCACATGAACTTCACAATAGCTTGTACATACATCATACGAACAAAGCATAAAATGCAAATTGGAATTGTTTTTGCGGGACGATTAAAATTGAACAACTTTTTATTAACATTAAAAATTTTAATCTACATTGAAAATTCTATTTTGACAAAGTGGTTTCGAAAGTATGCACTGCTTCTCATCAGACAACAGAAAGGGAACAACTCCTAAGCAGAGGAGCGGAAGAGATTTTGTAGCGTAAACCATGAGGGGAACAGAAGCACAACAGAGACGCTGATGACTTTCCAGCGTTTTAATTTCATTCATTCATAAAAATTTGCGGGCTGTTTAACTGGTGAATGGGCAAACGTTTTCTGAATTTCTCTATCTACCAAGACGCTGTGAACTGAGCAGCGTCCCCAATGCTTTTTGTGTACATTCATCGCAGAATTTTTGTGAGCATCATGTAGGTAAAGCGTCTAAGTAGATCTATGCGAAAATTACGAGTTTGAGCATTGAAGCAAGATCACTTCAGTGTTCTGTGTAGTATATCTCAATGCGCTACAATGAACTGTATATTCGGAATTGAATGGTACCCAATGCTTGAGGTTTTAAGTAAAACGATTGACTTTTCGTTGCATCGCTGTAAATTTACCTTCGAAGCTCTGTCGTTGGTCTGCTATATAATAAAACCACTTCATGTATAGTGGCAATGTAGTTTTGTCTTTTGAAAGAAAAAAAGTGTTATGTTTTTGGATGCTCAAAAATGAATGATTGTCAAATATTGATTGTAAAATATTTTTTTTGTTTATGCAAAGTAGTTTAGCAAGGGAAGCACTGCTTCCTTTGCGTAAACGTCCTTCCACAGTTTTTAGTCAGCCAACGACAAATTTTTCGAAGATAATAAAACATTTGCAGTTCTGATGTGCTAGAGTTTTTTTTAATTCTCCTTCCCAGTCAATGTCTTTAGATCACATCATATAATCCAGTCCAGCCCATAATTCCAATAATTTGAAAGTAACAAAATTGGGCTCTCGTCCTTATCACATATCGTTAATGTAATTAATATTATAAGTTAACAGTTAACTAAGCAACGATGTGCTTTCCACTCAGACAATAAAGGTAGATAAATATTTTCACCGCAACTCCACCGTCAATATTGATAACATGGAAATTCGAAGATAGCTCTTAGTAATAATAGAAAAATTGGGGAAAAAACTTTCAGAAGTTGACGTTGGAAATGTTTTATATTTTTCTCATTAAGGGGGTAGTACCGGTTAGAAAGCTAAAAAACAGCCTAATTTTCAATATTTTTTTTTCACCTCCTTTATTTTGTATAAATTTTAAAATTTGCATGGGGAAAATACACGTTTTGAAGATTACAAAAAAAAATATTTTTATATTTTTATCATTTTTCTACTTATTTATAGAGGGCGCCAAAGTTGACGTCTCGAAAAATGCCTCGTCATACTGCGGACAGATAATCTCAGGAATGAAGAATCAGAAACAAAAAACCCAAACCACATTTGAAAGAGGAATGTATCTTACGTGGTAATCTACCACAAAATTTTTAAAAACATGATAAAAAAAAATATTGTGGCTATTATTTTTCCAAAATCGTATTTTTTTCACTTTGTTTCGCTTGCCAAATTTTTTTGGGTTGTATTTTGGCCTATATTGTGGTAAATTACCACACAAGATACTTGAATAAAGTATTGCATCAAATTTGACTTAAATCGGTTTGGCCAATCCGGAGAATAAGTGTCCGCAGTTTGAAAAAACGCCATTTCGAGAAAAACGCGTTTAAAGTTTTTTTTCCATTTATTTATTGAATATTATTTTAAAAAATATATTTTTGCCACCTAAAATTGCTCAGTCTGCAATCCCTGGACCATACATAAGTTTTCTTGAGTCCACATAAGCCAGTTGCTCTTGCAGTTGGGCAGTTTTTTTTTGTTGCCAAACGCGCTTTTTTGCCGCTTTTTCTGCCTTACTTATGCGCTTTTCATCATTTTTTTCGCAGTAATTAAAACATAAACTGCCGTAACTTCTTTATTTTTGGGAATATCTTAGTAAAATTTTGAGACGTGATTTCTGAAGGTATAATAAATTGAAAAATGCAAAAAACAAACAACCGATTTTTTCAAAAATATAACCGGTACTACCCCCTTAAAAAATACTATCTTGCAAAATTATTCAGTTTTATAAAAAGGGAAAACCACTATATGCCTGGTTTCCATTCCAAAGTATTCAAATCAAAATACAATTATAATTATATAAACTATAAAGATAGAAATCATCCAAAAACATAACACTTTTTTTATTTCAAAAGACAAAACTACATTGCCACTAACCATGAAGTGGTTTTATTTTAAAGCAGACCAACTAAAGAGCTTTGAAGGTAAATTTACAGCGATGCAGCGAAAATTCAATCGTTTTACTCCAGATTTTTTTACCCGCCTTATGATCGAATTTACCCGTTTCTCCCTCATCTCCACATACACATACATGCTCTGCAGCTCCAACAACAGTAAAACCATTTCAACCAACAATATCAACGAGCCTATCCATCCAATCTACTTATCAAAACCACCGGGCTCCATATACAGTCCTCCGTACCGAGTAATTAAAATCAGTTTTCGATGCGATTTCGTTCGACGGACACAAACAGTTAACCAGAGTTCGTACGCTCGAAACCCAACAGATAGAAACGCGCCAGAGTCCCGGTTACGGGGACGACGAAACGATTTGTGTGCAAAATTTAAAATTATAATTATTATGATTATTGCTTGCCCTATTTGCGTTCCGATTTTAATTGCTCTGTTTACTTTCGGGCACGCCACATTCGATTTTGGATACATACTTGGAGCCAAGTTCTTTGCGCAACGCAAAGTTCTGCATAAGTGGAGACTTAGCTGACTCGAACCAGACAGTGAATGTGTGAAAATTTCTGTAAATGAAATGTTCAAATAGAGCATGGGGGCATCAATCTGAAATTCCTAATTAAATTACAATATCGTGATTATCGTGTGAAATTGCAGTGTTAGCAGGCTATCACTTAATCAGTCGAACCGAAGAGTCAAATCGGAGACTATGTTTCAGGCGACTGGTCGCTGGACCACATAGTCGGAGCATAAATGTTGTAAATATTTTTTTTGGTTGAAAAGGAGTGAAAATTGCGTAAATCAGTGCAATGAGTGTTATTGTGAATAGTGTTCGTCAGATTTATGTGAAGGCAGTTGATCCTGATGATCCAAATAGTTATGATGGAGATGATAGCTGTGTAAAGCGAGACTTGAAAGAGTTATCTGTTAGTGAGACCAGCTCAGATGAGTAAGTTCTTAATAAATTTCTAGAAATATTCTAGCGATAGCCTCTTAGACATGAATCAATCTCTTCCTTTTCAATCCAGAATGTTTAGCCAAATGTTGAAGCCAAAATTAACTATTTTGCTTCTGTTTTCTGCATTGCTGCAATTTTGTCTAAACTAATATTAACAAACAATTCCAAATAGAATTCATATAGGACTTTACGGCTCGACAAACAAAGGCTGCTTCCTCAAATACGTACAATCACATAGATCTCAAACAGTCAATACTGACTTCAAAATCACTTTCATCTTTCTAGCCGCTAAGTCTTATCTCGCGTAAAAGAAAAGAAGTCGTCGTGCCGACCGACAGACAGAAGATTTTCAATTTTGAGAAATCTTTGAAGAAACTGCTGCCTAAGGAGATAATTACGCTGTTTGATTACATTGCCTGCCGGTCCGTCTATTTATAAATCTCTTTATTATTTTTTATTAAGTACGTTTAACGAACTGTTCTGCATGTAAACTACGAATAAAATTCCTGATAAACCCTAGCTATGATGTCTTTGGTAGCGATGGTGTATGATAATTATTGTATATAGTTATGAATATGATAGGAAAGTTTTCTTATGGAAAATTCCTATCGATTGATTATTATTTTTGAATGATATTACTCTTGTTTCACTTGGGCATGGAGGGTAATTAGTAGTGGAGCAATTATAATGGATCGACGTAGAAAATGATTTTCTTTTGTTGATGGGTTTAAAAGAAGAAAAAAGTTCTGGTGACACAAGCAAGTCTCGTATTTGAATTAATCGATTTAGCTGCATTTAAAATTTAAAACGCAATTTTGAAAAAACAACTTCTATTAGCAAAATTTTTTCAGTATAAAAAATAAATAAGTATAAAAAGTTGATTTATACTATAAAACAAAACTAATATTTTGATATCTTCCAATGGGATCATAGTTTTTTTTTCTTCTTAATACCTTTATTAAACTGCTACCTTCGTATAAGAAGCTTCAGTTAGTTTTAAAATCGTACATGCTGAAACAAGTGATGTGCACTCCTCACAATTGAAGACGTGAACAGTTTGAACCCAAGTTACTTTATTGACTTAAAGTCAGACAGCAAAGAGCAAAGCTATGATCTGTGTTATAGAATTACAATGTTCAATGTTCATGCAAAATAGTTTGAAAAGCAACGAAAGTGGCTACGCAAGTTGTTTTTTCTACGTTAGAGATGGAAGGTCCAACGGGTCAGTTCTTTTCAATCGCTGAAATTTACGATAAGTTAGTATTTTTTTGTGCCAGCTTGTCGGGGTGATGAGTGAGGGCTGTCATATATTTTCCACTACGGTTCTTAATTTCCTCTGAAATCGTCTCGATTCGCAGGTCTTTATGGAGATTGGCGTTGCGGAAGTACCACGGGGCTCCGGTGATAGATCGGAGCATTCTTGATTGGGGCCTCTGGATGATGTTGATGTTTGATGGGCGGGCTGCACCCCATATCTGTAAGCCATATGTCCAGATTGGCTTTAGGGCAGACTTATATACGAGCACTTTAGAGTCGAGAGAAAGTTTTAACATGCTATTGAGCATCCATTTAAGGTTTATGAATTTGAGCTTCAGTTGTTGATTTTTAGCGTCAATGCGCTGTTTCCAGGTGAGCCTCCTGTCAAGGTGCATTCCGAGATACTTTACTTCGTTACTTTGAGGTATAGGTACATTGTTTAGATATACTTGAGGACAAGTCAGTTTTAGCAATGTGAAGGTAACGTGGATGCATTTAGTTTCGTTTATTCTGATTCTCCATTTTGCTAGCCATTCTTCAAGAAGTGAGATGTGGCCTTGCAGTGTACGGGATACCGTAACTGGATCTGAATCAGTGCATAGTATGGCAACGTCGTCCGCAAAGGTAGCTGTTATTGTTTTGTTGCATATTGGGAGATCAGATGTGAATATAGTGTAAAGTACCGGTCCCAAAACACTTCCTTGAGGTACACCAGCATGCACACGATGTTTAGCGGTAGAATCGCTTTTGTATATCACCTGGAATGTGCGGTTGGTTAGGTAGGAGGAGAGTATTTTGTGGAAGCTTTTCCGAAGCATGGATTCGATTTTGAAGATCAACCCTTCATGTCAGACTTTATTGAAAGCTTGAGTTACGACTAGAAAGATTGCTGAGCAGTACTTCTTGTCTTCGAGTGCTATTTTAATGTCTGACGCGAGTCGATGGATTTTGGATCGACTAAATTTTTTGTGCATCTTCTAGTATCAACAGAACTTTCTCGAAAACTTTTAAGACGCATGAAAAAAGACTAATAGGTCTGTATGACTTCACTTGAGAAGAGTCCTTACCAGGCTTAGTGCCAGAATAAAAGAATCTTATCGAACGCATTATTTCTGTAAAATTTTACAGATATCTTTCCTCTCAACCTTCACTAATTTAGTCACTTCCGCCTTAGTCCAACAGAAGCAAATTGATGTGGTATACACAGATTTTGCAAAACCTTTTAAGTCAATTGACCACAAGTTTCTTCTTCTAAAGCTCGAAGGCTATGAGGTATCTGACCTTCTCATGTCCTGGCTCTCATTCTACGTTCCAGGTCGTAGCTGTGTAGCTTTGTTTTGTTGGCCTCTTCCCCTTTTCTGGTGTTCCATAAGATTTGATACTAGGTCCTTTGTTATTTGGGCTATTTTTCCCAGCTTTCTTTTTGCTGATGACTTTAAAACAGCATTTTTTAAATGGCCGCAGTGTATTAACTGTGCAAAGGAAGCATAATCATTTGTCTTTTTATTTATTTTTTTATTTATTTAACAATTCTCCAATATAGCAGACTTACGTCTAATAACAGATTAGAAAAATGAAATTAATATAAAACAGAAAAAAAGGAAAAACCAAGAAGCAAAAAAGGTAATCCAAAAAAAGGAAAAAAATTACTGTACAATAATAAAATAAAAAATGTGGACAGACGTTATACACTTTTTTGTAGAATCATATCAACCATTCCTTATCCAAAGCAACAAAACTAAACTATAACACAAATGATGAAAATGTTCAGTGCTGGCAACACTTTCCCAACGAAGCAGCAATAAATTTACCTTACAAGGTAATACTTAAATGAACTTATCCTTTGAATTTCGTTCTCATCGGAGGATTTCATCGAAAGTTTCAGCGGTTAAACGTTGTTTGAGGCTGACATCCGAAAAATTTTCAAAACTCGGAAAAGTTAAAAATTGGTTTCTAATTTTTATTGCAAATATTTTGCATATGAGCATGTAATTTGAAGCATCTGTTGGTGCATTATTTACGAAACTGGCTAATGCTGGTTACCCTGTGTTAGCAGCAAAACAAAGTACTCGTATATACCAAATCCGCTTCACGTTAAGTTAAACCCAACCCGTAAATTTCGTTTCGATTGAATCACTGCGCTGGAAGTTATACGGGTGAAAAGATTTTTAGGGTAACCACCCTCACAACTTTTCAAATTTTTAAATTTGTTGTTAATTTTCATTGCAGGATCATTCCCATTTGCAAATCTAATGACATAATCGCTTAGTAAAGAAATTCCAAAAAAATACAAAAATAACCATAGCTGGCAGCCCTTTCATGATTTTTGTACGAAAGTCCTACGACAGTTTGTTTACATTAAGGTCCATTTACTGCATGAAGTTCGTTTTGATTTCATGACTGGACTGGAAGCTATAGTGAAAAAAGCTTTATTTTGCTGAGCAAATTTGCAGGATTTAGGAAACAAAAATCACCATAGCTGGCAACTCTATTCTACTTTGTCAACTAAATTTTCACCAAATGCTATCTAAAGTAAGATCCAAATATTGTGTGAATTTTGTTTAAATGTGATGGCTGAATCGGAAGCTATAGGCCAAAAAGCTGTTTATTTTCTCAGTGATTTTTCAAGATGGTACACGGAGAGAAAAGTGTAATGAAATTATACAAAATTTGCAATTAATTTTATTGCAATAGTAGTAACTTTTTACCCCATTACCTTTGTAATCAATTGCACTACACATTTTACTACTTTGTTGTGAATTATGTATACATGAATGTCTCTACTACAGCGCAATGAACATGTGTGAGTTGTAGTATGTAGTGGAATTGACTATTATTTGAAGGAAAATAGTAAATTTTCATCAAATTTGTAATAACATTCATGTTTTCACATCGAATTTTCGGAATAGTAAATTTTATTATCCACTGTAGTAAAAATCATTGCCGAAATTTCTCTCCGTGTACCACTGCCACAAGGTTGCCTGCATTTCAAAATCACTTCTATCAGACCTGGTCCTAGTTAATACCAATGTGTCCTGTAAATTTCATTATGATCGGATGACCCGGTCGTCAGTTCTCGTGAACAGAACTTTCGAGTGCTGAAAATAGAGGTAATTTGGTGATGGGTTGCCGTTCTTGTGCAAATCGGAATTTTAAAAATTTCAATATGACATGATGGACAAAAGTTAAAATTTATCAATGATTTGAATTTTTTGTCCAAAATCAAAAATTTTTCAGGAGGGTCAATGATTTGAAGGATTTTTTTTCAGGAGCCTGTCGTAGCTACCGGGCTACACTCACAACCTTGAAAATTCATCTGTGTTAAATTTTAATCAGCATTAATACGCTCTGCAATTTTCACGATGATCCAATGTTTTTGTCAGAAGTAATGACAAATCAAAATTTGAAAAAAATCCTTAGGATATCTGAATTTAAGCAAGTCATGGACCTACCTACTGTGTAAATCTTCGTCCTCCGCAAATTTCAGCTCAATCGAATTGGCCACTCCAGAGATTATCTCCCTTAATCATTTTGAAGAAATATGAATTTTCGGCGAAACGAGTTTAATACTAATTTTCTAAAAAAAAAATAAAACTATTAGCAAGTTCAAATATTGACAACGTACTTAATGACTCTGTTTTTTAAAAAGTTTTTGTGTCCAAAAAAACGTCAACGACAGAGGAACAAGTTGCAACTTGTTATGTTGTCTAACTTTTTCGTAACAAAGGCGAATAAAAGTAAGCATCAGCTCGCGCGAAAGGTACATTGAACGTCGGAAAAAAGGATCTGTTAGACCGACAAGATTCTCGAACAGAAACCCGGCTGCATAGATCAAAATTAACAAGATGGTAATGCAGTTTGAAAAGGAGACACTCGTTAAGAAAAACTCTGCGTGAATGAAAAACAGTAAGGGATGCTGAATTTATAAAACAAAGAGCGGGTAGACCTACGTTGGATGGATTCTAACGATTGCACAAGATATTGGTAACAAGGACACCACACTTGAGAACAGTATTCCAGAATACTGTGAACAAGTGACAGGAAGAGATGCACACACGTGGAGAGGTTAACAAAGGGTTTGGAGGGTCTAAGGATAAAGCCAGTGGCAGTGATATACCTTATATGTTGATCGAGTTTGAGTTTTGAATCAAATATTATGCCAAGGTCCTTGATTTCAACAGCAACCTTAAGAGAAGAATTTGAAACAGATTTGGTGACACTTCGCAACATTCAGAGTAAGTGCGTTGGCAATGCTCCAGTTATTTAACGCATAAAGATAATAACTGATAGCAATCGCTAAATGTTTCGATTATTCTGAACATCTTGAAGCCATCAGCATACAAAAGACATGGTGGAGGTATACAAGATGTCAGGTCATTAATAAATAGCAGGAACAACAGAGGATCAAGAATAGAACCTTGCGGAACTCCCGAGGTAGGAAAAAAACAGAACAGAGGTACATGAGTTGACAATTACGACACAAGTACGATCAGCAACATAGGAAGTGAACCAGGATGATAGAGGACCAGATATACCATGTCTTTGAAGCTTCAGAAGAAGAAAGTTATGATTCACGGATTCCAAAGCTTTAGCGAAATCCGTATATATTACATCTACCTGCTTTTGCTGATCCAAAGCAGATGCAACCACATTGATGAAAGACAACAAGTTGGTCAATGTAAATTGGCCGTTTACAAACCCATGCTGCTCTGGAGCAAGAAAAGAATGGACGGAAGGGTACACTGTAGCGATTTTAATAATGAGAGAAGGTTGCTTGGAGCCACCTCAACTGAACCGAAGTCCAGAAGGGGGCCTACAAAGCAAGATAAGTGATGGTAAACCATCAACTGGGGTAACTCAACAAAAAAAAGAGAAGTACTCCGGGAACAGGGTGCCTTAGAAATGGCCGTGAAGGCCCCTCGTCTGCATTAGCGGAGCACTCTTTAGTCCGACGGATGCTGGTTGGCCACTGTGCTAGCTCTACGCGACTGGGGTGGGTCACTAGAAGATGGGGTGAACTTTACGTAGCATATGATAAAAACCGTCTGCAAGGCAGCGTTGGCAAACCAGATCATAAACGCTAAACAAAATCGGTAAAAAAAACACATTCAAAAGCGATCATTTTGTACTGATAGATCTCAAAATTACGCTTCACACCACCAAAGTGTTACACCTTCCATTTGTAAACATTCTTCACAAATGGTTTTCTGGTTACTCTACAAACCAGTTCTTCAAAAACTTCTCGATGTTGTGTTCTAATTTTTTCCATGAATCTAACAACATAGTTTGTTTTCTTTTCAGTACTGAAAACATTTTCAATTCCCGGCCGATATTCGTTACATATATATTCTTCTGTCTCTCCAGGTACCGGTCTTTTCCATTTTCTAACTCAGCCCACTGTTTCTCGTTCGCATTCAGTCGCCAAATGGCCCAATCCAACTCTCATTGGACTCGAACCGTCTACAAAGACGGCTGATGAAAAAGCCAACTATAAGAACCGTTTTCGCAGACGATTGGATGACAACTCCTCTCTATCGCCAACAGTCAGCCAATAGCCATTTTATTTCCGACTCTCTTTTGGTCTACCGGCACACCGCTCAGCTGAGACGAATGCTGCTTCCCAGTTATCTCGAACACATATATCTCCCGGTCAGCGAGAAACGATCATTTTCAAATTTAATTGGAGTCCAAACAAACATTCCAAGCAAACATTTTATTGGGCTTAAATTAAATTATAAATTTGACTTATACCTAATGTACTAACTTAATGTGCTTCAAACAGTTTTAAAACTATACCAAGATCTTAGCCTAATGTTAGTATGTACGTATTATGTATCTGAAATTCTTAACCTAACTTATAATATAGAGGGGAAAGCCCAGTAAAACCCCTCAAAAACTTCATTTTTGAAGCAACACCAGTTGTAAAGTGGAGTGAAGGAAATTTGGGATAGGGGTGTGATGACAAGGAGGAAAAGTAAGATTGTAGTTAGTTTAGTACGTCTGTGGAGGAAAGATTACGTCCAATTTCGTCAGGCCGTCGGAATATACTGGGGCGTCGAATATACCGTACCGACGCTGCGTCTCGAATATGGCCTATTATATAGCAGAAACTTACCTTGTGGTGTACGTAGTGTGTGGGATTCATTCAAGGAAAGGATGTGAATTGGGCTAACATGCTTGTGAGTGAGAGGATCGTGGTATAGTGGAAGGCTTAGTACATTTCTCACTAGACTGTTGGGATGGTCAGGACATTTGCGAAGGAATTTCAAAGATAGATTTGTGAGGAACAAATCTATTCTTGGGATTTTGGCTGTGGTATAAAGGGTGAGATTGCTATGGAATTTGTAGGAGTTGGGTTTGCGGTGAAGATTGAGGCAATGTCGCAGTATTTTCCGCTCCGTTGCTCTCAGCCTCTTCATTTGGTGTGAGGAAACGTCAGACCAAACAGGAAAACGATGAGAAATGATAGGACGAATTAGTTCCTTATAGCAAGCAAGCTTGACAGAATTTTTGAGGTGTGTGGAGCAGTGTATGAGGGGTAATATACTGTAGTATGCATGCAGAACTTTAGTGAAGATGTTATTCACATGAGGTATTGGTGATAGTTTGGTGCTCAGCACTACGCCCAGGTACGTAACAGCATTATGTCTAGGGATGTGATTGTTGTTCATGCACGGAGAGAAAAGTGTAATGAAATTATACAAAATTTGCAATTAATTTTATTGCAATAGTAGTAATTTTTTGCCCCATTACCTTTGTAATCAATTGCACTACACATTTTACTACTTTGTTGTGAATTATGTATACATGATTATCTCTACTACAGCGCAATGAACATGTGTGAGTTGTAGTATGTAGTGGAATTAACTATTATTTGAAGGAAAATAGTAAATTTTCATCAAATTTGTAATAACATTCATGTTTTCACATCGAATTTTCGGAATAGTAAATTTTATTATCCACTGTAGTAAAAATCATTGCCGAAATTTCTCTCCGTGTGTTTAGCGTTATGTAGCGAAAGAGTCGTGTCGTCGATCGGGGAAGCTTAACGTGGCCTCGAATGATGATGGATTCGGATTTGGACGGGTTGGGAATAAGGTGACATGAAAGGAAGTAGCTATGAAGTGTGTCGAGTTACGTAGATATACGTTCCGCGTTTATTTTCAGGCTACGAGCAGGTGAATAAACAATGAGGTCATCAGCAAACTGTAAGTTTTTGAGAGGTGGTGGGGGTCGTGGAATATCGTCTGTGTAGATGGCAAAGAGGATGGGAGAAAGGACAGAACCTTGAGAGATACCGGCTGTGTTAGCATAGGGATTTGATAAGATATTGTTTATTTTCACTTTCGATGATCTGTTAGAGAGGAAACTGTAAATAATTTTACACAAGTGCGGATGAAAGTGGAAGTGGGAGAACATTTTATGTATAAGCCCTTGTATGTCAAGGAGACAAGCTGTCATGAGAGATTTAATTGGGGTCACTAGTTACAACTAATATTGTTTCTTCCTTTTTATATTTATTTTTTATTATCTGTTAGATTCTCGCCGATCATGAAAAAAATGCATGTGAGGACACCAAAGATCCACAACAGATTCTAGCTTCAGATGGAACATACTTTCAATAAATTTGTATTTCATTGATAAACAAACAAAAGTTCGTTGTTTATCCAAAAGAGGGCGGAATTATATTTACACATATAATATACCTGTATTTATCAAGATAAACAAGTATGAAAAATCTCGAATGTATTGCAACTTAAAATATATATTTATTTGAATTTGATTCGATATTGAAAGTACTAAACTGATAAATATCACCATCAAAATTTACTTTTACTATTTTATGATTTCTTTTTTTCCTATTATTTTTATCAACGTTTATTACACATCAACCCGCATCATTTTCATTAACTTCCACAATATTTACCGTATTTACCGATTTTTCTCGAATTTGATTAAATTAAAAGCCCACCTAAATCTCCTTAAGAATTGTAATACTTCTAAAGCTATTTGAATTAAGATTCTAAGCATGGAAGAAATCATTGATGCTTGTCATAAAAAATAACTAATTCACTTAGAAAGCTTGAGCTAATATCATTTTAATTTTTGTTTCGAATATTCTCAAAGAAACATATTGAATGATATCTTATCGATGTCGGATAATTATGAGTAAATATGAAAAATAAAAGCAATCATAATGATAGTATAAATTGAAAAATTCATATCCTATAGATTAATTGATTATTTTCAATAAAAAGCGGTTAGCGGTTAGAATTTCGAGCGATTTGCGGTTGGTTTTGAACTTAGCTTGAAAGATATTTGATAGTATTTAATTTATTTTTTACTTTCACGTAGATATCGCTTACGATGTTTTAAATGTGCTAAAAATATTTTTGATTGAAGTCATGTTATAGAATATACAAAATGTAATTTAATATATATAATATAATGTATAATACTGTTTATAATCCTTTAGTTGAAAAAAGCCAAGAATTCTCAGAAAACTACTAACAATCTTAATTGATCGCTAAAACATTATCCGATAATCATATAAAAATGTACTAATGTAATTTAGACTGTCCAAAAAAAATTGATAACTTATCAAATACGAAATCCAATATCCATAATGTCGGTCGTAAAAACTTCACAACCACATGATTTCAAAGCAACTTTGTTTACTCTTACAAATTGATATAAGGATTGAAAGTTATTTACTGCGGCAGGCGGTCAACGGTCTACTTCGATAACGTACTCAAACATACATAAGTGAGTCATAATGCAAAATAAATGGATGCGTAGTTTTATAGCTCTAACTAATCGATTGGTAGGTAACCAAGTTCTTGCAATTACGGGTAACCTAAGTTGACAAATTGCTTATGAACCTTAGCTACCCTTTGATGAAGCAAGAAATTCATTTTTCGATTACCTTTCAATGAATCGTTATGATTATTAGAAACATCTGTATACATCTACATACGAGTATGTATTTTTATTATTATTCATTTTAATTTCCTTGTTTTTCTGAAATTTCATTTTTATTTTACATCGTGTATTATCTATAATTCAAATTCTACTTAATTATAATTAAGATAATTTATATGAAAACACTGTTTGCATACTAAATATATCCCGAAAAATACAGTGGCTCACAGCTTATTTGATACAGTGCTTCTTTAAAAAATTAAGTTGCAATAACTCAAAACATAATAACAATATCAAAAAAATTTGAGCACCATTTTGAAGAAAAATGTTTGTTATTTCTTAAACAAGTTCATGTTTGTTACAAAGTTGCTGTTTTACATCTTAAAAAACAAAAAACTAAAAGTTATAACAAATTTCATGTCACAGCTTATTTGATACAGTTTGATTAAACATTAAAATTGTTGTGAATTATGAAGTTTCCAGTTGATTTCAATACTTCGTATGATAGACCTTAGCCTTAAGCAGAGCCTGGAGCCTATTCGGCATTGAACTAACGAGTTTTTTTGTGATTTCAGGAGTAATTCTTTGCCATTCCTCTAGCAGTCCTTTCTTCGGGTCTTGTTTATAAGAAAACTTGTGTTTTTTAATGTTGTTATAAAACAAAGTCGACAGAATCTCAATGATGTTCATATTTGGTGACTGTGCCAGCGGAGACATCAAGTGAGGGCAATCCCAAATTGGCCAGGACTGCACAATTCCCAACTTGTGCTTTGATCATTGTCTTGGTGCAACCGAAATTGGCTGCTAACACCCAGTTTTTCAGTGCTCTGCAGCAAATTGTTTTTGAGTACATAAACGTACTTTGTTTGGCCCATTTTTTCTTCAATAAACTTTAAATTTCTGACTCCGGGTGCGGACATGCAGGCCCAAACTATCACATTACCACCACCATGCTTTACAGTAACTTTGAGGTTCTCCTTGCTTAGCTCAGTGTTTGCCTTGCGCCAGACATATGACATTCCGTCGGAGCCAAAAATGTTAAACTTGGACTCGTCCGCAAAAATAGCCGTATTCTAGAACGCGGATGGCTTTCCCACATACTCTTTGGCAAAGGCAAATCGGCTTATTGTATTTTTTTTTTTTGGAAATGAATGACTCCCTACGAGCTACTCGCCCGTTGAAATCATGGTCGCGAAGCACACGTCGGACGGTTTCAGCACTACATGACTTCCTTAACTCACGTTGAACCTCAGTAACCAATTTTGGAGCGGAAATCTTTGTGTTTGCTTTCACTTTCCTTACAATGTATCGTTCGTCGGATACGGTGAAAATATTGTTTGGCGCATATCACCTCTTATTTTCTACCTGATTTTCGTGTACGAAGCGCTCAATTATGTGCTGCACTGTAGAGACACTCAAATTCACACTTTCAGCAAACACTTTGTCTTTTTTTAAAGTGGTTTAATACCAATTCGCGCTGTTCAATTGTGGTGCGATGACCCATTTTACAAATTTGGCTCATTTTGGCACTTCGGCTTACAAGATCTTGCTAAAATTTACCCAAGCCAATGTCTAAACACAATCAAAAATTCAAGAAACAAAAACAAGACCGATTAACGGCGCGACAAATTGAAGTTTATTCGCATTGAAGTGTCTGTATCAAATAAGCTGTGAGCTGCAATTTTTCTGCGCCAGTGGTATTTATCTTTAACCGGACGCCGAGGAATATTGCTGGAACATTTTTTGTTTGTATTGTATTTGTTGAACATGCATCTAGTCAAATACGTTTAAATTTTTTGGATAGGGTTCTTTATTTCAAAGTTACAGTGATTTGCATTTTGAAATAGTCACTATATCAAATAAGCTGTGAGCCACTGTACATACTCAGACATTTCTCGAATTGCAATCACCAATGAATTTTATGAAGAAGACCTATGCATATTCAATCAATTAGACAAATTTAAAACAAATAAAAAATATTCTAATAGCATTATTTAAAACTGAAAACATAAATAGAAAACTATAAATTTGTGGCGCCCAGTGTGGGATAATCTCAATAATCAAAATAAAAAATAACTGATTGCGTCGTTTATAAAATGTTATAGTTGTTAATTTATAATTCTGTACAAGCTGAGTTATACTTTGAATGTATAATAATTGGAATGCGAAAAAGTAAATACTAAAAAGTGCAGAAAAATGTCATTGAGGCGTATTCTGATAGAGGACGGGCATAGACCCTGCTGAAGCAGGAAATTGAATTCTTTGTTAGCCATCGTGAGTATATCCAGTGCTAGTCGACCTGGTCTCGAAACTATTGGAGACCATGCGGTCAGGATGCGACTCTAATTGTATTTTTGGCGATGGACATGTATCCGTAGACAGATGGATAGCTCAACCAAAACACTGGCTTTTGGAAGATTGTACGTACCTTTAGTGAGGAAGGAAGTAAGAGGATTCACCAGGATAGCGTTTGCCAAACCAGTAATTAGTCCACCGTGGCAGATGAAGTTTATGCTTAAAAAAAGTCTAGAGGCATCGGCAATGAGAAATGTCCATGAGAACTCCCGACAGAGTCCTAGCTCCGTCTGTATAGATGGTAATGGTCAGCTAGTTTTTTTGCGGCAGCCCGAAGATCTGAAGGGCATTCTTCCGTTTGTCGCTGCATTACGGATGAGACGCCGCAACTGGAAAACATCGTCAAATTTGAAGTTGGGCAGTTGATGTGTTTTAGGCACGATAAAATGATTTTGCAGCATCTCAATGTTCGACCCCATGTTGCAAAGCTTATTTGGAACGTTGAAATGGGAAGTTCAACATCAACCGCTGTCTTCTTCAGACGTTGCTCACTTTGACTATCGCTTGTTTCGATCAATGACACACGGCCTGACTGACCAACATTTGCTTTCTTATGAAGAATTCAAAAATTTGACCGATTCGTAGATCGCCTAAAAAGATGACGCGAAATTCGTATGGTCACCGAAGAAGTGGATAAAACTTTGAATCGTAAAATGTATAACAATTTTTTTTTTACAAAGAAAACCCCGAATTTTAACGAAAAACGACATAAGCAAAGTTTTACACCTAATAAGTGCAAGTTTATTTCATGTCTCTAATTGTCTTACGGTCGATATCCTATACTTAGAGCTGCGGATATATAATTAAAAAGTCTAGCGCATCAGAACCGCCCGAAAACTGATTTTCGAAGAAATTGTCTTTAAGTGACTTAAAAAAGTTGACAGACGTAATACACTTCTTTGTAGTATCATATCAACCGTTTCTTACTCAAAGTAACAAAAATCATTTCCTGACAGCACTTCTCCTATAGCACAAATGATGAAAATGCTCAGTGCTGGCAACATTTTTCCTTATGAATACAAAATGGAAGCATATGTTGATGCAATAGTTACGAAAATGTCTGGTGCTGGCAATCCTGCGTGAGCACCACAGTCAAAAATGTAGCAAATCTGTTTCACGTTAAGTTAAACTCATCCTGCGAAATTTACTTCGATTGAGTGACTACATTGGATGTGTTAGGGGGTGAAAAGAATTTTAGGGTTACCACCCTTAATAGTTTTCGAATTTTTGAAGCTTTAATATTTGTTGTTAATTGTCATTGCAGGATTATTCCCGTTTGAAAATTCACTGACAACATGGCTTGGTAAAGAAATGCCACAAAATTACCATAACTGGTAGCCCTTTCATGATTTTTCTTACAATAAAGTACATTTATCACATGAGATAGATCGGAAGTTATAGGAAAAAAAGCTTTATTTTGCTGAGCAAATTTACAAGATTTAAAGACAAAAATCACCATAACTGGCAACTCTATTCTATCTTTTCAATCAAATTTCTATCAAATGTGGCCTAGAGTAGGGTCCAGCTACTGTGTGAATTTTGTTAAAAATTGATGGCTGAATTGAAAGTTATGGGCCAAAAAGCAGTTTTTTTTTCTCAAAGATTATTCAAGATGGCACCTCTGCCACAGGCTTGCCTGCATTTTAAAATCACTTCTATCAGATCTGGTCCTAGCTAATACCAACATGTCCTGTAAATTTCATATTGCTTGGATTATCCGGTCATTCGTTTTCGTGAAGTGCTGAAAATAGAGGTAATTTGGTGATGGGCTGCCGTTCTTGTGCAACGCGGAATTTTGAAAATTTCAAACTGACATGGTGGAAAAAGGTTAAAATTTATCAATAGTTTGAATATTTTAACAAAAAGAAAAAATTTTCAGGAGGGTCCATGATTTAGGGTTTTTTTTTCAGTAGCCTGCCGTACCTACGGAGTTGTCCGCATGGTCTCAGAAGCCATTTTATTTAGCCTTAGTCAACATCAATACGTTCTGCAAATTTCACGTCGATCCAATGATTCTGTCAGAAGTTATGACAAATCAAAATTTGAAAAACAATTCTTGCTTATTTTTAGGCACTCAGCGCCCACACAGGGCTCAAAATTTCCAATTCTTTATCATGAGCAAGCATAAAACATAATAAGTTTTCATTTCCAATAACTCTTTTTAACAAAAATGTACTCTGCATAGAAATATAGGGGCACCTAAAAATTCATTAAAAAACCCGCCGCCGCCAAAAGGTTAAAGATATCTTAATTCTAACAAGTCATGGACCTACTCCTACTATATATATAAAGAAATATTAATTTTCGCCGAAATGAGTCTAATACTAATTTCAGTGAAAAGTTGAAAAATCCTTGCAGACAAGCTATATTTTCTTTAAAAATTTATGCAGCCATTTGTTCTTCAAAGAAAACAATTTTCTTGCCATGCCATTTAAATACCATACAACCACATTCAAATTAGACATTCTAATAAGACAGTCATTTTATATGAACATTCAACTCGGAAGAAAATGCGTTTCTATTAAATCTAATGTTTTACACACGCTATTTTTTAAACTAAACAAAAAATACGAAATAAAAAGCGCAGTGATAAAGTAACACCACAACTTTGTCGCTATTTGTTGTTATCTTTTTGCAAAAGAACCCAAATCAAAAAATTTGCTTCTTTGTATTGAGTAATGAACATTCAACGATTATTTTAAGCGAATCATTGAATCTGTTATAATTCAGAAACTGATAATAGAATCGCAATTATTGTCCCAGATTAAATTTTTATATGTGATTATTGACAAAGTTCAAAAAATACGTTGTCATTTTCACTTTATTACTCCGTATTCACTTCAGCGTGAAATTTTTATTATATACTACAGTTCCACTAACAAAGGCCAACATGAGTTAATTTTATGGTTCCCCGAAATCGATAAAGAAATCGAATATCTTATCACAAATTGATTTGAGTACTTGCTTTATCTCAATTAACGTTCTCGACCAGCATCCTGCTTTTTTTATTTTCTTTATTCGAATTGATGCAAATCTCGATTTCTAGTTAAAAGTTGTATAAAATCAATAAATTTGTCAAAATTTACATCCTGTTTTGTATTTTGTATTTCCTTCCGCAGATATAATTTCATAACATAAGTTATCAAGTTCTGACTATTATTAGTAAGGCTATTATTTTTATTTATTTAGCTAAAGATACAATTAAACTCCCATAAAGGTCAGGTTATAAGGATTAGTTATCTTAATAACCCACTGTTATATTGAAAATTTTAAATATTAGACAGTTGCAAGTAATTTTCGGTGAAATATCATATTTTTTAATTATTAATTATTTTTCATCATCGCCAACAATTTGTCGATGCATTAAGTCCAGAATTCAACCATAAAAGTGCCCACGCTTTGAACTCTAATTCCATTGCAAATGTCAATGTTTATACGAATTTCACAAACTAAAGATCAAGTTAACTATTGTTACTGATATCATCTTCATTTTGCTTTCGTCAACAATTCAAAAACCATTGTAAATATTATTAAAATACAATTCTGTTTGATTATTGTTTTCCGCAAGTGCTCACATATGGCATCAATTTCCTCATTGAACACCTGATTCGTTATCAATGTAGGTACTTTAAAAATTCTTCGAAACACAAGTTGATAAGGATTTTTGCTTGATTTTTATCAATACTTTACTGTCTGATAAGTCATATAAGAAGCTGAAAATTTTCGAGAATTACTTTTTAAAAAAATTAATAAAATTTTGTTTAAATAAATAAAATCGAAACCGAATTATCATAATTTTTAATAAATTATTTCATTTTTTTTCAGATCACTTAAGCATTTATCAGCACCAGTGACGGCGTCGTCTACAAACCGAAGTATCAGTCCTCATCCGCAAAAATCATCATCGTCATCATCGAAAAATGATGTACCGCCCGAAAAAGAAAAGAAAAAGAAAGAGCTAAGCAGTTCGAGACAGAAAAAATTTCATAGACACTTTCAGCAGGTGTCGAAAGATGAAAGAGTTATTAATTGTAAGTATGTCATGTATAAAGTATACTTATACGCTTCATTTTAGATATTAATATGGCAAAATGGAAAATACTGGAAATTTTCCATAAGAAATTTAACTTTCAAATATTTTTTTAACGGGTGTCAAAAAACCGTGATAAGGTTTCCTGCGAAAGATGCAGGATTATGTGAGATTCTTACTCACTAAAAAAACATCACCTGCTTCTCAAAAAACATTATTCGAGGCTGCTTTGGTATTACTTCGACTCGGCTATCAGACTCCCCGACGACTACTTTCGTTCTGCCAGGAGGAGCCTCTAAGGCAACCTTCTTTTCTTTTCAGCCGCAATACCGCCTCTACATATGCTGGAACACGTACCCAAATATCTTCTGAATGAAGCATCGCCTGCACAATAGTCTCCGAGAGTGCAGTCCGATTGCAAATAATAACGTTTCTCGTTCTCTTCTGAAGCGGAGACACTTGGTGAAAGTCTACTATGCATCATCTATTTCGTAAATACAGTATTTTCAGTATTTCGTCTTAACTCTCCTCATTCTATGAAGGTATTGGTGGGTGGATATGCTCCAAAAAAGAGGGACGCTACATACAGTGGCTCACAGCTTATTTGATACAGTGCTTCTTTACAAAATTAAGTTGCAATAACTCAAAACATAATAACAATATCAAACAAATTTAACCACCAATTTGAAGAAAAATGTTAGTTGTTTATTAAACAAGTTTATATTTGTTACAAAGTTGATGTTTTATATCTTAAAAAACTAAAAGTAATAACAAATTTCATCTCACAGCTTATTTGATACAGTTTGATTAAACATTAAAATTGTTGTGAATTATGAGGTTTCGAGTTGATTTCAATACTTCGTATGATAGCCCTTATCCTTAAGCAGAGCCAGGAGCTTATTCGGTATTGAGTCGACGAGTTTTTTTGTAATGTCAGGAGTAATTTTTTGCCATTCCTCTAGCAGTGCTTTCTTCAGGTCTTGTTTATTAGAAATCTTGTGTTTTCTAATGTTGTTATCCAACAAAATCCACAGATTCTCAATGACGTTCATACCTGGTGACTGTGCCGGCGGAGACATCAAATGAAGGCAATCCCAAATTGGCCAGGATTGCACAATTCCCGACTTGTGCCTTGGATCATTGTCTTGGTACAACCGAAATTGGTTGCTAACACCCAGTTTTTCAGTGCTTTGCAGCAAATTGTTTTTGAGTACATCAAGGTACTTTGGTTGGTCCATTGTTTTCTCAATAAACTTTAAATTTCTGACTCCGGCTGCAGACATGCAGGCCCAAACTATTACATTATCACCACCATGCTTCACAGTAGCTTTGAGGTTCTCCTTGTTTAGCTCAGTGGTTGCCTTGCGCCAGACATATGACATTCCGTCGGAGCCAAATATATTAAACTTGGACTCGTCCGCAAAAATAACCGTATTCCAGAACGCGGATGGCTTTCCCACATGCTCTTTGGCAAAGGCAAATCGGCTTATTGTCTTTTTTTTTTGGAAATGAAAGGCTTCCTACGAGCTACTCGGACCCTGAAATCATGGTCGCAAAGGACTCGTCGGACGGATTCAGCACTACATGACTTCCTTAATTCACGATGAACCTCAGTAACCAATTTTGGAGCGGAAATCTTTGTGTTTGCTTTCACTTTCCTTTCAATGTATCGTTCGTCGGATACGGTGAAAATATTGTTTGGCGCATATCACCTCTTATTTTCTACCTGATTTTCGTGTACGAAGCGCTCAATTATGTGCTGCACTGTAGAGACACTTAAATTCACACTTTCAGCAATTTTTCGAACACTTTGCCCTTTTTTAAAGTGGTTTAATACCGATTCGCGCTGTTCAATTGTGGTGCGATGACCCATTTTACAATTTTGGCTCATTTTGGCACTTCAGCTTAGAAGATCTTGCTCAAAATTACTAAAGCCAATGTCTAAACACAATCAAAAATTCAAGAAACAAAAACAACACAGATTAACTCCGCGAGAAATAGAAGTTTATTCGCATTGAAGTGTCTGTATCAAATAAGCTGTGAGCTGCAATTTTTCTGCGCCTGTGGTATTTCTCTTTTAAGGGACGCCGAGGAATATTGCTGGAACATTTTGGGTTTGCATTGTATTCGTTGAACATGCATCTAGTCAAATACGTTTAAATTTTTTGAATAGGGTTCTTTATTTCAAAGTTACAGTGATTTTCATTTTTAAAAAGTCACTGTATCAAATAAGCTGTGAGCCACTGTATAAGTCATCCATCATGAATTAGTTTGTAGCCGTAATATACATAAAAAAAACAATGGAAGAAGCTTTGTCCGTGCAGGATAAAGACCTCTCAGACATGGGGTGACAAGCCAGACCGAGCCGAAACGCAACGAAACACGTTGCTGGAGAAAGCTACTGAAAGTCTAAAGAAACGGAAATATGCGGAGGTAATCCGTCCATCTAAGAGGCGCAGAGGCAGAAAGACTTAGACTCCTCGTGGTGTTGGGGCCTATATCACCCTATGACTCCGGCCTATAAAAACACATGGACTAGAAGTTCTTCCCTAATATAATATAACAGGCCTGCTATTTTATATTTAAGCATTTAGACCAAGAAAGTCTCTTTCTGAGAAGTTGTATCAAGAGTTGTTTGTGTGTCAACTCCAACAATACAAAACTTTGTGAATACAGAAATACAGGGTGGGGCATTTACAAGTTTCTTTTTAAAAATGCAATAAAATGAACAAAATTTAATTTTTTCCATGTATTATGGCTTTATTAGAAAGCGTAAACATTCCCATTAATGATGGAGCACAATTTCGTTCAAGTGGCCGTCTCGGCTGGTTTCACAGTAGCGCATTCTGTCACTCCAATTTTCCAAGACCTTGTTGATGTTTTCGGGCTGTAGCTCACGGATCGCTTGGATGATATTGGCCTTAAGTGCTTGACTCGTTTCTGGATTGTTGGTATGGGTCCTTCACGGTTCCCCACAAAAAAAGTCCAAAGGGGTCAAATCGCAGCTCCGAGGCGGCCAATTGACATCGCCAAAGCGGCTGATAACATGATTTGGGAATTTGGTGCGTGAAAGATCGATTGTGGCATGAGCTAGCTGTGTGGCATGGCACGCCATCCTGCATGAACCAGAGGTTGTCCAAATCCTTGTCTTCAATTTCAGTAAAAAAAAAAGTCAAATAACATGGCTCTGTAACGTTCACCGCTGACCGAAACGTTATTCCCAGGCTCATTTTCGAAGAAAAATGGTCTAATGATGCCACCACTCCACAAACCGCACCAAACTGTCACTCCCTGTAGATGCATTGGCTTCTCGACAATAACGTGCGGGTTTTCCGGGCCCCAGATACGGCAATTTTGTTTTAGCCGCCGAGATGAAAATGCGACTCGTCAGAAAAGATGATTTTTCGCCCAAAATCGTTGTCCAATTCAAGCTGCTCTAAGGCCCAAATTGCGAAGCGATAACGAAGCGGATGGTCGTGCGCCTTCAATTGCTGAGTCAATTGGACCTTGTACGCGAATAATCCGAGATCTTTGTGCAGAATTCTCCTCAGGCTAGTGCGTGAAATGTTGAGCTGTTGAGATCGACGGCGAGTTGATTTTCGTGGAGTGAGTCTCACACTCTCGGCTACAGCAGCCACATTCTCGTCTGTGCGCACCGTACGACAACTTTTTGCACAAACTTGCGTACAGCAGGCGCAGTGAGTGCTTCATTTCGGCCAAAACTAATTTTCAAAAAACGCACTGTTTGGGCTACACAGCACTCACGTTGGAAATAAATTTTCAATATTTCCCAACGTTGTTCAATCGTAAAGCGGCCCATTTTGTTCTGCGGATACTGACTTTCTGTCAAGATTTCGAGCGGCAAACAGCTTTCAGTGTCAAAATAACCTATGATTTAAAAAGAAACCACTAAATGACCCACCCTGTATGTGTTCATAAGCTGTTGTTTAATCGTAAAGAGATTTTAGTACTACTGACCTGATAGAAATTGCCTCAGGTAGAAATTTATTTCACTAGGTTTTCTGGCGCGGATCAGCCTAGTAGTCGATGCTCATGATGTGCTCGTAGCCATCTCTCTTCTCACTTTTGAGCTATTCGGGTAGACCTCCCTGCCTTTGTGTTGAATGCTCACCATGCTAGCTCGATAATTGTCAAATTTTAAGGTGTTGGTCCATATCTCCGCACCATACAGACGCCGCCATAAGTAGTTTGCGTTTACTAGCACTAGGGCCGGGGACCTTCACCATGAGTCTGTTCAGCGAGATTGCAGTCCCTAATGCCCTATCGCATGCGTTTTGGATATGCTCATTCCGAGATACTCGGCTACTTCGGAGCCAACCGTCATGGGTATGTATGATAGTTGGTATCATTCTTTTCGTCAACATGAAAATCTTAGTTTTCGTGATCACCAGCTGGAGACCATGGTTTTGCATACAGGCTTCAACCATTTTCATTAGTTGATTTAATTAAAGCGAGGTGGGGATTTCTGGAGATAATGACAGCTGCTGCATCATCAGCGTAACCTACCAAGACGAAATTTTTTTCCAGGAAATCGTCGTATGCATCATTCTACCGGTCTAGTTCGATAATGAACCTTGGACCTTATGTTTTGCGGACATTTCTGGTTCGTTTTATATAAATAGTAACAATTTTTTGGATAATCTTGAACCATGGCTAACAAAGAATCCTCTATCTGAAAACTCCACGCAACGGTCTCTAAAATGTAGGTTTGATTTTTCGAAAGGCCACCGGCCGTTTGTACTGCTGCCAGTAGTCGTGACTTCAATAGACTTTACAGGAGTTTTCCCGCCGTATAAGGCATACAAAGAGGTATAATTTATGGTCGCCATTTATCTTTGGGATCAAACCAAGTCGCGTCACCCTGATAAAAAGGCATCCGCCAAAAAAACACGCATCATACATCCGTCGCTTTTCCACTGTGATGCTGTGGGAGCCAAGGATCAATCGATTCATCATTTTGATAGCTGCATTGTGAAATTCCTTCATAACTAACAAAGGAATATCTTCCTGACGGACCATGAGAGCGTTTTCTACTCTCGCATGATGCACTGTGTTTGAGTTTATGATTTGCTTCAGGGTACTCGCGTTCATGAGTGGACTAAGATCTATGTAGCTAAGCCTACCAGATACTTGTTTGTGGTCCCGCCCCCATGAATTATGATTCACTTCAAAACGACAGCTTGCTATATATGATTTTATCTCACCTTTATAGCCCTTTCCAGTTTTTTTCAGCCTCTTATGTTACGCGGCAATTTCGAATGCTTCTAGAGATCTTCGCCTCAGTTTCGCTATCTCATCGGTCCACCAAAAAGCTTATTGCTTCCCAGGATGTTGTCTCAGACATGGCATCGAGGCGTCGCAGCCTCGCTTGATTTCTCCCATGTTGAAGTTCGGCAGAATATCGTCGTGCTTGATCTGTCGCTTGCCAGCAAAGCTACCGAACTCCTGCCTAACTTGGAAATATTTCGGTCAAGTATTTTTTGACTAGAGCTCCGCGAGCTTTGGTTTTCCTCCGATAGCTAGAAAGTGATGTAGTTTTGATCACTTCCAGAGGCCCTTCATTACTTTCCAATCCCAAGTCAGCGCTGACAATGCTTTCGAAGCTAGAATTGTCAGGTATAGACTCGCCAAACCCCGGTCTGCGGTTCGTAAGTGTTGAGTCTTTATTCAGTACAGCCATGTTCAATCATCATAATTGATTGAGTTGGCATTCCCCACTCCAAAGCTCTCACGTTGAAGTCTCCAGCTACCACAAGACCACCCGAAAGACCTCACAGAATATCTTCCAGCACTTCCATTTTCCTGCAAATTCCCTGATTGGGTTGTTTTTCAGCTTCTTTTTCACGCTAAACGTCCAGATGATTGTTAATATGATAATCAAGATTGTTTTTGATACTTGAATGTCGTGATGAACGTACGAAAAAATGAGTGTTTAATTTAATTTACCTAATGCGATTTTATTACCTTGCAAAATAAAAGTTTTTATTTTCAACATCATCATCGTCGGCGCTACAACCGGGGTGCGGTCCTGGCCTGCGGCAACAGTTTTTCCCATCAGTCCCGATCGCGTGCCGATGTCATCCAATTGGGTACCCCTAAACTCCGAGCGTTCTGGTCAACGCCATCCCTCTAGCCCAGGCAATGACTCCCACGCGATCTTCTGCCGTAATTTCTGCCACAAAGGGTTTTCCGACCAGGATCCTCTTCGCTCATTCGAGCTAGGTGCCCTGCTCATCGGAGTCTACTGAACTTTATCTTAGTCTACTGAACTTTATCTGCTTCTGGGTAGATAGCGTACAACTCATGGTTGTAGCGTCTCCGACATCGCCCTTCTTGACATTGCCTGATGCGATTTTTACTACCTTGCAAAATAAACGTTTTTATTTTTTTTATTTTACACCTTCCTACCTTTTCACTTTAAATTGACCAAAGTGAACGGATAACTCTTGAAATATCGATATCTATCAAAGTTTTAAATTAAAAACTTTGCTTTTAAAAACTAGGAAATTTGAATCAGATTAATTCAATTAAATACTCGTGTTTATACGCTCATCATGATATTCAAATATCAAAAACACACATTAACGCCATAAAAATTAGCTATATCCGCTGAAATAGCAGGCTGTATCTTATCAGTAACAGTTTTAGATACGAAGCCCGTTGAAATATCTTTTTAGTGTTCACTGTTAAACAATAAATTTAGTGGAACAAGTCTTAAGTAACGGTTTCCTTTGCTTGCCAACCAACCAACTCATGACTCCTCAAATGAAAAGTAAAATATACAAATAAAAATATAACCAATCAATCATGATACAAATACTTTCAATCCTATTTAGCAATTTAAATGCCTGAAATTGAAACATCAACATTAAAACATCTTTCGATTTTATTATTCATTTCAGATTATTCCTGTGCGTTAGTTAGCGATATTCTGCTGCAAGGTCATTTGTACATTACAGATAACTATTTTGCATTTTATTCAAATGTTTTCGGTTTTGTTACAAAGGTAAATATCATTAAATGTTAACCTTTAAACTCAACCTTTTCTCCTATATTCTATTCTTCTTTACAAAATATTTGATTAATCAGAAAAATTCATTCACATTTCAGTTGCTTATTCCAACCGCTTCAGTTGTACGAATATCAAAAGAGAAAACTGCCAAAATTATACCAAATGCCGTTGGTGTTGCAACAGCCGATGAACGTCATGTTTTTGGTAGTTTTATGAGTCGTGAAGCGGCATTTCGTTTAATGTGCAGCGTTTGTCAACCGCTCGAACTACCCGAAATCATACCAAAGGTTCCTGATATCGAAGTATCCGAAGAGTGTTCGGTCGAAGACGATAGCAGTTGTTCAATTAGTGGAAATGAAAGTCCACCGCAGGCTATAGATTCTACCTCTGATGCTAGTCAACCGTTACGACAACGTGCAATAGCTTCAAATTATGTTAAACCAACGGATTGTGTTGATGGTGAAGTTAAGACAGGTAAAACATAACATATTACTTTTTTTTTAAGTTGAACGAGTTTAAGTAATATTTATAATTTATTTTTACTTTTAGACATTCCGCACGATTCGGTTGCCGGTACTGCGGCAGCTACAACCAACTCATCAAACATCCCAGTAAAGTCATCCCAATCACCACCGCCACGACTCTTCTCTTCACGATCATTCAAATTGAAATTTCCAACAGATCTTCATATAGTTTATCTAGGCGTAATTTTAACATTGATTCTAACAATATTCTCGGCATTCCTTTTATATAGAATATTAGATTTTGAAGCCCGTAATCGAAGCTATTCAAATTTGGACTTTAAATGGGTAAGTTATTAAAATTGCATGTTTCTTTCGAGTATTAGTAAAAGTCTAGAACAAATTAAATTATTCATTTTTCATACAAAATAAATATCCATCATTTATTTTTCCACAACAAATGAGTAATTTAGATTGCTATGTGCCTAGGCTTAAAGAAACATTTAAATTCCATTGTTAAATCATTTCCTTGTTTCAGGGGTCGGAAAGTGATGTTGACGGTATTTATGCAGAAGCGCTACGATGGCAGAAAGAGATGCAAACGAGAAGTACGGAAGAAGCTCAAATTATACTTAATTCAAATTTACAACAAATAGCAAGGGTAAGCATATGACATAACCTATACTATTTTTTCGTTATTGCAATATTGAAGAACACCATTGTAGTCTATCTATCGTATTGTGAAGTCAAAGAAAAATTAAGATGGACATATAGATTTGATCTATGCACTCAAACATATGAACACAGTATAAGATGCTAGCGTTTAGAATACTGTAATATTCTTCCTACCGCAGAGTAAATTATCAGCGCTTTGCGTTTGAACACAAAAGTATGTGCGATTATGTATCATTTATTGGATTATATACAAATTTATAGATATTTCCAATCAGTAATCGCAAAATACGAGAAAAATTGATTCAGTTTTTAACTAACTTTCCAAGCAAGTAAAATTACGGAGATTACTAGAAATGTATACATAAAGATTATACAGAATCAAATACGCTGTTAGTACAATAGAAAGAAAATTAAGTAGAACACAAATCCTCGTGGCTGCCGTAACCACATCCTTATCGGTGTCATAGGAAGGATTTGTACCTTGATAATGTGCCATATTTATATATAAACAATAGCCATGTTATCCTTGTCACGGAAATTGTGAAATGAGATCTGAATATTTTTAGCAAGAATATGGACTCGTCGTTTCTTCAGTCTGTATCTAATTTGACGTACCTTCACAATTGCCAAAATCGTACTAAGGTTTTACATCGATACCTGCAATGAAGCTTAAATCGATGGTCCAACATTAGGACAGTGCCTATTAATTTGAATAGACAACACCGTATTGTGCTCTACAATACTACCATTCTTACTTAGACCTATGGAGACTAATTTATCAATGGTAAGATAGCATACCTATCTTCATATGACTTTCTATATCCCATTAACCCGGGTCCAGGCGGAGTTTGTGCTTTCGCTCACATCACTCCTAAGCAAGCGCTGCATCCAGAAATGATTGGCCGCCAGCTAGCCTAACAATTCTATAGCAGATAGCCTATAAATCACAGCCACTGCGGAGCTCCCACTAAGGGGGCCTCTCCCAGCGACAGGATCTAACTTGTACAGTTAGGGGCTGCACCTGCTCCCGCAGTACCGACGCTTAGTCACATAGGTCATTCAAACCAAGTGACTTTTATCTTTCGGCTGAAGCTGACATCTTTATTGTATGAAGGAATGAAATCCTTATTCATACAGATGTACTCTGGAGCACTTGTCCACAGTTGTGCTTTAAGGCCAGGACCTAATGTATCACGTTAAGTCTCATAATATATTATTGTTTAAACATATATGAACTTATTTGTGTTATAATTTATCAGTGAGTGTTTACCAGATATAGATAATTGCTGCATCCAGCGCTTATTTTCCCCCACTGGGGCCTTCACCATTACCAATCAGGGTTTCGGCTAGGTCCTACTCGGACATCATAGGTGCCTGGTCTTCTACTTCTGTATCCAAAGTCAAATGTCTAGAAAGCCGCCCAACTCCGAGTTAGTCCCGACAATAAGCCCATCAACATCTGATTCTTCCTCAGATGCCACCTCTGAACGAGCCACTCCTGACCCATTCCTAGGAAACTCCCTCGCTATTGAGCTTCTTGCCTTGCGTTATGCAAAATGGCCTCAGGATCCTTCGATCCAGAGCTCTAAGTCCAATAAATCCTGTGTATGTCAATTTTAAAATCAATTTCTCGCCTCCATGTTTAATAATGCCCTTTCGGGCCTCTAAAATCGTTACTGCTTTTCATTTAGAATGAAAAGAGCTTCCGTCAGTTTTCAACAGGGTCCCCAATTTTAGCAAACCTCCAACCCTCATTAGAAAATCAGCGTTAAAGAGTCTAATGGTTTCCAGAATTTCCTGCGGATCGGAATGGAAGCAGGGAATCCAAACCCTGTATCTGGACCGACTAGGGATTTCGTCCTTGGACACAAGTTTTAATTTGGTTCCTGGCTCAAATTCTCCCAATTCAGAGATCACTTGTTTATAAAAGTCGGTCGAGCGTTGATCCTCACGTGATATCAGCTTGACTCCATTGCACAAACAAACCCGCATCATTAACGGTCGGTGGAGGACATGAGTTGGGTTTCTGCAGCTTACAACAGACTCCAAGCATGATCTGTCTTATTTTCAGCCAGTTTCCTGCCGAGGTTATTCCATCTCTTTTACTGGCATATATAGCTCAGGGGAGGCGCTCTTTAGCCATCTCATTGAAAGGCTGAGTTAGGCCTGAAGTTTAGGCTTCTTAGAGATTTGCGTACCCTGATTCATTTGCTTAGCGAACTTTGGTCATTTACTAGAGAGCGGGTGCTCTCCAATAAAACGAGTTACTCATTGGAAAGACTCCTTTTTCTCATCAGACAGCGTTTCGGAAGGAATGTTAACTAGCTTCCTTAGAACCGTAAAAGCTGACCTTCTAGCTCCGCAAGCCCGTGTGCATCCGCTGGCTGGAGGTTGAGCGCCTGAACAGAAAGCGGCATTCGATGCGACACTAGTTGGAGACCACGCCGACTCATTAGCCGTAACCTGTACGCCACTCTGGCCTCAAACGGACTTCTGAGCTTTCCACGAGTCAGACTTGGAGACCAGAGCCCCAATATCACTCGAAATAAGGGTAAAGAGTGAAATTAAATTTGCGATGGAAGGTAGTAGAGCCGATTCATCTATCATATCTCCACTAACCCTAGCAAATTTAGTATCGAACCTACCAACAGTCCGCGGAGCTGGCTCAATAAATCTCTTTCATTGAAGTTTATGACTAGTTTTGATTTCTTATTAAATTCTGTTCTACGAGGATCTTCACTCAGAGCCGCTATCCCTGTCCGATTGTGTAGATAGTCATTTTAATGATTGCATGGTTATCTGTGCAAGCGGGGAGATCATGCGAAGATTGGCGCAAACCCTTGTGGGGATATTTGCTCCGAGCCAGATTGTTGCTAATCAGGATTCCGTCTCATCTGAACCTACACCACCAACTTAATGGCAAAGAGACAGAGAACATACTCTGAGGCCTGTCAGGGTTTTGACAGAAAGGAGGTGATTGTATTACTCGAGAGTCGTTCACGAGTAGATTTCACCCTGTTTATTATCGCACGTGACTAGGTCCTCTAGCCCAAACGCGACAGATAAAAAAACCCGTGAAAGAAGAATAGTCCAATGTTAAAAGCGGTCGATATAAAGAGGAATGGACTAGATCATTTGGCATTGATCAGGATACACCACGAAAAAGTGACGTTGCTTACCCTTGAAACAATGTTACTGAGTATATGCAGTGTGTGAACTCAAATGAGATGCCAGCTTAAAGTTTGAGCTTTTAATTTTTTTTTTATTAAATGCTTCACGGAATTCTTGAGTGAAACGGCCTGGTAACATGATATACAGGCATTTGCCAGCTTTCATTCCTCGAATTTATTTTGTTCACTTGCGTTTACTTTTAAACAGCATGTTCCAAAGTTTTACAATTATTATCTAACTGTTTTTCTGTGCACGATTTCACTTGAGTTTATTTCAAATCATCTCCACTTAGGATACAAAAATAGTGTAGGTTTTAAGTAAAGGAATCCCACAACAACCTATGTTGCCTCTAGCGATTCAAACTGATAGAGAGCTTCATTGACAAAACAATCAACTTGTAAAGGAATGGGGAGTGATTAGTTCGACTTAAATTCAGAGTTTCTTTGTTACAAAAGCAGTACATAGAACTATCTTTATAGCAAAGAGACATTCCCATATTTTTATATATAGGTTTTAGCTGGAATATCATGCTGTAACTCTGTAAATATTGGTTAATACAAATTTCAATCTTTTTCTATTTCAGGTGCGAAAAAACTTAGAAACATTATCTCTTCTAATCCATGACAGCAAAATACCACCATCGCAACCCTACACAAACCACGCTAGCGATGATATAAATACCAACCACAGAGGCTACTATGAGACTAAACCAACAACTGCTGGCGATACGACAGTGGAGAACAATAATAACAATAGCGAAGATTATGGTTTAAATCCCTAGCAAATTTTACTATCAATTTTCTCACCATATTGCTAGCTGACATACAAGTTAAAATGCCTAAACAAAAATAAGAAAGCAATTTAGTACACATTGTTTCGCAAACAAAAAAACCGTTTTCAAATATTTCACCAAAACAATGATTGATTCATCACTGCAAAAGTTACTACTATTATTATGACAACAACAAAAATGATAAAATAACTTTTAGCTTCCATTAAAATTAATTGTGAAAAAAGTAATGGCAGGACGATAAGATTATTCGAATAATGTGTAGTATAAGCTGAAACGTAATTCCCAAGGAAGAACATATTGAGGAATAATGGTGTGAAAATATTCATTTCAAAGATCTTTTGTTGAAAGAGATTGACCAAGATAATAAATATGATTCGATTCCTTAAGTCATAATAAATCAAGTTCTAATTTTAAACTGATACCATCTCTCTTTCAACGACCAAGACCGAGCACTTAGAAAAAAGTTACAACTTACCAACCAAATACTTAAATTTGAAACCAGCATTCAAATCTGACATAGTTTTATGATTCGGCTAAACTAAATTTATGGAACTAACAATTAAATTGCCTTCAACACTTTAGTTAATTTAATTTTGATTCCTTCATCCTGCAATAATTTAAGTTGGAATTTCTCCAATGTATGACCATAAAAATGGATATAATTTAACCAGATTTAATTAAATATTCAAACGGGCAAACGGTAGATGTAATATGAGATTTAGTCAAATTCTAGTCGACTAGTTAATATATGTTCTTCAGATTTCCAATAAATACGGCATGAGAATATTAAAAAGATAAAAATAACGGCATAATGGTTAACTATTTGAATCTTTTAGTAATCTAGAACATCAAATAGATTTCAACTAGTTGCAATCAAACTACCTAAAATACTTGGTGATAGAATATCTCGTAGAGAAAAATGCTAGCTCTTTGGTCACATTTAATCAATAATACGAATTTAAAACTCAATTGAATCAAAATATCTAATCCTTGTAGTCTCTAGTTGTTTCCATCAACAGCTACGCCAAAGCAAATAAAAAAAATATTATTGCCAGATGTTAGAGATCTTAAGAGCACTATTACAGTAAACACCACTATTATAAAACCGTACCGATGAAATTGAAAATAAAACAAAGCAAATCTAGTCAACTTACATCACCTTTTCAGTTACATCAAACATATTGAGAAGCATAAAATCTGAAATTCTTTAGTACATTTTGATTTATATTTACTATTAAAATCATAATCAAAAACTGAACATTTTAATAGTAAATCTAAAAAACCACTACGTAATTCTCAAAATATTACAATTATCACAGCAAAAATGAAATATAAAGATTTTAAATCAACATGATACTAATTTTCTTGAGATAACCAAGATACATTTTGAAAAAAAAAATAATCCCAACTTGAGTACCACATTCAACTAATAAAGCAATTTAAATGTATGAAATATATATGAACAATATTTGACTGTAGATTACTACAATACGAGACCATTACGGAAGTGAAAACTGAGACAAACCCTAATCTAACTTAACTTTTATTATTTATGGACCTGTGATATAGGCTGGTTTTTAGGTACTATACATATACATAATGTATTGTTGTGTAACAATTATCTGTCACCGTGTATAATGTTGTTTGTATTATGTCCGAAGTAACAACAGGAACTAGCAAAAAAGTACGAGTATTTATTCCGTTTGATTCTTTGTTTTCAAATATTTATGTATTGACGACTAAATAATTCAAAACGGGAGGATGTGCATTGTAAACTGAAAACTGGTGAAAAGAATATAAAATAACATAAATATTGTGTAATGATCATACTAAGAATAATGTTAATAGTGTATTGGAAAAGGAGTTAAATGTAAGATCCTCTTTAGTTTTAAGCTAATATGTATATGTATATACGGTAAGGGTACATCAAACAGATGAAAAATGTTGAGAAAAACATAGTGTATGTAATACTGCAAAAAAACGTTCTATGAAAATGATAGAGATTTCATGGATATTGTTGAAATGAATAATAAAAAGAACAGTAAATAATGAATTTTTGGATTTGTATTTGTAATAGTTTTTGTATCTTTGGTTTGACATGATAGCAAAAGTTTAAAAACCCGGAATTTATTATATCAGCTATGACAGTTAGCCGCTGAGTCTATATCCGCTTTGTAAGTAGATCCTTTGAATTTGAAATAGAAATTGGCTTGGTGAGTGAATTCCGTTGTCGTGGCACAGCTGTTTCCATTTATCAGAATGTCGCAGTTTAAAATAAACTTCCCCGTGACAGACATAAGTTTATTTATTGAGTTTTAAAAACAATTGAATTTGAATGGTCCAACATGCTCAGTGATTTATGTACGGCATCTTATCAAAAAGTTATTCATTATTGCCTAGAAGGTTGCAACGGGGATTGCCTCAATTATCGTTCGAAGGGATTGCTTTAAGGGGTTAATCCACTGTTAAACTACTCAAAATGAATTTTTTTTAAACAGCTACAAAAAAAAACTATTCAAGATATCGATTTGACATTTTATGTACATCTTTATTGAGGTTAAAAGTTAACATTTTCATTGGAAATAATTATTAGAAAACAAAATTGCGACCGCCCGAATAGACGCCGCAGCACCGCTGAAAAAAAGTAAATTGCGCCTCGTAAATTCCTGGAAAAAATAAGCATCTGTGAACAAATTACCAAAAATATTTCATTAGTTTTGAGTATAAAGAACTGCACGGGCCTAAATTTATAACAAAAAAAAATTTTTTACGGTTTGTGAAACATTTTTTTGATTGAAAAAACGCGAAAAACTGGATAACCAATGTTCAAAAGTATAACAATTTTTTTTAATCGCTTTAGGGATCTAAATTTAGGCCCGTGCAATCCTTTATACTCATGGTAATTTTTATACTCATGGTAATTTGTTCACAGATGCTTATTTTGTCCTAGAATTTACGAGGCGCAATTTACTTTTTTTTTCGGCGGTGCTGCGGCGATCTGTTCAGGCGGTCGCCATTTTGTTTTCTTATAATTATTTTCAATGAAAATGTTAAGTTTTAACCTCAATAAAGATATACATAAAATTTCAAATCGATATCTTGAATAGTTTTTTTTTGGTAGGTGTTTAAAAAAAAATTTATTTTGAGTGACTAACCTCTTAATCCAATCAAATTTGTTGGTTTTGTTTTATTACCTTCCTGTTTACAACAACGCGACAAGAAAAAACAGGCGTAGTAAAGTCAGGAGACATTGGGGGCCAACGGAATATACAGTTTCTGAAAATCACTTTATTGGGGAATTTTCGCTGCAATTTTTTCAGAACAGCACCGGTTATGTGTGATGTTGCACCATCTTGTTGAAACCACACAGAGTTGAAAGGGATTCTCTTTCGGCGTAGTTCTGAAAAGAAAAACTTCTTCAAAATCCTCAAGTAAGGGTCTCCATTGACCGTAACTGTAAGATCGTTTTCTTCGAACAAGTTAGGCGCGACAATGCAGCTTGATGTAACTGCACACCACCTTGCGACTCGAAGTGGATGCTATTCCGTCTTATCGAGTATATGTAGGTTAGAGTCACTCCACATTCAACAATTTCGTTTCTAAACTTTGCCATTTGCCGTTTAGATTAGAAAATGGACCTCGTCAGACATAAAAATGCAGTTCAAGATGTTTTCATCCTCTTCCACCATTTGAATGATCATCTAGCAAAATTCAAAGCAAATCGGCAAGTTTTAGTTGCATGACTCTAAAGCTTCCATTGGAAAATGGTTTCGCAAATACTAGCCTCGTTTTCCAGTTTTTCAATGAAAGCAGTGCCGTTTTTCTTGAATTTTGTATAATAAGTTTGCTCTCATTCAATCACTGCCTAATAGGACGAGCTGATAGCGGTTTGGGATCTTCGCCAAATACCTCCTTTTGGATTTATTTAGAACTCATGAAAGGATACTTCTTTGTACGCGAATAATTTTTCGATCTACGGCATCTGAAATTTTGCGAGGTCGTCGACGTCTAACTACATTTTCAGTGGTGTGATGTCTCTTGAAATACTGTACAGCATTTCAAAACTTGGTTTTAGAACGTTTTAGCTTATTTGCAATTGCTTCATAAGAAAATTTCTAATGGCATCCGTCACGTCTGGTATGCAGTTCTTTTGCCTGTCCATACCAATAGAGCTTCACTAGCAATACAAACAAATTAATAATAATTGATAGTACCATAAAAGTTGTATTCATTATTGTTACCAACAATCATCTACCATACACAACTTAGACCTTGCAAAATAATCTACTTATCATTCTTAATTATATCGCCACCCGAATTTCACCAGTTTACACTACAACCTTTTTTGAACCTGCTATTTCGTGTGATTTCCAAAAATATAATAATCAATTCAAAAGGACCAGAGCAAATAAATAACGGCACAGATTCCAAATTTACCAGTTTATGTAAAGTTTGAACGTATTGATTGAAATGTTTATTATCGTTCTGAAATATTTCTCCACAACCGTATATTTAGATTATAATTTTTTTCAGATCCTTCTTCATGATAGATTGCACTTAGTTTTCACCTAGTTTTTCAATTTCATTGATTAATCGAGTTCTTCTGTCAACTTGTATGTATATTTTGCCGATTCTGAGTATCGGTTTATTTGAATGATAATAGTATCATCTTGTCGTTTGAGCACATCGTCGCTGTGAAATCAAACCGGCATATCTGCAAAAATTGAGTTTTTGAGTTTTTGGTATCAAAAAATTCCTTATTTTCCCCTCTATTTTTATGTCGCACCGCCATATCGTAAAGTTGAATAAAACCCCGTCTAATGGTGTTTTGCCGCTTTGCATTCACGTGGAAATAGCCCACATGCAAAAACTTTAAAGCGCTCTAGTGAAGAATGTGTATTTTGCAGATATGCCGGTTTGATTTCACAGCGACGATATGGTACAAATGCAAAGTAAACGAAGCGTTGCTTTCGTTAAAATGATTATCTTTGCAGTAGGAGCATTTACTTTAATGTTTTCTAGATTTTATTATATATCCTTATTTCGATTCGAAAATGTTGACCAACATTGTTCCATATACGTAGATTTTTCTATTGTTAGCTTGTTACTAATATAAGTCTGGTTGAGAACTTCTTGAAGCATCGAACCTTTGGCAATTTCACAGTAGCTCTGCTGTTAACGTATGCTTTTTGTTCATAAAAAGCTATAGAAGTGAGTAAATATTTTCTTTTCTTCGAATATCTGAACAGATCATACAGACTCGGTTCCATTAAGTTTGCACGACCACCTGGTTTTCATTCTTCACATGTTTCCGTGTTTGAATACAATAAATTTATCGTCTACTTTTTCCTTCCCATTTTCAGCTTTTTTCTTTTGAAATCTAATTTGAAAAATCAGTGCTTTTCTCCACCTGAAAGCGTTTCCTTCTTGTTGACGTATTTTTTAAGAATATGGCGTCAAACTTTCACAATCAGAATACATTGTTCACTTTTGTTACTAGAATTTACCTTCTAAACTCTAATTTCAAATTAGTCCTTGCATGCTTCATTCAAAGAAGCAGTTTGTGAAAATGTAAGCTTATCGTGCAATATAAGTAGTGTTTTTTACGCATCTGTACAGAGATGGCTAGGATAGTAGCATTGAAAACAACAATCCTGTCCCAGTTGTTGTTTTCAATTCAACTGTCTGAACTAGCTCTCGATAGAGACGCAAAAGGCGGAGCTATCACCACTCTTGAAAGATTTGTAAGCTTTCACCGGAAATTCGTTTTTCCCCCAAACTTTCACATAAATTATAAAGCACAAGCATTTCAATATTTTAGTCAATTACTTAAAAATGAATTTTGTTGGGGCGTTGTCTATTTCTATCTTAAATAGAAAAGTAGATGCTGAGAGAGACAAAGTAGATATTGAGAAAAGTTCCAATTGTTAGCTTCCCTCGTCAATGCAATACGTTTTTTTAATGCTCATGTAATATTTTATTTGGAAATTTTATAAATAGCTTTGTGTCTTTATTTCGATAATCAACTATCAGATTCAACAACAACAAAAAAATGTGCTAGCTTCCACAGCGCTAGACAACACATTTTAATCTAAAAGCTGCCAGCTCGAATGGCTTCCAATCAAAACATGGTTTAAGCCATAATGAAAAAAAAAGCATTTGCAATAGAGATGAAGCGTATATACTGGGACAGTTATATGGAACAGGTATTTTTTTGAATCAGCCAGTACCTAGTACGAAATTTAAAAATACTAGGTACGAGTATTTTTGTGAACTATACAAGTAATCAAGAATTACTCAATAAATTTCCTCCATTTGATTGATTTCAATCAAACAGCGACGTAATAGATGGCTCCCAGATTGGAGAAAGACCTGCCAAATAAGTAACCGACCATTGGAAAGTTACGGACAAGCTACACGGACTAATGACTCGGTATCCTTTCAATGTCATCTTGCACCATCACCGTTCTAGCTTAGGAACTTTGTGTCTGGAGGGTGGAAGAGGGCATATCATACCGTTTCATTACATCACTGCAAATCGTATGTATTGTATGTATATACACTGGCTCACAGCTTAAATGATATGAGCACTTTTTACGAAGAAAACTCTTAAAAACTCCCGGAAAATGGAAAATCTTTTTCTTCAAACAAACAAAATATTTCAGCGTGATTTTATTTATTATTTCTTATGAAAAAAAACAACAACAAAAATATTCCAATCGGAACTGAAAAATTTAAGTTCATTAACACCAAATATCACCTCACAGCTTAAATAATGTTCTCTCAAAAATATCCTTTACTTCGAACTTATGACAGTTTTTTTTATTCAAAAATTTATTAAATATTTAGTTGGATATACTGATTGTTTCAATACTGCTTTGATGCGATCTAGCATTGAGTGCACCGACTTTTGGTGTACCCTGGTGAAATGGCCCCCCATTCCTGTTGAAGCGCCCTTTTAAGGTCGTCCTTACTGCTTATCGGATGTTTTCTGATACCAACTTGCAGCTTTGACCATAAATGTTCGATAACATTTAGATCTGGCAACTGAGCTGGCGTTTTAATATTGTTTGGGTTCCGATGCTCCGATGTGTGCTTGGGGTCGTTGTCCTCATAAAATCGGAAACTGTCCTTGCTGTGTAATTTTTCCGCACTCTGCAGTAGATTATCCTTCAAGATATTCAAATACTGGAATTTGTCCAGGTTCCCCTGAATGAACACCAAGTTTCCCACTCCGGAGGATGTCATGCACCACTACACCATCACGTGGTCACCACCGTGTTTTACTGTACTGCATAAATTCCGTGGTTTAAGCTCAGCATATGGTAGTCTCCACCCATAACTCCTTCCATCGCTTCCGAAAAGGTTAAATTTGCTCTTGTCCGCGAAAAGAACGGTATCCCAGAACTTTGTACCTTTCATTAAATGCTCACGAGCAATCCATCCTTCTTACCTTATTTTTAGCACTATAAGGTTTTTTTCTGGGTACTCTTCCGTTAAAATTCGCATCCCTTCAGATTCTTCTTACGGTTTCTGTGTTACATTTCTTATTAAGAATTTTTTCCGCTCCCTGCGCTAGTTTTGGTGTGCTCAGATTGGGATTTTTTTCACCTATCCTTCAATCCAGCGAGAATCGGAAGGGGAATATATTTTATTGCACGCTGTTCTACCCTTATTTTGTATGGGCTTTGCATGAACAAACCGTTCAATTATGTGCTGGACTGTATACTTTGGTTTGCACGTGTTTTTCGCTATATCTTTTCGAGTTTTTTCTTTTTTGTAATGTTCAATAATGAGCTCACGCTTTTCAATTGTTGTTCGCAGACCCATTTTCAAATAAACTATTTACTTCTACTGACCAGTCCAAATGGGAATGAATCCTTATCGCACTCCACGGCTAGAATAAGAATGAAAATGGAGAAATGCGTAACGCACACCGTTCTACGTATGCTCTTTAAATGGCGCATCATTTAAACTGTAGGGAGAAATTTTGTGTTTATAATGAACTTTAATTTTTTTGTGCTGATTGGATTATTTTGTTGTAGGTTTTTTTTTCACTGGAAATAATAAACAGAACCACAAGCTGAAGTATTTTGTTTGTTTGAAGAAAAGGATTTTCCATTTTCCGGGAGTTTTTAAGGGTTTTCTTCGTAAAAAGTACTCACATCATTTAAGCACTTAAGCTGCGCGCACACACTTCAAAAAATATTAGCTAGTATTTTAGGAACAGTCATTTTTCTGTACTCGTACTAATTGTACGTAGTATGTGAAAATCCTAGTTTGATCCAACTCTAATAATTTGCAACTTCCGAAATAGAGGCTTTTTTGAATATTACAAAATACTTACCGTAAGCAGTAATAAATTTTCCACCACAATTATGCTGAAAATCTTACTTGAAGCACTCTCGCAAGTCAAAGTAGTATAATAAACATCTGGCAGTTCCGGTATCGGAATTCCGTATCCGGATTCGCTGTTTGCACGAGAATCCGCCAACTTCCGAATTGTTGGTGGAAATTCGACCAAACGTTTGTGGTCGAATATCTTTGCGAGCTGCGAACGGATTTTTAAATTTGGAATTGGTTTTTACTTTCGGTTCGATTGGTCTACATAAGTAAAACCTGGCTATCGTAATGATTTTTAGCACAGGGCTTAACCCTGCGTTAAACTCCAAATCAAAACGTTGCCACTAATTTTAAAATATTTCACATAGTATTCTTATAAAAATCAACTTACCTTTTGAACTTTTTCTATTTATTCTCTCTTCGTTTTCGCCAACTCACTACATCAAAGTGAATCAAAATAAATTGCAATAGAGTCAATTTCTGCAAGAAATCGTAAAAATTCGTCCCATTTTATAAATTTTTATTTGAAGAATTAATTGCGAATATCTTGCAGATCTGGAATCGATGAAGCTCATTCGAGTGAAGCTGCAAGTAATTTAAAATGGCAATAAAAGGTGTTTTAGTGGCTGAGGGAGGATGATATCCATGGTATCACTATGGGCCTCTACTTTGCCTATGTTTGGAATTCGGTTGGATTCTCCGGTTGACAACCACTATACCTACCTACCTACGATACCAAAACACCATAACGATAATAATCGGACTTTGCAGAATTATAAGCTTAATCGATATGTCGACACTCATATTGCCATTATCAGTTGTTGTATTGAGTAACACTTCCTCCCAGAAGACATTCACTGATTTAGCTAACAATACAAATAAACCAGACCATTAAAAACTAGCAGCTTCAAACTACTTCGCTTTCAAATATTCTATATTTTTCTCTCCTTTTTTTGACTACTCTACATATATATATACAAATCAATTTTTCAAACATTCTCTTAGATGATAGTAATAATAATGGTGACTAAGTTCAACTAGTTATAATAGATATTTAATGCATATCGCTTGCTACATAATGCACAGAACACCGATAGAAATGTTGAAATAACTAAAAAAAAAAAATAGAAAGCAATGTAACATTTCTAATATACATTGGTGTATACGCGTATTCAATGATATCTTGCATTTGAAATATTTCTTAACTCTATAAGAAACATAAAAAATCTAGTTGTCTTGTTGTATTTTTCTTTCTAGCTTTTCAAAATTTTCAAAACTTTATTGTTTTATTGTTCAGTCCGTCATTTTTGCATGCAGTTTGAGCTTAGAGCACTGCAATGTGGTTAAAGTTCGGGTTCGGAACCCGAATCGAAAATTTAAATAAACTGCATTCTAGTGTAATGTTTCTTTGAAGACATAATAGCACAAACATATTTGTTATGCACACTTATACAGAAGAAATGTATTAAGATCAATCTCGTTCTGAAAAAAACATAATTACGGGCAAGCGAAATTTACGACTGTCTGCTTTACAATTGTTCCCTGATGCAAATACATTTTGCATTTAGTCCAGTCTAAATGTGAATATGAACGTGTACCAGCAATTGAGCTCGATCTTTGAACGTCGCAAAGCACATTTCGCATTGGAAGTAATGATGCGTATCTTCTTGTTGCTGTCGCGTACTTTCTTTGGTTCTTTTCTGACGCTCAACGGTTGTATCACGGGTTTTTTTAGATGTATCATTTGTATTTGTTTCGATTTCTTCTTCCTTTACGACTACTTCCTCCTTTATTTGACGTGGCTTCGATGAATTGGAAGACGAATGTGTCGAGCTACGACGATTTAATGCAGATTTAGGTGTTGTTTCAAAATCGAGATACTTTTTATTTGTAGCAGATCGTTTAATACGAGCAGAACGGCGCAGATCGTCAACAGATTTGACGGCATTTTCATTGAATTCATGTTTGACTTCAGATTTGATTTCAGTTCGAGCGGGTGGTAGATTTTGGGGCGAAGGTGACGTTTTTTGCTTGATCGGAGAACGTAAGATTTCTTCCAAATCGTTGACTATATCGGGATTATATTTATCTAGTTCTTTGCGCATTGATGCCGCCTCGAGAAGCAGTTGCGCATCGAAGAGATCACTGCGAGCAACATCCTCCTGCTTCACTTCAATATGACTAGAATTCTTCATCACTGTGTCCGACGTGACATTGATATCGTAGTCAGATGTACTATTCTCGCGACGCCTTTCCAACCTAGATCGATCGAATTGCTGGAAGTCCTGCTCATCGAGTTCTGTAGGTTCTGTTCTTGTGATCATCGTACGCGTTTTCCGTTTGCCGTCTTCAACGGCTACTCGTGTCTTTTGGGTATGTATCATTTTTGGGCGCGAAGGTTTCTCCACCTCTTGCCGCGCTGGGCGACGCTTCGTACTGCTCTTCGGTTTCGACACTACGGCTGGAGTCGGCGCTGGAGCTGGTGTATTGCTAACAACAAGTTGTTCAATGTTCTTGATGTCATTTTCAAGATTATTTATGTCAGAATAAGCATCATTGTTGGTCGCAGATATCAATTTCTGCTGCCAACTAATGACTTTGTCAGAACCTGCTGAGTATTTTCTACTTCGATTCGATTGTTGACTGCCAAATGCAGAATCGTATGCGGATGATGTACCTATCATGTCCAGAGGAGAACGTTTCGATTTGCTAATTGCCAGCAAATCATCATTACCTATATCCAGATCAGAGTATTCGGCATCACTTTTTTCGGCACGTAACCGTTCCAGTTCGTGCGGTTTCAAGTTTCTCCGACGTTTGTACTTTCTGGGTCCAGTCTGTGAAAAAAATTATCACGATTAGGAATTTGAAGAGATACAGTATACAAAATCCTTATTGATATAATCCATGGAATTTCAGAAAAACGAAATAACGTGAAACATTTAGATATGGCATGGTAAAATGTATAATCGATTCGTAGTGAACTGAAAATACTTTTTGTTCAAAAAATAATTCATATATTCCATGAAATACAATTTTCATGTTTACGTGGCAAAATTCGTATTCATTCACTGGTAAGAACTCGAATAACTCAACAGATGAGGAGTTTAAGGTTTTTTTTTTTGTTCTAAGTTTTTTTTGTAAATGCCGAATGTGCTGTAAAATACTTAATATTCTGATCAATTCTAACAAATTCAATACCAATATTGTAGTTTCAAAATGAGTCGGAAATCATCTGAATTGTCAAATGAAGAAAGAAGACTTGTTTTTATCCTTAAGACAACAAGGCTTTTTACGTAAAATAGGAGGTATTCTTAAAAGAACACATTCTACAATATAGATGGTGGTTGAAATGTACAAAAAAGAACTTCGAATAGAAAAACAGCCGAGGAACAAAAATCGATATTCATGAACGAGACAACACAGTTCTTTTATCCAGCGGCAGATCAAACAGGACCCAACCATATGTGAACCAAAACTTGGCCGACTGGTCGGAATATGATCCGGAAACAAGTACTCCTGAGTAAAATTGGTATTCGAAAACGCTTGGTCAGTGTGGTTAATCGAAGGTTACAAAAAACTGCCGGCATAAGAATATGGGCTTTTGGAAAAGGATACTTTTTTTTCCGACGAATTGAAATTTAACACAAAATATCACGACGGGCACTTCGGATTCGGCGGGAAAGAAATATAGGCCCTCTCAGGAAAAACCCTGTTACCTACACTAAGCATGGCCGAAGATCTGCAATGGTTCTGCACCACAAGAGTCAGAGATTTGCTTTTCTTCGATGGAATCATGGAGTCTGTGAAATAGATTAATATTTTGAGAAGCAATTTACAAGAAAGTGCAGGAAAAAATGCTTTCATGTTTCATGTTTATTGAATCTTCAACATACGACTTACAACGGAACAAGGGATGTATATAATCGAACAAGGGATGTAAACATAGGGAGAAGAAAATCGTTGAGATGGTCTGAAAACGAATCCCGATAGTTTGGGAGGTCCAGTTGTCCGTGTTGGAAAAATGAAAGTCAAATCAGAGTTTGTTGTCTAACCTAACATTAACAGCTAGAAGAAATTAGCTAGAAGAAGAAAGTATATTGGTACCCAAATAATAACCAAACATGGTTGAAGTAGTCTTAAGGGGGATAGCCACTGTGACGGCCCAAAAAAATTTTTTTTGTTTGCTTTAAATTAAAGCTTATTTATACATTCAAATATATGTGTGCAAAATTCTAGATCGAAATTCCGAAAACTTTAGTGAGAGCAACACTTCATGATATACATTATTTTAGAGTAACTAAAATATATTAAAAACTTTAAACGCGCTTTTGTCAAAACGACTTTTTTTTAAACTGGTCGCATCAATAACTTAAACAAATATCAGCCGATTTTCAAAATTTCTTTTTTTTTTATTTGACTTGATAGTGGCTAAGGTTGCACGTAGCCGATTTTGAAAATTTTAATTTTTGAGGTTTTTTAAGACTGAATCAAAAAAAAAAAAGCAAAAGAAAAGGAAAGAAATTTCAATCAGCCGCAATTTTCTTTCAAATCAAAATGAAAAAAAAATCGGCTACGTCCAACGATAACTACATTTGTACAGATCATAATGCAATCTGATTTTTTTTTTCAGATCACCCGTTTATGAGAAAGCTAATAACTTTGTTACGATTTGATATTTTTTAATAAAAATTAGAATAATAATCTTCACCTAATAAAATACAAAAACCTGATCTATAAATTCCTTTATTTTTTCCGGTCAAAAAAAAAATTCCCGAAAATCACATATTTTTTTGGCCGTCACAGTGGCTAAATAAATATTTATTAAGTGGGTAAATAGTACCGAATTGCATTTTTTCACATTGATAGTTAGCTTGTTTCCTTAGCACCAGTTTAGAAGAACAGAAAGGTTAGGTTGAAGCAGGGTGCAATCTTCAAGAGATCTTATTTCCATAAATAATTTAAGATCGTCGGCAAATAAGAGACATTCACAAGGGAGGCGAGGAGGAAGATCTTTAACCTAGAACAGGAAGAGCAAAGGACTTAGTATGGAGCCTTGGGGAACTCCAGTTTTGGTCTCGAAGGGAGTTGATAAACAGGAATTGTAGATTGCATAACATGAACGATCGAATCGATAGGATTCAAGCCATTTGATGATAAACGGATCAACATTATCAAAAGCTTTCGAGAAATCTATGTAAATTGAATAAACCTCATATTGGGTTTCTAGTGCTTTGACTACGAAATTCGCGAAATGTATTAGTATTGTTGCAGTAGAGTGACCTGCCAAGAAAGCATGTTGCTCTTTTGCAATAAGATGACTATAATCATTAATGATTGTATCGTGAAGATATCGCTTAAGAACCTTAGAAAAAGATGGGAAAAAAGGAAATAGGTCGAAAATTTTCAGCAGATGATGCATCACTTGTTATCAGTATAGGAATTGAAGGGAAAACACTTTCAGACAGGATTATAGAATTCAATCCCGGGATCCCGCCCAATTTCTGGTCCCGAAAATACCGGGATTGATGGTTTCTTATTCCGGGATTTTCCGGGCTAGAAATTGGCCGGGGTCCCAGGGCCGGGGGTCATGCATAATCAGCAAACAAATTACGGCAAAACTCGAAAAGTGCAAATAGAATCCATATTTACGAGAAAGTAATTAGCATGCAGGCTCACATCAAAATGCGTACAGAATGCAGCAATTAACAAGAGAATACAAAGGGGTTTGCATTTAGTGTATTCGTGACTTCGAATGATTTGAGGAAATTAATACGAACGAATGCGTACACAGATTTACCAAAATCCTCAACAACAATAAAAAATAATGTTGTGGGCTATGCAAGCAGAATAAAGGAAATAATAAAAAGTGCGATAATACAGGCTAGTTTTTTCCGTGGCGTCTAGCATCGGGGATAAATTTAGAAGCAGGTTTGGAGACGTTACTTTGGATGCTTTGCTATTGCTTCAATGTTACTACCGAAAAAACCAAATGAACTTTGGCCGAATTTTTTATACGTTTCTTTATTATGTATATCAATTTTAAAAGTTGTGATTTGTTGCTGTAATTTGTAATAATTGTAATTTTAAATATTTGCCTTCATACTGTCAACGTCTTTTATTGTTTTTTTTTAATCGATTATATAAATTAGTAATTATGCAGTAACATATTTTTTATACTGTTTTAAGCTTACTTATTGTTGTAGTTTTGAACTGATGGCACATAATATAATCTGTTTATTAAAAACTTACCTTATTTTTTTTTGTGTTTATTTTTAAATCTCGAATCCCGGGATCGCGGGATTTTTGATTTTTTAATTCCGTAGTCCCGGGATTGAAAAACTGTTCCGCGATTGGAATCCCTAGGCAGGATGGACAACGAAATGCTCAAATAGCTGCTTGCCATTTTTAAAAGTATGAATGGAAGCTATCCTACCCGGAACTAGAAGACGATTTTAGTCGTTTTAGTATAGTCTCAATCATCACAAGAGTGATTTAAGGAATAGGAAAATCCGAATATGAGATGTCATCAATGAATTGCAAAATGAAGTGAAGATGATGTGTAAGTCGAAGAAAAATGTTCGGAGACCAAGTTGGAGCTGGTTTGGGGAGAACTGGCAACTTGATCACCAAGCGTATTCGTATGATAGGGTATAGAATTGGAAGTCCGTAAATGCCTGCAATACGCTTTAAATTACGGCCTCACATTTCGTTCTCAATATATGCTGCAAATGAGCGATGTAAATTTTCGCATATTTCAACCTTAGTCTGAGTTTACGATAAACTTGAAGGTCTTCGACAAAGGCTGACCGTGTCATAATTGATTTTTGTTCTATGCAGATTTGCGATAATTGATTTCGTAAACCAGGGGTATGCTTGGGACTTCGGGGATAACTAATTGATATAAATAAAGGCAGAATGGACTCCACGATGCTGAATAGAGGATATCAACACAATTTTACATGGAAGGGATGAAAAAATGCTTTGCCAATCTAAGATGCAAAGGAAACGATTAAGCCCAGCATAATTACCTTTGTGAAAATTAAAGTTTGAACTTTGAAGGACACTGAGCTGGCGTTTGGAGTAGGTTTCTATTTCAATATCTAATGGAGGATGATGAACATCAATTCCTAAATACGAAAGCGTTGTTTCACAAACAGTGAGATTATCTAAATAAATGTTGGAGAACAAAAGATGAAGAGTTCTACTGAGGTGATTGCAAATTGTATTGAATCGCAGAATTGCACAGCTGTTCGTGGAACAAGTTAGCACAGAGGTAGTTGATGACAGATTTATGGCTCACGAGACCATGGAGACTCTGGCTATCGAATGGTAGGGAAGTTGTAGTCTCCACAGAGCACAAATATTGAACTAGGATATGAAGAATTGGTCATGTCTTCAAACCACACAAAGTATTCATTGGCCTTGTTTATACCGTAGCTAAAATAGCGCTGCCAAACTGGCGCTGCTATAGTAGTAGCGTTTAAACCGTACAACTTATTAACCAAAGCAAAAATGGCGTAATATCTGAGGGAGTTCAATACTAAGAACAATAACACCCTTGCACCAAGGCTTCCAGATTGCGAATGTCACTCGAAACTAGAAATCCTATTTCTGAAACTTCTGACAACGAAATAGCGCTGTTATAATGTTTATACCACTGCCACTTTCACACTTATAACAGCGCTAAATTTTAGCAGCGCTAAAGTAGCATAGCCAAAATAGCAAGCTCGGCTAATTTAAAAGTGGTTTATACCGCTGCTAAATAAACAGAGCTCACTAATTTGGCTACGGCATAAACGCACTCATTGTATTCAATCAAGCTGCTGCTTGCACAACGGAATTAGATGAAACAATACGGGATATCACAACAAAGCTAACTCTCACACAACAGTTCAAGGTGGTTTCTATAAGCTCGGAAGAAATTTAAATTTTCATCGCTATGAGGACACCACCACCAAAAGAATTGTAAAAATATGATTGGGTCACGACCACAGGCATACATTTTATGAGTAGAGTGCAGCTCGGAGTTCAGAAAATCAGAGCAGGCACTCATTATTCCTTCAACATAATAACGACTCCAAGCATTCCCTTCTTAATACCAGGTTGTGGATCTCCTATAGCTGCCCACAGTACTTGAAAACTACTCCTCAAAGCCCAGACCTCAACCCTTTTGAAACTGTGGTTACTTTTCAAAAATCTTTGAAAAATTAAAAATCTAAAAATCTAAAGACTCTCACCTGGAAGCTTGTGTCATAGATGCCACGTCGACTTTAAAGCACTAATCCACTACTAAATATTGAAGTCTAATTTTTGCTAGCTTTGAATTGCATTATAAGTGTACGAACACGATTTTGAAGTAAAACCCGACTTGATGGTCACCAGCCGGAGAAATTTCACCACCACAGAGCGCACAGATGGTAGCACACAAAAACGTGCAAAAATTACACGAAAAGACAACACACTGAAGGCTGATAAAAAAAAAACAACACCATCAAAACACAAGCATACCAGCCAGACATCTATCGGTAAAATCGTCTAACGGCTATGGAGAACAGGTAGTCGAATTTAGCCGAATTTTTCATCGACAAAAAGTGAAAATTATGTATAATGGGTAGTATGAGTATTTCGTGGTTTTTTTTTTTTTTGTTACAAATAAAAACTGCTTTTAGTTTCCTACGAATCGGTTAGACATTTTACCATACCTAAACGTTTTCATTTTTTTTTCAGTTTTTTTTTTTTTTTTGAAATGTCATGAGGTGTACGAAATCAGATTTTGTGTACAGTAAATTTTCTACAATAATAAATAATAAACTGTAAATCTACTTACGACAGGTTGCCTTTGCATGGCCGTATTCAAATCACTGTGTTGAATTAAATGCTGAACTAGATCAGTCGATGCAGAAAACATTTCCGAACAAACTGAACAATAATATGGCATATGGATAGTGCCGCGTTTTGAATCGGGCGCGGAGTGATGTGAACGTATATGCTCCCGAAGGACAACTCTTTGGTTGAAAGCTCGTGGACAGACCGAGCAGGCATATGGTTTTTCACCTACACCACAAAGTCAAATTAAGTATTTACTTCAATTTTCTTAGTCAAGATTAGCTTACCGGTATGAATCCGTTCATGCTTCCTTAGCGTTCCACCGTCTGCAAACGCTTTGTAGCAGTATCGACATCCGTAAGGTCGCTCGCCAGTATGTATCCGGATATGAATTTGCTGCGAGCTTCTCGATCCGAATGTCTTTCCGCATTCGTTGCAGGGAAACTGACGCCGCGATGTATTGTTATGCAAATGTCGGTGATTCATCAAACTCCGGCCGTCCGGGAATTCCTCATTGCACTCGTCGCAGCGTACCGATTTGTTGCGATGAGATACCATATGACGTTTTAGCCTAACTTTCTACAGTTAAAGATCTTCTAATAATGTAACAAAATTTGCAATTACCTGGCTTTGTTGTGAAAAGTCTTTCCGCATATCGAGCACGAATGATTCTTTTTCACCGAATGGTCCCACGCATGCTTCATCAGTGATCGACCATCACGGCACTGCTTTCCACAAAGCTTACAGGAATTCGTGTTCATCTCAGCCGAATGAGCATTGGTTAAATGCTTCTTGATTGTCGCCTCTTCGAGGAAAGTTTCTCCACACAGTGTACATCTGAAAACATCAGTTAGTATTCTTTATAAATCAAAATTCGAAGATAATACTTGAAAGGCTGAAACCGTGCATGAACTTCAGCATGAGCCAGTAAATCTAAAGCTTCTTGGAAATTTTCCCCACAAACATTACAGCAATGTCTGGTGTCAACCTCGTACATTTCATCCTTCACATGAACCTTTGTGTGCCGCTTTAGCAAATCCTTGCGATGAAAGGACATACCACAGATATTGCAGTAGAATTCACCGTATTTCGAATCATTATCTGAATCAGTATCATCATCGTTCTCTGGCTCGTATTCCGAATTACTTGCTTCAAAGTGATGCGTTCGTTGGTGGTCGTTTAACATGTTAATGTCCCAGAACATTTCATTGCAAGAATTACATTCGTATGGGGTATCTCCACCGTGCACCTGCAAGTAGATTATGTGGCCAATGTTGTCAGCTGGTTTGAAGCTGAAGCTTAATATGTCTTACCCTTGTGTGCGAAAGTAACGCTTTCTCCCGTGCAAAACCAATGCCACACTGCTGGCAAACGAACGGCTTCCGAGGGTCAGTCACCGGATATCGGTCAACATGATCCTGAAACTGACTTTCGTCCTTTAACGCTATTTGCTGGTCGTAGACAATTTCCTCGTCTTTGACCTTCTTTCTGCTACCTCGAACGGCTCTACTTTTGTTGGTCGATTTTGGCTGTATTTTTTGTTCTTGGCCGAAGTACTCATGGCCAGTAGCTCCTGTTCTCGGTTCAAGGTGCTCATTAAGAACTGAGATTCAAAAATAAACGTTCTAACATATATCATTCGTTCAGTTGAAAGTCTACTTACAGCTTTCGCCGATTTCGTCGAAAGTGTTGTCAGGGGCATGTGCATGCACTTTGAAGTGGTTGTGCAAGTCGCTGCGACGAATATACCGAGCCCCACACAAATTACACACATGCGGCCGATCATTCTGATGAGCAATCATGTGATTCATTAAGCTGACCTTCTTGCGGAATCGCCGACTGCAAAAATCACAGGGATATGGCCGGAGTGCTGTGTATTCGTCCTGATCGGTCGGTAGAGGTACTTCGACATCAATCAGTTGTGTATCAGCAGATCCACAGAGTTGATCGACAGGAATTTCAACGCTGAAAAATTTACTTGCATTACAAATTTTAAGACTGACATTCAAACAACTTACCGTTCTTCACCCTGCGGCTGAACCCAGTCATCAGTTATCACTTCTTCAGTGACTTGGCATTCGAAGTATTCAATTTCATTGTAGTTTGCATTGTCAGTCTCTTCAACTTGCTCTTCGATCAGATCTCCCATTGCCTGAACCTGTCCGTCCTGTGCCATGTAAATTAGATTCTCGGCAGCGACTTGATCCAGACTATTGGGTATCGTATTCATATCAACGGAAGATATGATTTCTTCGCCGACAAGATATTCTTCAGCTTCTTCGACTTGATCATCATTGTCCTCGTCCATGTCGACCACTTCTTCACTAACGATCTCCGTTGCAGATGGTATCTCTTCAACCCATTCGATTCGATAGCCACGCACGTTCATTTTTGATGGAATTAAGATTTTCGAATCAATCTGAAATTTGAGTGATATCTTAATATATTTGTAATAGCATGAAAACTGTTAGAATGAGAGACACATGAACCAAGTCAAAGACACGTTTATCTGCAAGGATGTTGGCAGATAAATTTGACCCGGAAATTAGACACGAAGTCCTAGTCGTCGATTCAATTGCATATATGCGATATCTGCGATCAAATCAGCCCACAGAAAGGTAATTTATAGATCTGCAGCCAGGGGCCCTATTATGATTCAAATTCCGAAATCGGAATTCGTAAAATTTTCCGACTCGCCCATGATCGGAATTTCGTATTATGATCTATTCCGAAATCGGAATTTAATACCTGTTTTAAACTGCAGACAGCTTCTCTCGAATGGGCTAAATCGTTTCCAGATTTCCAATATATTTCCAATCAAGTGCCAAAATAGCTATTTAAATTTAAAAAAGTGGCACGGAGTTTCAATCTTTCTTGCTAACATTGACTATATGGCAATTTATTTTGCTTTGCCTAAGTATGGTCAGTCGAAAATAACAAAAAAATAAGGATTAAAATTTAATAAGTCGAAATAAGTCCAGTAATTAAGGAGAATCTTATAAGAATGTAATATCACGAATTCTAAAATTGGTGGCAAAATTATGATTTATAGCACACGGTGTCTACCAGTTACCCGAATTCCAGGTTTTACCTACGTATATCAATCGAACTGTGAAAACAAAGAAATTCGAAAATTAAAAATCCGCCAGAATCCGACCACAACTGAGCTGTCGGATTAGACAACTCGCCTTCGGAATTTACAATCCGAAGTTGGCGGATTCCCGTGCAAATAGCAAATCATAATACCAAAATACGATATCGTATGAATTCCGATTTCGGATTTTGATTCATAATATACCCCCAGGTCGAGATTTTCAGGGCCGTTTAAGCGAGGAATATGTACAGACTCACACGTCTGACTGAATGACGAATGTAAGAAATTTCAACTATGCAGTTCAATGTGAATAAATTCGATAGAAAGACCATATTAAGTTTCGATGGAAATGGAAATTTTGTCGTTTTATTATTTATTGTAAAAATTATAAAAATCTAATATATTCATTCAACAGAATAATAAAAAAATACTCCAACTCAGAATTTAATGCCACACGATTAACCGGACAAACTAAATTGTATATTGATTCTAATATTTTGTAGCATAACCTTTAATCTTAATTACTTCTTCCAGTCTTCTTAGCACAGAATTTGACAAATTTTGAAAAATTTAAGGACTTGTACAGTGGATTGGGAAAGCGTAAATTTGCTTACTGCTTCATCTAATCCTAAACTTCAACTTGTTCTGTTCAATCTCAATTTTGAATTTAAATTTATCTGCTGAAATAAATGGACCTTCGCGTTTAATAAAATTCTTATCGTTTCCAGTTAGTTTCTTTTCTCAGCGCTTTCTACTTTTATTACTCATTCAATTTTATATATTTTTCAATTATGTCGTGTACAGTTCAACCACTTATGCATACAATATTTGAAATTTCTTTTATAGTTTTCTCTTCCGTCCGAAGTTGCAAAATAAGGTTCCTCATTTCCAAGGATGTTTCCGATTAGTCGTTTGACATTAAATTCTGATTTTGAGTAATTTTTATTATTTTGTTTTAATATTTTTGATTTTATTTGATATTTCTTAAATTTGTCACCCGATTACTCGCGTGGGTCATTGTATATGCAGAGAGAGAATCAGAGAGTTCGTTAAAAACTCACTAAGTAATATATTCTTTTATTTTATATAACATGTCGAAACGTATACTTCGTTTCACAAATTTTTGCTATTCTCAACATGAAATGTGTAGTTCTAAGGGTTTCCCATAGTTTGTGTTGCAAATTCCAAATTTGTCTCCACACAATGCTTAAAACTGCCAGCTAAAACACTAGCCTTGAGAGTCCTATCATGTTTTCCATTCGATTGTTAATTATTCGCGTTTTCCAACCTTCCTATTAAAATCAAATTTCGACCCAGAATCGCGCCTTGTGTTGCAAAACGTCACTCGACAATCAGCTGACATCTCATTCCCGCATACATACAGAACTGACACAATTCACCGACACACCGACTACGGCCCTCGTGGAGCACTAACACACTTCCACTACCTACATACCCTACGAAAATGGCGAACAATCTAAAAAATTTCTCCAATTCGAAATTATGGACGACGACCAATTCAACTATTTGACAAAACGAAATCTTGGTGAGGTTATGAACGACAAATGAGGTTAAGATTTATGGAAAATCAAAACAATTCACGAAAATCCTACAATCAAAACATCTAGGGCGAATTGTTCGCAATCCCCACATTGCTGCGTTGTTACATCACAAACTGTCTGCGACAAATTCGTGTGATCCGTGAAAAATTCCGAGTCGGCACAGAGCGCCATTTTCTGTAATCGCATTGGGATAAAATTTTCGATTCGGTCGACTTTTGGGGACGTTGTCCGTTGTTTGAGGTTATGCACAAATTAGGTTAACTCGAATTATATGCACTGCGGTTACTTACCTGGAATTAACACGACATTTTCTACATGCAGAAATCGATGGTCTTCGATGGGAAATCGCTTCGAATCGCACACGAATTTAAAACCATATGAGACTATTCGCCATTTTACGAAAGTCGAAGAATTGGTACGCGGACGGCAGTGTACGTACACGGTCATGTTGAGAGTGAATGTGTGGGTTGGAAGGCGTTGGTAGTGGTTGACAGGTCTTTGTGGAAAATAGGTGAAGCACTGAACTGTAATGCTGATGTAATAGAAATAGGAGAAACTGGGCTATCATGTTTCGCGTAACTGAATCTATTATTACGGTCTGTTCGCGTACTCCGACTACTACTATTACTATTAATTGCAATTAATATGGCTAAATTTAATAAATTCTAGAGAATTTACTAAGAATTGAGCTGCACCGAAATCAGATTATTATTGACCATTAGCTACATATGGTCTCGAACAAGTTTTCAAAAATATCCCCGCTAATATTCAGACGAGGTTTGGAGCCACTGCTGTCAACATGTTTGTCGACAGCAATCTGACGTTTCATCAAGCAAAACTGGCAATGGGTTTACCAAACTACGACGGTAAAGTAATTTCATTTTACAGCCAAATCAATCACCTACATTCTTAATTAACAATTCCTAACAGCCCTACGCAAGCAGGCACGTCACTTGGAAAATGAAGTTGATCTAAAACTGGTCGCGTTCAGCAAAGTTGGAGCCGGAACTGGTAGTAGTAGTACACACGGTGGTGATACTTCGCCACTACTCGGCGAACATGTTTTCGATTCACTTTCCGCTGAAATTGGACAAATGCTGGACAGGGTAAATTCCTACAAAATTCGCGAGCTATGAAAAGTAAATTTTGTTCGCTCAATAGCTTTCCGAAATCAACGAAGCAATGGCTGAAGTTCCGTCATCCGGTACTGCAATGATGCATACTTTACAACGTCATCGTGACATCTTACAAGGCTACCGCCAAGAATTTAATAAAATTTGTGCGAACCATAATACACGTATCGAGCGAGAAGAGTTATTGAGAGGATCAGGCATCGCGACTTCGAGCACAGCGCCTTCGGGACTGAGTCGTCGTGACCAGTATCTCAAGGAGAGTGTTCATTTGCATAAGTAAGTGGGAGAATATATATAATTTCTTCAGAACGCGGTCCAATTTTGGACGGCCAATTTTTGTTTTTGCCTCCACTCCATCACTCAATATGCACGGTCCGTGTGCATCACAAAACCATCACTAAGTAATTCTTCCAAGTACTTCCCAGACAATTGGTGTATTTCCTACTTATTGGTTCCTACTTATTATAGTTAGTACATTAGGTCGTGTTGTGTACATTTCATTCAAGACGTGCGTCCGGAGAAAAGTTTACAAAAAACTTTGGATTTCATTAGCAGTGTGCTCTTTCGATGTAGAGCTTAAGATTTTCTTTAAACTTTACTAAGTTTTCCGAATGTCTAACCGGCAGAATGTTGAAAAAATGTATTGCTTCCTGTTCAGGGTCGGCTTTTATTCCTTACTTCCTTGGAGTTTGCACTGATACTACCCGCATTTCTTGTTAGAATGTTGGTGGACTCACCAACAGTTCAAAGAATGTTTGGCCATTTGGGCTGGTTAAAATCTTATAAATCAATTAACATCGTTCAAGTAGTATAAGTTTGTTGATATTTGGAAGACCAGTTCTAGCATATACCGCTGAAGTTGGGGTAAGTGTGGGCATTTTATGAATTATTTTGATAGCTTTGGTCATAAGTCTTCCAATAAGCTCGATGTTGTGTTTGGAAGTCTGGCCCCACAAAAATACTTCATATGTGATTAAGGAAATAATATACGCATGTTAAGTCATAAGCTTGGATTGCAAAGGTGTAAATTCAAACATTTTTATTACCCCTATCATTGGTGCCACTTTGCATCTGATGTTGTTGATGTGGTTTGTCCATGTCATTTTATCATCTAGCACCAATCCAAGATATTTGATTGAATTTACATTTTTAAGCTGTACCCCGTTTATTTCGATGCGAAGGTTCACTGGACGTTTGTTCCTCTGCTGAAACACAATGTGTTTGGTCTTATGGGTGTTAACAGCTAGTTTACTTTGCTGAAGCCAGTTAAAATATCGTTCTAAATCTGCATTTATAGTGTGCAGTGTCAATTCTTCATCCCCGGAATACAGAAGAAGGGTATCATCCGCAAATATTACAATTTTACAAGATAGCTGAATGTCCTGTATGCTGGTCACGTATAGCAGAAAAAGAAGTGGGCCGAGGATAGATCCTTGTGGTACACCGATATTTATTTCATATTCTTGACTAAAGTAGTTAGAATTTTTGGTTACTATCCGCCTATTTATTAGGTAGTTTCTGACTAGTAGCTTTATATTATCCCTACATCCGTATTTGCTTAATCATTCTAGTAAAATTCCATGGTCGATGGTGTCGAATGCTTTTTTCAAGTTAACGAAGATAGCTGCAGCATGATTTCCTTTATGCAGCGTAGAGTTTATAAAGTGTACTGCATCCAAGGTTGCCGCTAACGTGCTACTATATTGCTGGAACCCGTACTGAATTGGGACCAGGATAGAATTTTCTTCTATAAATTTTGATATTCTTGAGTTTATTACTTTCTCAAATAATTTGCTCATAATACTGGTAACAGCAATGGGGCTGTAATTAGATAGATTTGCACGATCACCTGCTTTGAATACAGGTGTTTCAAGGTGTTCATTGATGTTAGCGGCTAAAGTATTCACTTTTATGTTGATATCTGGGCCATATGTAGCTTGGCTCTGCAGTGTAATATTAGTACCGATAGTTGCGAAATAATTATTTAGATGTTGAGTCGCTAAAGAGGGATCCTTGAGCAGGGTTCCATTTACACTTAGTTCAATTATACATGTCATATGCATTGTATCCTTTGAAGTTGATGCCACTTCCTTGATTATTTTCCAATATTTAGCACTATTCGCAGCTGCTTTCTTGAATTTATTGGCAAAATAACGCTTCTTTGCCTCTTGCGAAATCTTATTTGACTCCTGTTTTTTTAATTAGATAATCTTGTTTTTTCGTTGCGCAACCTTGATTTGCCATGTATCTTTTGTAAGCCGATCGTTTGCGTTTAGCAGCATCAATAACTTTCTTACATGTTTGGCTGATGGTCGCCTTTTCTTTTGCTTTCGATATCATATCGATTAAACCTTCTGTAGTAACATTTGGTCTCATTTTTAAATCATCAAACACATATTTCACGAATTTCTTCTTATCAGTTTAATTGATGGCTATCATCTTGGGCCGTGCTTATATCTTTCCGCATTCAATGATCAATATTTTTATGATCTTGTGGTCTAACCCGGGCCAAACATTATCCTCGTATGATATTCGGTCTAATAATGGTGGATGATTTATTATTATGATCTATCAAGGTCTTAGACGTTTGTGTTAAACTTGCTGGCTTGGTTGCATTTAAAATAATTCCATTGTTAGACACAATCATATCAGAGTATACTTTCATTCGTTTTGATGTGGCCAAAAGATCGATGTTGATATCGGCTATCGTAATTAATTTGTCATGTAGCGAAAGAAGTTCACCGATGTGTTGTAGAAAAAAAAGCTATCGTCATCATTAGGCGCTTTGTAAAATGTTCCGATTTTAATTTTTCCCTTTTTTAGTTGTAGCTCCACTATAATAGAACTGTATTTGTCTGTCATCATGATCAGTCTAAATCGAATATGGGATTTTTTTTATAAATATAGCTGCGCCTCCACCACGCTCTGATTGCCTGCAGTAAAAATAACCATCATATCTATTTGGCGTGTATAACGCCTCTTCATTTTGGTATATCCATACTTCGCTTAAAATTAGGATATTTTACATTTACGGAAGCAGACATTTATGTCATCGATCTCGTTCCGAATGCTTCTGATGTTTGTATATGCAATATTTAAGCTTTCAGCTTCATTGGTGGTACTTGAATTAATCATATAATTAGTTTTTTTTTTTGGTTTATCAAAATCAACTTTTTTAATTCTGGGCATTCAAAACTGTCAGCACAGGTCTGTACATGTAAATGTTTTTTAATGCAGGAATTTGCGCAGTTTATTGATGTTGCAGTGCATGTATTGGTCCGATGGTTCCCGGCACACTTCGCACATGATTCTTCCTTTGTTGTCTTACGAGGATTGATCCAAAAGTACTGATAATCGGCTATTTCCAGTTAGCATAAAATTAAAAAAAAAAAAATTTTTACTACCTCATATACCCACTAAGTGAGCATAAAAAACATATAAATAGGCCACGGTTCCAGAGAGGTACATTCATTTGAATACGAACCGTCGAAGAGAGAACATCAAAATGGAGAAAAACAAAATTAGAGCTGTCATTAAGTACCTGTGTTTGAAAAAAAATGTCTACCAAAGACATAGACATCGACTTGGTGAAAACATTAGGAGACTCTGCTCCTCCATATTCCACTATTGCATGCTGGGCCAAGGACGTTAATCGGGGAAGAACATTCACTGAAGATGAACACCGCGAGGAACGCCCATCCACGTCCCTCACTGAAGACAAAGTGAAAAAAGTTGAAGATGTCGTGTTGACAAATCAAAGAGTGACCATCAGGCATGTAGCTGAGATCACAGGGATCTTGTATGGCAGTGTTCAAAGAATCGTTGCCAACGAATTACATATGAAGAAGGTCTCTGCGCGTTGAGTGCCGAGAATATTAACCGTGGAGCAAAAGAAGAAACGAATCGACATTTCGAAGGTGAATCTCGAAAAGTTCCAGGCATAACAGGATAATTTTTTGTCACGTTTCGTGACCATAGACGAGACCTGTATTCATCATTTTGATTCAGAAACCAAACAGTAATCGATGACCTGGAACCGACCCTCTTCACCGACGCCGAAGAAATTCGAAGGCTGTGGCACCAGTCCAGGACGCTGAAGGAATTATTATGGTGGAATATTTAGAAAAGGGAGCGACTATATCAGTCTCTTACTACGCAGACCAAATAAGAAGATTGCGGGAGGCAATTAAAGAAAAAAGACGCGGCAAACTACGAGCCGGAGTGCCGTTTTATCAAGACAACGCACTGGCTCAGAAGGCTGCAACTCACGAAACAGGTTTCGAACTGCTTGAACATCTGTCGTATTCGCTAGATCTAGCTTTTAGTGACTTCTACCTGTTTCGTTGGCTCAAGGAACACCTTCGGGGCAAGAAATTTGAAGATGATAGCAAAATGATGGCCGCTGGTGAGACGTTTTGAAAGAGAAGAGACAAATAATTTTTTTTCTAAGGGTATAATTGGTTTGAAAAAAAAGATTGATTGAATGTTTTAACTTGTTAGGAGACTATGTTTGAAAATAAATATTTGTTTTAAGGTTAATCAGCTTGGTTGACATTGATTATCATTACTTCTGGATCAAACCTCGTATAGATGTAGCCTTGGCATTTGAAGTACCGCATGATGTTGTGGTCTTCAACGATATAATAGGATCCAAAGTCAATATTTATGTATTAGTTGACCGATCTTTCGAAAAGTCGATAAAGGCAATCAATTTTTCCGATTTCAGAGTTTGCCTTGTGTAGATAACTTCAAATCTTCGTTGGTGCCAATCGAATGATGACCCGATATTTCATCCTTCAACTCTTGTATGGTAAATTTTGTATCCAAATCCTTAATTATTAAGCGAGGCAATGTCTGTTTGGTCGCTCGAAGATCATAATCATTTCCCAGGGTTTCTTGCACGTTTTTTAAATAACATATCAGTGTTTGCCTGGGTATCAGACGTAATAAAAATGTCCCCATCACGCAGATATTTCGTATAATGAACTGGGGTTTTTAGTTTTACTGGCTTGATTTTGGATTTAATCGCCTCCATAGTACAATTCGCGTCCTGGTTCTTCTTAGACTTAATAATGATCCCCTTACTGAATTTGTTCTTCTTTTCGACGTTAGTCGATCTAGTTTTAACAATTACAGCGTATGAAAGCGGCGCAGCTTCTTTTGAGACTGTACTTGACAACTGATCGATTTTGGTTTTTATATCGAGCATCATTTTACAATCATCTATCACGAATTTCCTGGCTATTTTTTGTTTACAGTTCTAGCGGCTTAATCAACGATCAGATCAGCATTGCAATGGAAACCAAAGAACACTTACTGTCACAACGACATTCATTCAAGCGTTTGCAGACACGTTTCAATGATATGTCAAATCGTTTCCCACTTATATCGAGGTATATATTTCCAATTTCCAAAACGAAGCTTCCATATTTTCATCTTTATTTTGTGCTCGTTACAGCTTAATGCAACGAATCAACATACGAAAAAGAAGAGATTCATTGATTATCGGTGGTGTCATTGCAGTTTGTACCATTCTATTACTATTGTACGCTTTTCACTAATAACACAAAGGATTCTGTGCAGTTTTATATTTTCTGTCCGGTATGAGTAAAACAGGTGATTGATTAGTCGTTGTCTAAACTAGATGAAAGTTGTTATATTTTTAGATGGTAGTGTTGAAAAGTGTATGGTATATGAAATTTTAATAAAATAAATATGCATTGATTTGTGATAAAAACGATCATATGATAAACCAATAAAATATGAGAATATATTTAAATAAATTGAAAGGCAAGAATGTAGTTTCAATTCAAACGAAAGATTGCAAAAAAGATAGTCAAGTTTTTAAACGCTTGTTTTTTTTTTTCCTAAACGTGTTTTAGGAATAATTTGAGCTTGTCGTTTTTTGTTGAACGACAAATAAAATGTGTATTCATAATTTTGTAGTCCTATACTTTACTTTATAGCATGCTTTACCTTGTCGGCATTGGAAAATTTATTTAATAATTTATTTTGGTGTTTCTTGACAGCATTTTTCCTAAATATGTTTTTAATATAAATAAAATTCATCACTTACACCTCATTATTCCTAGCCTTTTTTAGAAATTCTGTACAGAAAGTTACGCATTGCTGATAACACTTTTCAAAACCTTCAGACCCGGAATCCTGCAACAAAAATTTTAAACACAATTCATAGTTTACATTCACGAAAAAAAGTGAAACTTACGTAATACGGATCCCTGATAATTATGTTCTCCATTTCAGAGCCAAAATCACCCAGAAGCAAAACTTTTGCACGAGCATTCGAAGGCTTCATGTCATTCAAATCTTCAATATTCTCGTCATCCATTCCAAATATGTAGTCGAATTTTTCAAAATCCTCTTTACTTATTTGTCTGGCTATGTTCGCATAGGACAGGCCATGATTTAACATGGTCTTTAAAGCACGATCCTCAGGACATAGGCCGACATTCCATGAGGCAATTGCAGCACTATCTACTTCCCATTCCGTAGCGACACCTGCTTTGTTAACAATATCTTGAAATACGGCTTCGGCAATCGGTGATCGGCAACTGTTGCCTATAAGATGACATAGGAGGTAAGTAGTTAGTTGTTTAAGGTAGATTTTATTTGCTTACTTACCCAGACAGACCATTAAAACTTTTCGTTTACGATCGCCCATTGTATGTTGTTTTTATAAAGGTGTTGCGAAATAATATATATTATTTATATTCAATATGATGAAAAGTCGCACAGCAACACAAAATTGAATACAAAGAAATGTCATTTTCAGTTTTAGGTTAGGTGGGAACCATAAGCCGAGAACCCTTCTTGGTTCATGGGTATGAGAGGAACACTGTTGACGTGGTGATTGTGTACTAACGTATTGTTTTCGTCTAGTAGTGTTGTCCTAAATAATAATGTCGAATCTACACCATGGTGGTATCGAAAATCGATGGCTGATGCGTACCGACATGAGCCAACCCAATACTCGTTAAACAGGATTTGGTATAGATAGATTTTTTTTGCAATAACTTTATTAAACTGCTACCGTCGTATTTTTTTGTTTTGTTAACTGGTTCACTCCAACGAAGAACTGGGGTTGGCCTTATCCAAATAGGTATTGGCCATCGGGTTCGTCTGATTTGTTATCCAGTTTCTACTACTGCATACTTGCCCAGGGATTCCATTAAGAGAGGATGCGGGTGGTATGGGAGCAGGGAGTTTGATTATAGCGATAAGTGTGTGAGAACTTATTATGATTTATATAAATCGTATAGTTGTAAACGCTACTCCACCGGTTATGTATTAATTGTATTAAATCGATTAAAAGCTTAAATTTTAGTTTATTATAATTTTAACTTAGTCAGAGAAGCGTTTTTCGCTTTATAATAAAGTATTTAATGTATTGTGCCTTCATATTTAGAAGAAGCATTCAATTATATCACTTACTCTAAGTGATGTTTGGTATACACTATTGATGCTAGAACTAATAGGCTTGAATGCCCTGAAATGATTAAAATTAAAGATTAAGTTTGAGTGTTCTATCTTACAGCTGATCATTCTGTGTGCAGTCCATTTAATTACCTATTATATTTATTGACTTACCGAAAGTTAGAAATAATCACAGGAAAATTAAAACATTCATAAACGTTTATTGTGGATGCTATGATCCTGTGAGGAAAGGTTTTAAATTAGTCATATTCCAAATTTAGTTGTCGCTGTCTTTCAGCTTAAGCTGACTTATCTATTTCTAATATATTTTTCTAATCTAATTCTTATCTAATATATTTGTCTATTGCTAATTGTAACCCAAATATCTATTCTATTTCTTAATAGCTAGTTAAGGAAAGTTCTAGGCTGTGAGTTATAAGTATATCTTTCCTTTCTCTATGGATGCTAATTCTAATAAATTGCTTTAAATACGCAGTTATATCTTAAAAAAAAGTCATGTCCCCTCCTTAGATGTCCCAGCTTTGTGCACTCAAAGACTATGGTTTAACGTATCTTCCTCCCTACACCACTCACAGAAAGGGTCACTTCTGACTGATTTTGAAAAGTCTCTGGTTATTGTATGCTATTTGCTGCTTTGATATAGTTACTTTTGGTATTGGAGTTTTTGAACCGGGTTTTGAACCAAAGCCTGCTTCAAACTATGGGCATCTCATAATACTCTGAACTTTGTTCTGGTACTCCATTTGCCAAGCACTATTAATTTCATTCCAGATGTTTGATTGTGTGTCATTTTGCGTAAGTGGGAGTGGCATGGGAGTTCCATTCAAAACCGCTTCTTTCGCAGCCATATCTACTAGATCGATTATTGGAATATTTTTTTGTCCTGGTATCCAGTGGATTCTGACTATAGTGTCACGATTTTGATGAAGAATCGACCATATATTTTGAATATGTTGATTTCTAGTTGCTGGTTGGTCTAGTTGGTCACACGCACAGTTGCTGTCGGAGATCATCGTGATTTTGTCCCAACCTAGGTTGACTGCAGTTTCCAGAGTCCCCATTATCGCGGCTATTTTGGCATTAGAGACAGAAGTATAACTTGGAAAAGAGAAACGAAACTGATTCAGGTCAGCCTCCACTATAGCTGCACACCCTGCTCCCAGGCTGAACTTAGCTCAAAAGGTTATTGAATCTATAACAGAATAAAATATTCGGTTAGTTTCTTGTACTTGATTGAAAATAAACTCTAATATTTAATGTTTCATCTGTAGGGTTCTGTTGTTGAAAGAAATTGGAGAATTTGTTAAGAATAAAGCCAAAATTTGACGTAGGGATGTTTTGAGCTTTCTGGTAAACCAAGGGACAATTATCCGTTGCGCTGAGAATTTCTTTTGAAGTTGCCCATAGAGCTCTGTAAAAAGTCGGAAGTTCATTTGCCATGGTAAATGCTATGATTGTAGGGGTTTGTGTGGATCTGCTCAGACTTTTTTTTGTAACTATTGGAGAAATGTTTACCAATATATTTTGTGTTAGGTGTCCGTTGTATTTGTGTAGAATTAAAAGTTATTTTATAATTTTTGTTTAAAGCAGAATATTGTTTTTACATTTTGTCGGATTTACTTTAAGTTTAAGGTTTGAACAATTTTCTGAAAATTGTTGATTGCGGATTGTAGGATTTGACTGCAAGATATTGTGCCGTTGTGAGTAGTAATAATAAGAATAACATCAGCATACTGCAGAAGCTCAGAGGTCGGTAGGTTCAGACCATGAAATGATCTAGTTTATATGTTAAATAATAGGGGACTAAGAACATCACCCTGCGGTAGACCATTCTTGACATAAACGCCATCTTCCCCCAACCAGATTGACCTTTTGGAAAATAAATTAATTATCCAATAATTGATATTCTCAGGGACAAAGGTGGAAAGGTTGTTATGTAGAGTTTTAATGTCCATTCCCTCATACGCATTCTCTAAGTCAAGCAAGAGTGTTCTTTTGCTATATCTAGGTGATTTAGGCATGAGCTTACAGATTTACCTGAAGTGTAGGCATATGAGTTTTGAGGTCATTGATGCATATGAGTTAAATATATTTCTAATCATGGTGTTGATTATTTTAATAAGAACATGATCAGAGAAATAGGTCTAAAGCTATTGATTTCTCCAGGATCTTTGTCTGGTTTGAGAATTGGAACTATTTTTATTTTAAGGCATTCATCTAGGTTATTTCTGTTATTGGCGAGCTTATTAAGAGCGTTCACGCAATTTTGTTTGCTAACCTCGTTCATATGCTTAGTGTTGTCGTAGGAAATGCCGTCTCGACCCGGCACTGACCTTTTTTGTGTGTAGTAATGGCCTGCTTGAATTCGTCTATTGAAAAGATTAAAGGTATGTTTGGAATAGTGAGAAGGTCAGATTACTAGTTGCTTTTGTGACTTATTCCACCAGCTTTTCGGGGTGTGTTTCAGATTCAGACAGTTAATTGAGCATTTATCTTTAAGGTTCTTCATATTTGTAGTAATACTTTCTAGATTATCAATGAAGTTGTGTTGAGCAAAGTCGTTATTTAATTTAGAGGAATTTAATCAGATTTTTCTTTCTATTATTGTTTTAAGTTGGAAGGAGAGGATAATGGGCATATGTCCACTATTACTTATATCATTGGAATATGGTTCCCACTTAATATTCTTTTTTTAATTGGTTGAAAAAAGTTAGGTCCGGAACTGAGGTATCTCCCTTGTGCATCCCTCGTGAATATAAGTGTGTGTACTTTTGTTAATGCAATGAAGTTTTAAGGCTTTTGCCACTTTAGTAAGAATTTTTCCTTTTTTTGTTGTTTTTATTGTCACCCCATTGCTTATTTCTTGCATTGAAGTCTCCGCATATTATAACTAGGTGTTTAGAATATAATTGAACCATTTTTCTAGTTTTACTTTAAAGTAATCGTTATCTAGGTTTGGAGGGCAATATATAGAACACACTATCACTTGTTTATTTATATTGGTAGTTTTTACAGTGGTTATTTCTAGTTCTGAATTTATTTTTATTTGAGTGAAATTTAGAAATTTTTTTTGGTGAGTATTGCAATACCACCTCCTAGATTATTTAACCTACTTTTGTATCCTAAGTTATAACCATTAATTAGTCTAGAGTTATTAAATGTAGAATCCATAAATGTTTCGGCTAAACATGGAATGTCTAAAATGGAATTGTTTTTGTGGGATAAGTGGTTTCGTAAGTATGCACTGATTCTCATCAGACATCAGGTCTGTTCCCGTACTTCAGCAAACTGCAGTAGTAAAAGAATTTGGCAGCTGGCTTCTTTTTGCTGCAAAATTTGGCTTTCATTTGGCTTGCAGCAAAAGTACGAAAACGACTTGCTGCGAATCTATTTTAATATATTATAATAGATTCAAGTACGGGAACAGACCTATCAGGTCATAATGCATACTTGACTGATGTGACCACTTGCAGTGGGAGATTATTAATTACTACTGAGTTAAAATAATTTCAATTTTAATCATCCCACAAAAACAGTTTCACTTGATTCTGCTATCGGAGGCTTATTCCGCAAAACGATCCAGTTTCCCGTATCAAATATTCTCTGCTTTGATAAGTATTAGAGACGATATAATTTGTTTATGCATTTTGTATCGACATTGTATCGACAGTAAATCGACACGAAACATCACATAATCTAACAACTGATAAACATTTCGTAGTAAATTTTTCCAACTATACTGCACGCACCGCATTATGTTCACTAGCACTGTTCCGCAGATCTGACTTTATTTTCAATTCACTCACTTTAACCAATTGATTTAAATTAATTGTAGCACGCGAACAGACCTAATTGTAGTACTCGAACAGCCCTCTATTCTCAACTGGCGCTGAATTTCCCCATGAGGATTTTTCTTTTCCCTTAAATGTCCCACAAAACTTCAATCGCATCACATACCAATCTGGCAGCGCTAGTCTAGACATTTATTTATTCCGCTCCTTCCGCTCCACTTCCGCTCACAGTCCCAAGATGTTGACAGTTCAGCTAGCTGTGGTGCGATTCGATGACAGTGAGGTAGTAGAATTGGAGTGGACATGCCGTCGGTAGAATAAGCTGAGAATAAGTACAAAAGAACGTGGTAAATAAATTCATACAGTGAAAATAAGTACAGAAATATGCTCTAACGAAATAGGTATTTTAGAAATGAATACGGTAAGTTGTTAAAAACCTGCACAGAAGACATGATACGTAAATTGACCTTCACGTACAGATGTAAACAATCTCACTAGATACATTACCTAACAATTTAGTTTCATTCCTTTCTTTGGTTTTAGATTAAATTTGACCACAATGTTATGCACTACATGTCAGCACGAATTTATTGGCGTATCGATCGTGCTATAGGCAGAACTATTCAAACAAGTTCATACAGTGCCCGAGAGAATGTAGCAATATCTCGTCAAACAAAGATATTTCAGAAACTTCTTGGTAACCGTGAGAGTGGTAGCAAAAAACGATGGTATCCAAGCGAGCAGTCGAATCAAGTGCAAATTACTAGCCTGCAAGATATTGGGAAAACGCGAGGAAAACAAGGCAAAAATGCATCGCGACGAATAAACGTTTTAAATAAGTTATTCATGCACCACATTACGGATCAACTAGCTACAGGGTCACTCTCTGAAGAAATCCTAGGCAAGGGATTAGAGATCAGTCGCGTGAAGGTCAGCCCAGATTTTCAAGGAGTTGCCGTGTATTGGATCGCAAGGGGAGGGGCATTCAATGATTCCGAGATTGAGAAAGCGCTTCATCGCTGCTCGGGCGTATTGCGCCATGAACTGTCACAATTGAGGCTGATGGGCGAAGTTCCAAGAATTCATTTCGTCAAAGACAAAACTTATTTGAATTTGATTGAAGTTGAAGATATGTTAAATCAATGCGACCTCGGTGATGATTATGAGATGACAGCAAGCATCGCAGATCGAGTTCAAGAGGAGTTAGGACTAAGTAGCGTGAAGACAGATACAGATGACTTACCGGTGATGAGGCATGATGTATTTGGACTGGATCACAAGCAAATAATGTCCGGGATTCTAGCGAGAATGAAGAAGTCCAAGGATGCATGGAACACTTATAACGCGACTGAAGCCAAGCATACATTGCAGGCTACTGAAGATAAATCGCCAACGCCCAGGTTGGATGCCATGAGATTGAAATTGGATGAAGCCAACGCTCGCGAAGAGAAATTCCAAAAATTCTTAAGTGAACGCAATCAAAAGAAAATCACACCCGATAGGAAGAAACCGCTACCGGTCTTTCAGGAAAATCAGCTAGATTATGACGAGCAATACTTCCAGGACATGAAGGATGATGGAGACTTCATCGAAGAGTACGAGATGAAGAAGCACTAACAAAATGTATTTTCGTGATAAGTGCGCACGTCGCATCGTTTGAAGAATTCTAGTAGTGTTTGATGTGAGATGAACTGGGTTGATTGCCACTTTAGTTATGCTTCACTCTGATAACATATCACGGACAGTTTAGTTTTAACAGTGCTGATTACTCTTGGGAAACTATACTAATACTGAACACCTAGATGAAACGTCTTAAATGCATTAGAAACTCATATGAATTGTGTGTAAAAACAGTTTTTTATTTCACAGAAATAAAAACTTTGTACAGTAATGCGACCAGGTGTTTCGCTGGGCAATGTCTAAACGCTGTTTTGGCAACATTGCAGCCGTCCAAAGTTTTGTGTGGTTTATCTGAAAGCAAAAAACAATGCATATATTATAAATACGTCCCACTTTTAAAATTGAAAATGTGCACGGAGTTTTTATCAGTTAAATTTCTCTATGTCATCATCTTCTTCAGGCGAAAGATGGTGTTGAAAAATTTCATCATTGCAAGCATTGGTCGCCTCCAAGACACTATAACTCACCTGTTTCAGCATAATCATCAGCTTATTCGAAAAGACCGAAGCCCATGTCTTCCTCTTCTTCTTCCGACTCCTCTTTCTTTTCTTCCTTCTTCTTCTCCTCGGCGGCCGGAGCTGCGGCTGCTGGTGCAGCGGCAGCTGCAGCAGGAGCACCACCAACCGGCATCGATGAGAGCTTCTCGCGACCTTGTTCGATCAACTCTTCGATGTTCTTGCCCTTCAACTCATTTACCACCTTCGAAAGACGTTCGGAGTCGGCTTCAATTCCAACTGAGCTCAGGATCTTCTCGAGATCGCCGGTGGATGGCGAGTTGTTTCCACCAAGAACAGCCAACAAATATGCAGCCACGTAACGCATTCTGAAATAGAATATGTATGCATTACTTGGCTCCCATACAAAAACGCGGTAGCGGCAAAACAGTCTAGTTCATTTCATAGATATGGGAAGATGAACGTCGACTTTGAAATCACAGTATATCCCTTCCATCTATATGCTATTGACGCAAATGCTACTTTTGTTCGAACAATCAATTTGTGTAGTTCCCATTAGGAAGTTTATAACAAGTGAAACTTACTTTTAAGTCCTTTAAATCGACACGAAACGTGTACAGCACAATCTAGTGAACTTCGCGTCTTGAAATACTTCACGCAAGAGAACTGGCAGCAGCACTGTACTGCCATACGTAACTTCCGTCGGGCAATTTCTGAATGGGGAATTCCAAGGGATATTTGGAATGTAGTGCCCGGTAAATTTGAATCCTGAGAAGTTTATGTTTGAATCCGGTACACATCGATCTACGCAAGATAATTGTATCGAAATGATATTTTAAAATCATAAAAAAGAAGAAAATTAAAGTCTGATACGTTTAGGCAATCTAGATAACTTTTTTGCCTCTCTTGGAAAGAAATCATTATGAAGTAATTCGAGTAGCGCGCATTCGGGAATCCACCGATCATCTTAGGTCTGTTCGCGTACCTGAATCTATTATAATATATTCAAACAGATAACAACAGAAATAGATTCGCAGCAAATCGTTTTTGGACACTTGCTGCAAGCAAAATTTTACACATGAAGCCAGCTGCAAAAATCTGTTGCTGCTGCAGTATGCGAACAGACTTGTAATAGGTATGTTCCCTTACTTCAGCAAAATGCAGCAGTAACAAAATTTGGCAGCTGGCTTCTTTTTGCTGCAAAATTTGGCTTGCAGCAAAAGTACGAAAACGACTTGCTGCGAATCTATTTTAATATATTATAATAGATTCAAGTACGGAAACAGACCTAATGTTACTGCAATCAAACTAAAAAAAGATGTTCGAAATTCTGAATTTTCGAAATTCCTCTAGTCTATTGCTTATGTCAAGTTTGTCAGTGGCTGGTCAGTACAGTAGTAGTTGTCGGCGGATCATTTCGTATCGGGTCTGTTTGTCATCGGACGTATCCGTGCTCGGTGTGTGCTTCGAAGATGACCAATAACGTAACACGCCGCTGACCTTAAAATATTTCACTTTAGCGGCTGGATTGTACTTCAGTGCATGTGTAGTGTGATTAATAATCGATTGACGTGAAATTTCGTTTAGTTCGAATAGCAAGAAAGCACCAATATAGCCGCTTCTTTGTTGGATGTCCATCGGAATAGTCGCGGAAGGGAGTGTTTGTAGTGGTTATTGAGTAGCTGTGGGAGGGGAGTATTTATCAGGCTGCCAACATAAAGTGGCTGTCAGTTCAGAAGAAAATGTACTAGACGACTTCGAATTCGGAAGTAACATTTCGAGCAGTCAGCAGCAGTCCAATTGGAAGAGTGAGCTTTTCGTGAGAACTTGAAACGCCCGTCGTCGGTCGAGTCGACATCGACTGCGGCCGTGTTTTTTTCCATCTATTCGAGACAACTACGGAACGGTCGCGACGGGGCCCAATAAATTTGTGTCGAAGGTTTTCCTCGGATAAATTATAAGATCGGGCGTAAAAACATCGCGCTCGACGTTCCGGCCAGTGAGGGCGGGCCGAAATCGTTAATCTAGCCACCATGGAGTCTTTAATTCCGATCGTCAATAAGCTCCAAGATGCCTTCACCCAACTGGGAGTTCACATGCAACTCGATTTGCCACAAATCGCAGTTGTGGGCGGACAATCGGCCGGAAAGAGTTCAGTTTTGGAGAATTTCGTTGGGAAGTAAGTGTTTTGAATGACTCATAATAATTTTTAAAGAATTGAGATGAAGTAAATTTTGGTAGCTGGTCATGAAGTTTTGGTTGGCTTTTGGAAAAATGTTGGTGAGAACTTGGGAAAAATCAATGCTGAAAGTCGTTTAATCGAACCGATGGCTGTCTCCCCTTTTCGTGCTCTCTCGTTTTGAAGTTGCTCGATTGGGAGAATCAATGCTTTTTGGGAAGAGAGTTTATCGTGTTTTTGATGAAAAGTAGTGGGATAGACTGAGGGACGCAGTTGGCTGGTTTGGGGGTGTACAATAAGAGCACGAAAGAAGTGTCAAAGTTTGACATATTCGTTACGATTTCATATGATTCATTCATGTTTCTTGTTGTTTCTTGTAATGGTAAAATCAGACTGGACTTGTACATTGCAATTATGTATAGTTGCTGCGTTTGGAAATATGTTGTACTACGGGGGCACAGAGGCTTTCTATTGTTTCGCTTCGGCGCATTTCTAGTTTCAGCTGAATGCTATAAATTCTCCCGATGGAATTTATGGAGACAAGGGTATCTGATAAGGAATTTGAAGAATATTATTTTTGAGCACATATTAATTAAAGAGTAAAGATCTAAAACATTGGTTTGAAAGATATTTAAAATTTGTGGATGTCATATCTAGCATGTCTCACATAATTTGCTAATTATTTTTTTCTATGCATTAGTCAGCGAGGTGATGTCACAGACCATTAACTAAATTAAATAGAAGAAAACTATAATCGGTTTCTATAGGCTGAATGCTGAAAAAATTAATGATATGTCGATTTTCTTTGCTAGTTTTTTCTCTTTTCACAGATAGTGGTTAGGTCAAGGTCATATTTGTAATAGAAGAGTCAATAAAAGCTAAACTATTATAATAATGCAAGTTTGCAGTCTCATAAAAAATTAGAGTAAAAAAATTAATTTAAAAAAACCTGAAAAGGGATTATTTTAAATGTTGGGAGAATTTTTTCAATGACGTATTCTTCTATATAGATATGCATGTACGTATGTACAATATCCAGACTGAAACTATAGGCATGACATGTTCTGTTACGTAAGTTCCATTTCTTGCAATTTGTCTAAGGAAGAATGGTCTTATTCAAGTTTTTGGGCGACATTGGCATACACCTCCCCCTGCAAAATTATAAGACCACTCAATTTTTCTAAGTTTTCAGAAATTGTAAAGAACGGTAAAATCTAAGTACCTGCATTATTGAAATTTCAATGGAAAAGAGATTCTATAATAACTCCTTTGTGAGATTTTTTAAGGTCCTTAATAATTGGTTGCTACAAAAGATAAGAAAGTTTTTAAAATATTGCGGTTTTCGAATTCCCTCTAGTGAGTTTGTATCGTGAAATATAACAGATACGGTGGTTGCTTGAAATAAAACGTTTGAAAGCAGTTTCAATAAGTTTTCGTGAAGATTGTGTAACGGCCAATTTGCTCTAATAACGCACCACGATTTGTTCTACGCACTAGCAATCGAAAATATTCTTCTTTAACCGTAACCACGTCAGTTCCTTGTCTCGCCTTCTGTATCAACCAGACTAACCTGCCATCCTCGATCAGGACTCGGACGCCGAGCGAAAACAGTCAGGTACTCGCCATATCCAGTCTATCATCATGTTGCATGGGATTATCCCATGCATGCTCACACATCTGTTAACATACCTGGGCTTGCCGACGGGTTTCACCTCTTTGTCCTTATTTTTGCTCTTTAATCCAACGACAACGAGACAAGGAGAAGACTCGAGTCTTAGTTCTAAGAATTTCAGACGACCCGACTATCACGCAAGGATTTCGCTTGGTTCATAACAATTGTGTCAAGGAAATAAACTTACGGAAGGAGAAATCAAAATAATATTTTTTGATAAAAGACAATAATAGTGTGGCAAATATCGCTAATATTATTCAAAACAGTCTATGTGTAGTGATGAATTTGGTCAAAGATGCAGGGAAAAGGAACATCGAATGCTGGCCACCCTATCTAAGTCAACGGAAAGAACGTTAAATTTTGTATATCTCCTTCGCTCCACTCTTCCTTGCACGGTTTGTGTGCACCATCGCTTCCTCAAACACAACGGCCTAGTAAGGTCAATGCTCCTATAGTCAGCATTTTCCAAAGGTCGGCCAACCAACCTTGTTTTCGTGGTTCTATTTGAAGTTATTCATTACTATCTGGAGGTTTGCAACGGGAAATGCCTCAAGTATCACTCGCAGGGATTGATTTAGATCATTCAAATTTGCTGGTTTTGTGTCGTAAACTTCCTGTTCGCAATAACCCCAAAAGAAAAAAATCAGGCGTAGTAAGATCAGGAGAATTTGGAGGCCAACGAAATGTAGTTATCAAAAAATTTTCGCTGCAATTCTGAATGTTGGAAGTTGCACCATCTTGTTGAAAATACACAGCGTTGAAAGGAATTCTCTTTCGGTGTAGTTCTGAATAGCATAACATATTTAAGAAACGGTCTCTATTGACCGCAACCGTAAGACCGTTTGCGACAATGCAGCTTGATGCAACTGCAGACCATACTGCTACTTGACGTGGATGCAATTTCGTCTCATGGAGTTTCTGTGGGCTATATTCACTCCATACTCGACAATTTTGCTCATTCACATTGCCGTTTAGATCAAATTGGAACTCGTCCGGCATAAAAATGCAGTTCAAGATGTTTTCGACTTCTTTCACCATGTGAATGATTTTGGCAACTCTGCTCCCTTCAATTTGTTTGTTATTCGAATTTTATAAGGAAATAAGTGTAAATCTTTATGCAGAACTATCTGCGGTAACTGTCTGATGATACCTATTTGAGAAGATAAGCTCCTTGTCGAATCTCTAAGATTGGCTTGTATGGCAGCAGTGATCATTTCCTGTGTCCTTCTTGTGATTGTCTCAAGCTCCGCAAAATTTTTTACGGGTCGCATTATAATCCAACTGCTCGGAAGAGCGCCGCCAAACGTGCGTCTACATTCTCTTTGGACAGAAATTATAGACTCCAATGCGTGATAGCGGCGTACAACCAAAATGCGACAACACAAACCAAGATGCAACAACACCGGAGATGCTGCAGGTAACCCCGCCTGCTGTAGCCACTGCCGATGGGTATTGCCTCCCCATCCCTCGAGTCCGAGGCCCTGATCTTCCAGGCCTAGGTCTCGCACCTCGTGGTTGGTGAGTATCCGCCTATGTGTCCTGATCCAGGCTACGTAGGTGCCGCACGGCTCGTCGGAACAGCGGGCACTCCCCCTGATTGGTCAGCCAATGTTCCAAACAATCCTCGAGGAGCTGGTGACCACAGCTGGTAGTAGTCGGAGGATGGGCCTTCGAGTAGGGCTGCCTACAAATGGAGCACTCCTCTTCCACTCCCACTCGGGTCAAATCCTCGTTACTACGGTTGACTGGCATGACCGATTTCAATTCAAATATAAATTCAGAAGAATCTTACAGCTAATAATGAGCATCGCTTAAAACTAAGATGTTCCAGAGAAAAATGGTGCACGGTGTTCAATAACCGTGACTGATTAAGTATGAAAATATAATGGCTATTTAGCAACAGTAAATAAATAACAATAGCGCAAAAAAAATCACCTCGAATCGTATACGCGAATAATTTTCGAAAACTAATTTTCAATTTTTGAACGCGGACGCGAACAATATTTTGCTAATGGAATTTAATCAAAGGTAGGCCCTCTTATTGGGGTCAGTGCCGATCGGACCCTCCCTATCAAGTTCGCTAGCTGGCTGGCTGAATCAAAACAAATGAATTACTTTAAGTACTTTAAAAAATTGAATTTGGATGCGATATTAACAAATAGTTTAATTAGGGTCGCTTCCCGAAGGGAAACGCCCATTATGGAGGTCTGTCTGCCCCTCCCGAACCCACTAAAAGGAGGCAAGGATACAAAAAAATAAAGTTTGAATTCTGTTCCAAGACTTAACAATTCCTCAGGATTCCTCAGGACAAGTCCAGAAGAGGGCCTGCCAGGCAGGTAAAAATGATGGCTGACTATCAAAAGAGAGCAAATCCACCCCATTTTCAATTGATTCACCCCAGCCGCGTAGAGCTAGCAAAGCGGCCTACCAGCATCCGTCGGGGTCGGATTAAAGGGTGCTCCGCTTATGCGGACGAGGGGCATTCACGGCCATTTCTAGGATACCCTGCTCCCGGGACACTTCTTTATTTATTGATTTGGCACTTTTGATGGTCAGCTATCACTTTTACCTGCCTGACAGGCCCTCTTCTCGACTTCGGTTCATTTGAGGCGCCTCCAGGCAACCCTTAATTTGTTAAATCGCTACTCAATATTACAAAAAGCTCCTGCTGTTCCGCCGGCTCGAAACCATGGACGAAGGAAACGAGTTTAAGTTCACATTGCTCGACGCTCTGCACTTTGCCCGAGGTGCATGGGAGCAAGTCAGTGTGTCGACGATCTGGGACTGTTTCGCGAAGGTCAAGCTGATCGAAGAGGAGATCCAAACGGAGCGAGAGGATGCGGATCTGCTCAAGATCTGGGAAGCCTTGCCTGCCTAGGAAAATACATACGAGAACGAAACAATGGAGCTGCATGACTTTCTCACAGCCGACGAGCGCCTCGCGACTGGCAGGTCTTTCCCGCTAGAGGAGATAGCGGAGGAGGTAGTGCACAACGAAAGTAAAGACAACGAGGCAACTGTCGAAGAAGAAAGTCTTTCGTTCGCAGAAGCTTGGCGGGCATGGAGCACTATCCGAAAGCCATCAATTCTGAGAGCTTTGTGCTTAACTGATAGCAAACTCGACTCAGTAAAGCCAGATACTATGTATCATCCTTCAGTAATAGCAGTAACTAATGTAACTTTGTAGTGTAACTTTGAATTTAAATCCATACAATGAAAGAGAAACATTAAAATTTCTTGGTTTCGTTCAATCCCAAAATATATACTTTGATCCAGAAAAAGCAGTTCGTCGAGACATTTTCCCTCGGTACTATGCCACTTTTGCTAGGTCCCGCCAGGTGGCGTAGTAGCGAGATTTGACTGTATATGAATAAATCGATTTGATGTTGGATTGGAAGTGCCATTCAAATAACCCAATACATTTCGTGTTTGTTTAGGTAGTTGCCTTGTTAATATACTTTCCGAGAGTCGAAACAGATAAAAATCAATCGTAAAATTATGCATATAGCTTTCAATTAATAATGAAATAAGAACCAACGCAGCACTGTATCGGACTTTAACTGAAATGATTTTTACTCAAAAAGGACTTGAATTTATTGATCGCTTATTGACCACTGTGAAATCTAGGTTAAAATATTATTGTAGGATGGTAATGAAACGATATTTTATGAAGTTAATCAATTTCGGCTAGTATAATTTCCTATCTGGTAATAGAGTCGGTTCGTTTTTAACATTTAATTTTCGCTTCTAATAACATTGAAAACAGCTGTAAGCTGTTCATCACTGAATATATTAATAATCAAAAAAGCTATGCATTGAGAGTCTTGACCTAAATCTCAGCATGATGAAGCGAGATATGTCGATGACCGAGTTGTTTCTTTGAACAAACAAATATTTGCTCATATTAGGCAACATTTACCGCAGATGAGATAATTTAAATCAATAATCAACGAACTCTACTCGAGTAATTAGCTCGAAATTCTATTCTGATGATAAAGAAAGCACAACATACATACGACCTAGTCACATTCGTGATCAATTTCTAAAATTGAAGATAACGATTATTAATCACCGAGATATAGAGGAATAGATAACAGGTGTGTTTAACTAGCCATTACAACGAGCAATATATATGTTTTCATAAGCCAGACTTGGAATTTCGCGGATATTATGTGTTTTATTTGACCATGTGATATTAACAAGGAGCATGGATATTACATTCGAGGTTGATTTTTATATACAACGTTGCAAAATGACGCTACGTACGCGATTACTCGTCTTGATAAAATACTAAAGATAAGATTCTTTTACATTTATGAATCATACACTGGTTGTTTTAGCGTTATCGTGAAATCGGTGACAGGTGTTAAACAGTCAACACATCAAATTTTTGCAGTTATTTTGGTTGTTGCAAAGCTATTAGCACGATTGTAAAATTATCAACTCATACGAAGTCTGTAACATGTTTGTCTTCGCTGATTTGATTAGAAGCTTAATTTATTTGAAGAGAAAACGCGGAATCTGTTAACTCAAACACTTCAACTTCTCTAAGATTCTAAATCTATAGAAGTTGACTCATGTTCGGGACTAAAGTGTGCCATTCGGGCATCAAATATAAACTGTCAGATTACGCTCGAAATAACAATACCTGTCGAGAATTGGAAATATATTTAGCTTCTAAAAGAAAAATTGGTCTTTCAATAAAATCTTTTGTTTTGGAAACTAGGAAATTCAAATCGGGTTGATTAAATCATACTTTGGTTAAGTACGATAACATACAGATCAGTGCCTGTTCATAGCGGAATAGGGTATCTCCAGAAAAAAGCTAACACTCATATGTCAAACGCAGTGCGGTCTGAGTAGCGCCAAATGATCTCGTCAAATGTATCACTCGGCAGGACCTACTTTTTTTACGTCCACGGACTACTCTCGGGTCCCGTTTTGATGTACGCTTTGGGCTGGCGATCTTGACATTCCGGAGCTCATTGTGCTCTGACGCGTGCTAATTAACATAACATTATCATCTGTACCCTAATAAAACTGGCGGGTTATAGAAAAAGGGTCTTAGTTTCGTAGCTATTTAGTAGCTATTCAGTAAAGTTGGACTCCTGATTAGCACCTACCCGGCTCTGACCGCTTGCTCCAATAAGGACTTGCGCCAACGCTCCTATGGCCTCTTTGCTTTGCATCGATAACCATGGAATCGCTTTGGTAACCAAGCATTCGAGCTAAGATAACGGATCAGAGTTTTATCACAATAGAATCGATGCTCCCGAAAAAATCAAAACATCAAAACCGAAACTTGTTTGACAGAAGTCTGACGATTTTATTTCACTCCCTGCTTCACTAATGTCAAGGAGAGGACTTACTCCTCAGCGGGGTGTCCTAATGATTGAGGAGAAGTGGTTGGAATGCGTATTTCACCGTCAACCGACAGATATATAGCTGGAAAACCTGCCCCATAGTCTAAGGGTAGTTTGTTTGTTTCTCTGTCCACCGTTTCGGGAGAATTGGCTTCCAAACCTGGTCTGCGGACTTGATATCAAATCGGGAAATGAGGAGGTGTGATCTCCAGTAAGGGACTTTATATCCTTTGAGCTGTTTTTGAAAATGAAACTCCGAATGTCTGATTACATAAGAGCCTTTTGGTCGCTCGCTAATCGCCAGCTCCTACGCCTGAAAGACAATGCAGTGGTCCGATAGGCGCAAGAAAAGCTTAAGCTTAAGGTTCGTAGAAAATATGCCACATCCTACTCTGTCGTTAAGCCTGGAGCCATCGGTGGATATTTACACAGCATCCGAACTTAGGGATAGCCCTCTTGCCCAATCCTCTTTACATGGGGTCTGGTGTTTAATTCCCTGAGATGGTTGAGCAGCAGTATAATCGATATACGCTGAAGCAAAAATTCCCTGCAACCAAGATTTCAGCAAGACTCTGGTCTGTCTTTGTCCAAGGATCACCAAAATTTAGTATTACCGCTTCGCATCTCGCTTGTTGCGAGACAAGCAGATCTTTAGGAAGCCAATGAAGCAGCATCAGGAGTGCCTTCGTGTGAGTAGTATGGAGATCTCCCGCTATCAATAAGGCTGCTGACTAACGTAACTCCTCTATCATTTCGTGATTTATCGCTTAAGTATGGCTGGCCACCAAACTACTGCTCCGTAGTGCAGATTTTGTTCCACTACGCTAGTGAAAATCCAAAGGACGATACCAGGTCGCAGCACCCAGTTTGCTCCAAACAAAGAAAAATGTCTGGAATTTATTCTGAATTCAAAGCTTCTATGGAAGGAGAATATGGGTAAAAGAGCGCGCAAGGTATTTTTTGCTATTGGGCAAAGACCCTTTTGAGCAAATTGAGGCAAAGAGCAATAAATGTCTTTGCGGGCTCTTTTACTCATATTCTCCTTCCACAGAAATTTGAAACCAGGATAAGTTTCAGACATTTTTCTTTGTTTTTGAGATTTATAGAAATTTTATTGAGCTCATCAAGTGCACTATTTCCGTTTTTTTAGCCAGCACTGTGGGCACACTATTACGAGAGAATATGTAAGAAATGACTTAATCTCTCTGTTAGGGGCTGTCACTTTACATTCAGTTTCAACAAGTTTCGTTAGAAGTTCATTAACTGTTTAATTCTAGAGCAAAGGAGACAACACTGTTCTATGTTGTATCCGTATTTACTACTCGCGTGATGGCTGAGCTACCCAGAGACGAATTTAACACCCGATTTTTGAGTAGCTGATTTCTACGTTCGACTAGCTGCTAATTTACATTCAGGTTCTAAATAGCACTCAACATTGCCTGAGAGCCCTCAAAATCGCTTCTCCCGATGTACAGAAATGAAACCAGCGTGGGTAAGCAGCGCTGTTTGGATAGATTTGTACTTCGTATAAGTAATACTGAGATCATTAAGGATGAATACAATTTTCGTTTTCTTCCAATTGCTAGGATTACGCGGGAATCCTTACACAAGCATTATATATTTCAATTAGCCAAGGCAACGTGCATTCTAAAAATCTGGTGAATGTTAGCCAGGATGATACTGTCTGAGCGTAGTCATAAGAACGGGGCAAAAGAATGAACGGAAAGAAATAACAGGAATCGACCTTAGATTCCTATTTGGCTCTTGAGATAAAGGTGAAAATCCCTCCTCTCTACCAGGAAAGTGAGTTTCTATTAAGACTCTAAGCGTCGCATAACTGATTTGCGTCTAATTTCCATCGAATCCTTGTATACAGCTGTCGGAGTGACAGAATTAAGACTTAGAAGTTTCTGGAGGCGATTGGCTTCATTCATACCTGGAATATTTTTCCACACAATACTTCGCAGCAGCATTCTTGAATATAGCTTTTAGAGAGAATGACTTTATTCAGGTGCTCATGATTAGTGAACGCCGGAACGTGATCCACTTCAGTGTAGAAAGCTGATCGGAATCTGTCCCAATCAGTACTTTTTCTGTTTAGGCAAGGTGTTGCTTCCTTGCGTAGCAGTCCCCCTAGGGTAAATGCTATGCACGTATGGTCTGACAGTGAACTTTCCTGCAGAACCCTTTATTTCTGCTAGAGGCTCGGAAGGTAGGTTGACTGTCAATATTTGCAGGGGCAATGTTGCTAGACATATTGAACTCATATAATGATTCACCTCTTTCGATGGTTGCTATCCAGAATGACTTTGGCTTCACATAGACTACAATAGCAACAATTGTTCTTATCATCGAAGTTTGAGAGGGCAAGGACATATATGGACTCTTTGATGATGATGCTCGCTCTTGGTTTATCTAAAGATTAAAGTGCCAGTAGCCTGTACCTGTCGACTATAAATAAACGTATAATAATAAACGTATAATAATAAACGTATAATAATAAACGTATAATAATAAACGTATAAATGATTTAGTCCAAAACCTTTTTATGAATAAATATAGTATGGTAAGCGAAAAAATTTCATTTAAAACTATCATCTATTCACAGAGACTTTCTCCCGCGTGGATCTGGAATTGTAACTCGTCGGCCATTGATATTACAACTCATAAATGCCATCACAGGTAAAATCCATAAAAATACATATAACACTTTCTCTTTGATAATAACTAAACAAAATATACCTTCCCGTTATAGAGTCCGCTGAATTCCTGCACTGCAAAGGTAAAAAATTCGTCAACTTTGATGAAGTGCGTCAGGAAATCGAGGCAGAAACCGATCGGGTGACCGGCAGTAATAAGGGCATCTCAAACATACCGATCAATTTGCGTGTCTATTCTCCGCATGTCCTCAATTTGACATTGATCGATTTGCCGGGTCTGACTAAAGTACCGATTGGTGATCAGCCAGCCGATATCGAACAGCAAATCAAGGGAATGATCTTTCAATTTATCAAGAAAGAAACATGCTTGATTCTAGCCGTAACACCGGCCAATACGGATCTGGCCAATTCCGATGCCCTGAAATTAGCCAAAGAAGTCGATCCGCAGGGAATTCGTACGATTGGTGTCATCACAAAACTTGATCTTATGGATGAAGGTACGGATGCTCGAGACATTCTCGAGAACAAGCTACTGCCATTACGGCGTGGCTATATCGGCGTAGTGAATCGGTCACAAAAAGATATCGACGGTAGGAAGGACATTCATGCTGCTATTGCGGCTGAAAGGAAATTCTTCCTGAGTCATCCATCTTATCGTCATATGGCTGATCGCTTGGGTACACCATATTTACAACGAGTATTAAATCAACAACTCACTAATCATATTCGTGATACGTTACCTGGTCTCCGTGATAAGTTGCAAAAGCAGATGCTGATGCTTGAGAAGGATGTCGAACAGTATAAACATTTTCGGCCGGATGATCCTAGTATTAAAACAAAGGCAATGTTGCAGTAAGTATGACGCAGTGAATGCTTTCGAAGTCACAAACTACAAGAATTCATTGAACGACTCTCTTTTTCCAGAATGATTCAACAGCTGCAGTCTGATTTTGAACGAACCATAGAAGGATCCGGTTCAGCCCTGGTTAACACAAACGAACTGTCGGGTGGTGCTAAAATCAACCGTATATTCCACGAAAGGTTATGTTCATAATATTTTTTATGCTTTTGATAATTGCTTGCGTAACTTCAAACCAATTGGCTCAAATAGATTGGAAACATGAATAAGAATTTCGAAGGTTTTTCGAGCTATGGAAAATATTCTTTGACAACAGACAGGGCTGAAGTGAAAATTAAATTTTAAAACAACTCTTGAATTTTTATTAGTAAGCCTTAAAGAAACAAAAAACTGCTTTTAAAAAACTCAAATAGCTCAAAAAACTTTACAAGCATAAATAAACTGACAAACACAATCAAAGCACATCGAAATCAGAAAGAATACTTGACGATAAACTATATTGCGGTAAGGTGAACTGTTTTTCTCATTATTCAGTCAATATTCTTACACACATTTGTAACTTGATCTCGTATGAAATATTGCTAGTTTTTTTTTATCACCTAAATAATTCAATTCATATTTATTCTTCGCCTTATTGCTACTTCTTACGATTACGATAATATTTTATTTCATTGAGCTTGATAGAAGTGAAAATCCTATGCTGTGTAGCCGAAAATATCATGGACTTTGATATTCTATATATTTAAAGTGATCACAATATACATATAACTATATCAAATGAGCAGCGTGGATGCGAAAGAAATTTCTCCGAAAAGTTTTCACAATGTTCACTGGGGAAAGGTGGTAGCAATGGCTGCTGCTGCAATAACAGATGAACACTCAAAAATACCTTGTTCGACACCTTGTCTTTGGCATAAAATCATGGAAAATGTGTGGTTTTTTGCTTGAGACAGGGGAATGTAAGGCATTTCTCAATTGATAACAATAATGAAAGCAGTCCTCCACTATTTTGTATATTTGGAATTTTTCGGATGTGTCAGATATGTCTATTGGATCTATAGATTTGTGACGGTCTATTCAAAAGTTTAACAAAATCGTTTAGGTGTCATATGAGCTAATGTCGGTTTTAGAACTGTGAACTAAAGATATAGATTGATTTAATATGGTCCATTTTTTTAGCATTCAAAATCAAATATTTTATAATACTTTGAAGACCCAGTTTTCATTTAGAAGCTAGATATATTTCTTGACAGATATCGATTTTTCGAAGGTAATCTGCCATCTTTCTCCGTGTCTATCTGTCTAATTATGATAAAAACCAAACATCTTATTTAGATAGCCTACTTTTAAAAATATTAATATACTAATTACTTGAATGTATTATTTATCATGCATATTAATCACGCTTTTCCCCACATTACAATTAGTTTTTTATTACTAACCAAAAAATGACTGCTCAATGGTGCTGCGTAGTTACCCTGGTCGGTGTTTAGTCGTCTATTCATGGCGGTTTGCATATGTTTAGGCTCTCGTATACATCTAGTTTTCGTAACTTATGTACATCCTTGAACACCTAAACTTTTTCTAATGTTATGTTGTTCTCCTCTAGTTCCTGCTTCATCATCATCATCGTGGCACTACAGCCCGAATCGAGCCTTGGCCTCCTTAATGTTTCGCCTCCATTCGTCACGGTTCAGTGACCACGTCCTCCAATTCGGTGCTCCCAAAAGCAATCTGCGGTCAGCATCTGTCGAATCCTCTCAGCGCTTGCGTGGCTTACCGACTCCACTGGCTCCGCTCGCTCGCCCCTTGAGACACCGCTTGGGGACTCGATTGTCACTCATTCGTTTGACGTGGCCAGCCCATTGCAGTTTTTGGAATCGTATGACAGTAGAGACTTACTTCCGGCTCGTCATATATGGTATATGATAAATCAGAATATGATAAATCTGGTTACAGGTGCAGCCGTTCGGGGATGTCCATGTCCTTTTGTGATGGTCGCGGTGCGGGAAGCACGTGGAACCTACGATGAGGTTTCTACTGCACACAAAGTTGACAAGTTGTTGTCCATTATCGTTGCAGAGATCGTGAAGACTAAATTAGCCGGTGGTTCCGCGATGTGTTTCCTCCTTCCCAACCTTTGGATTTTCACTTCATTTGATGGCAGAGAATATAACTTTTCCAGAAGGTTATAGAAGTTATCTTTCACAGCCTCATCCTTATCTTCAGTGGAGGCATGAACGTTAATGAGCCAAAAGTTAAAAAACTTTGCTCGAAAGATTTAAAATTGATTATTTGCTGTTTCATTTGTTTGTCCACGGTGAAGGCCACTCTAAATTCGTGACTTCCAGATGACTCCGCTTTTGAAGGTTGTGTACTATCTCATGTCCCTAATCTCAGCACCAAACAATTTCGTTTCCTGTACAGCGAGAATGTTTATTTTGTAGTGAGTGACCTGTTCCAGGAGGGCTTTGATGGCCCCCAGTCTGTACAGGGTTCGCACGTTCCAAGTTCCAATAGACTAATCCATATTTCGTTTGCGTGGTCGTTTCCGTTGATCCGATCCAAGTATACGAGGCGAAGTATCAGGTTCCTGAATAAGTAAAATTTTACAAGAACGGGCTATTGACCATTGTCTGGTTAATGTTCCCGATTGAAGGCGCGGAAAACTCGCCCTCACCTTCCTTCGTTGCAACATTCATGATCTGAGATTTCATGAAGACTTCCGGCACCCACTCGATGGGAAAATGTGAAAACACATCTTCGGAGAGGTCGAAGGTAGGACTCAGTAGCAGAGCTGTAGATGTTTCTAGCAGGCATTTCACGGGATTTCAATTGCTTCTTCAACCAACACCCGATGACGCCCCCGTGGCCTATGCTACCACTTGACTGCCCTAGTTCCTGCTTGTGTTCAGTTAATTCACATCCATCTTTTTGGATCCATGGGCACTGTTAATAGCTGGTGAATCATCGAGTTGTAGGGCGTCATTTTGTGTGAATTTCAATGATCAGACGTAAATGTTGTTGTTCGTGAATGGTGCGTGGGCTTCCAGCTGATATTGAACCCAACAGGACCATCTTTTCTGATCATCATCAATTCCAAGTAAGGCATTATTTTGTTGCTTTCGATTTTCGTTGAAAATTTGATATCTTTTATGTGCTTTGGTCAGCTTCGCCAAAGTTGTGCCGAAACATATTTTTCATGATATCCAAGTTGTCGTCTACATACCTCATTCATAAACGGTCAAACCAACCTTCTTCATGAAGTTTCATCTCCAGTCTGTCATAAATATTTCACTCATCAGTGGTGATGAAGAATTTGTCATTGCGACACCTTTAAAAGCACTCATGCGAATTGAGGAAATTTTCAAGTAGTCCTTAAGGCTTCTATTCCACTCCGGTGAGCTATTTTTCTCTAGTAGCCTTTTTTTTGAAGAACACAAGTGCTTGTTTTTTCCTGTATTGTTGCCATTCTTTCAAGCCACTATATCGCCTTCTTTTGATTTGTAACTGATCTATCGCTAATCTTTCATAAGCCTCTACATTCTTATTATGGTAATTTTCCTAGTTGGTGTGTTTGTAGCGGTGATAATTTGCATTCGCTCCTTTGTTTCTTTGTGTATTTTCAGAAAGCACTTATTTCTTGATAGCGCTGTGGTTCGAACCCGTAACTTTTTGACTTCTCCAATAGTCCCCTTCACTTTTTCAAGTTCCTTTCCATTCGTTTGATAGAGTCCGACAAAATATCTTTCCTTAGCTCATGGCAGACTCCGTTCTTGAGCTTTTTCATGACTAATCGGTCATTTTCATCCTGGGCCATTAGAACCACAGCGTTTCCTTTAACTCTTTAAGCACTGTTTGTGCCTTATCGACGTTCCTCCTCTTACTACTTTCCTTTTGTTTAAGATTTTTCTTCTTGGGGAAGATGTTACTGCTGCTTCGATGTCTACCGCCGTGTTTTTTTGGAAATATTGTTTCCTTAAAAGCATAATTCAGGCCTTGGCTAAGCAGCTCCGTTTGCTCTCCGGTGGGCTTGTTCACAACATAGTTAGGGATAGTCTCTACGTCATTCTTTTCTTTTTTCCGCTATCATTTCCTTTCCTCTGGTATCTTTTTCTTTCTTCTAGTATCTTTTCCTTTTGACATTTGTCACTTTTTTCCTTTTTCGCGCTTTTCTACAATACCTAGAATGTCTCCCTTTCTATCCGAAGTACATTCTGACAAATAAGTTTCGGAAATCATCAAATAATACACAAATTATCAATTATTCATCCCAATTTCTAGAATTTCCTTCAAAATACATATGTTCGATTTGAGGCGATACGCTTCTTCCAACGAACAATCTAATCATTTTCGGGATTGCCTTGAGTTTCTTCAACGATTTCGTCTGTATGTCTTTAATGGAGCTAAAATGGGCTCCTCGAAGCGGCAATTTAAGGTTTGAGAACATGAAAAAATTACGATGATATTCGTGGTGTTTTATTCAAAATTTCGGCCACAATGATGGCTTTGTCATTGTGCAAAATCATTGTTCTTTCAAAGATTTAGTCTTTTTTAAGAATGTTCTCTCTCTCTCGAACGCCTCGTAACATATAATTAATCTTTTTTATTCACTGTTTGATGCTCCGGTTGAAATTTCGAGTAGATAATTAAACGAATATAAAAAATAGTGAAAAAACCTTAATTTTGGATCGACTTTTTTTGGGGGTTCGGCTCGTTTGGCATGCGCTATTTCTATTATTGCTGGCTAGTTTGCATATAATATTCATAGACCCAAGTCTCATCACCCGTAATGACCTGTTCAGTAAATGTGGGGTCCAAATTCACTCGTTCCAACATGTCTTCACATACTCGATTACGCTGCTTCATTTAAAGAAAATTAAGGTCTTTTGGAACGAGTCGGGCTGCGGCGCGTCTCATGCCCAAAACCTAGCATAATCTGAGTCGGTTTACGAGAGATGCTTACTTCAGGAGCTAGCTTACTGAGGCTAAAATGACGACTATTGGGCACTTATGTGTTGACTTTATCGATGTTTTCCTCATTATTTGTGGTTGGAAGTTTTCCAGAACAAGGCAAATCTTCAACAGTTTCAAGACCTTTTTAGAACGCTTTGTACCATGCAAATACTCTTGTTTTGGATATCACACATTTCAAAGGCTTTTTTCCAAAATTTTCGACGCTTCAGAGCAAGGAATTTTGCTCGCAGCACAAAATTTCAAACAAACTCGTTGATTGATATATTTCCATAGTAAAAATCACGACACTATTGAACCAACCTGTTTTTGACTCTTGTAAAAAAACTAATTGACAGATCGCGATCAAATTGAGCGTCGTAAGGCATCGTAACACTACCAAGTTGGGAAAAATAAAAGATTAAAAACTAATGTGGGCGATTTGAAAGACTCATTTCTGAATCTTATTGGTCAGAGTGTATCGCTTCCCATTTTTAAAAGTAATTTTCAAATAAGACGTTAGAAACTGAAGAAGAGGGCAGATTACCCTCATAATATCGATATCTGTGAAGAAATCAAAAAATTTCAAGCTTTTTAAGGAAAAATGGGTCTATAAAATATAATATTTAAAAATATAGATTTGAAAATTATCGATAAATTAATTCGTATCAAATCTGTCTGATTCACTAAAACCGAAAGAAAATCTGGATTGCTTTCAACAAAGCCATAACATTTTGCATACAGTTTGATTCCTAAACATTATCTGAAACATTGAAAACTACATTTTCCTCTCTAAAAAACGACTTTTGAGCTGGTTGGCAAACAATACACGAATCCATTGGAGAAAAATACTAATCATATATGGTCCAGTCGACTCGAACCAATAGTTATGAAGTTACGTGCAATAAGTTAAAATCTAGTCATAAACTTTTCCAAATAAAAACAATGGTGAACAATTTTTTGCAAAACAAAATCAACAAAAGCATGCTGTATTTTCATTTAGACTGCGTTTCGAAATTGTTAAAATGTCGTGCGACGAAAAGGAACTTCGACGAGAAATTTCATTTGCCATCCGCAATATCCATGGTATTCGAGTTGGTCTATTTACACCCGATATGGCTTTTGAGGCGATTGTGAAAAAGCAAATCTTCCAATTAAAGGAACCAGTATTAAAATGTGTTGACCTAGTCGTGCAAGAACTATCCGCTGTTGTCCGATTGTGTACGGACAAGGTATGCAAAATTATGTTGATTTATTTTTGATCTTAGACGTTATAAATATTTTTCAATATAATTCAAGTATGTAGTTTGTAGTGTGAAAATGTATTCATTTTTATTGTTCTCACTATTCTTAAATGCTGAGTTTTCATATCGCATATATAGTTTTGTGTTATTACTTGAAACCTAAAGGAAAATATGTATTTTATGGACACTGAATGTTTTAGATGGCCCGGTATCCTCGCTTACGTGACGAAACCGAACGCATTATTACAACGCATATCCGACAGCGTGAGCAGTACTGCAAGGAGCAATTGCTGGTTTTAATCGATTTTGAGCTCGCTTATATGAACACAAACCATGAAGACTTTATTGGTTTTGCGAAGTAAGTACGAAATTAGATGACTCTCGTTAGCGTTGCTATACTCGTATTATTTGTTTGTTTACTTACTTCCGCATATGAACTTCATTTCCTCGAAAAAAACATCACGTAAATTAATTTCTTGATTACAGTGCTCAAAGCAAGTCAGAGAACTCATCAAAAACAGGGACTAGAGCGCTGGGTAACCAGGTGATCCGAAAAGGACACATGTGCATTCAAAATCTGGGAATAATGAAAGGTATGTAGTTTAGCGATTTATTTTAAAAATATTTCAACCAAGTCATTGCTCATACTCAACACATAGTTTTTTTGTTTTATTATTTTAACGAACCTAATATTCTGTAAATGTTGTTGATTTTCATTTTGTATCAAGTGAGTGTAGCAAAGTAGTACTAAAAGTAGCAAATGAAAAAAAAAAATTAAAATTAATTTCGTTTTGTTTTATTCCTTACACATCTCCTCCCTCTCATATTAATTTATGTTGTTTATTTTGATATTTTCCAAACTTTTTTGTAGCTTTGATGAGTTATTTGAGCCGAATTGTTGGTTTGTATCATAACAAGAAGAAGTTTATTTAAATTTTGTTATGTTCCGATTCTGTTAGTTCTACTTTGTTTCTGGTATGTTGCTATTATATCGTACTTTATGTAAACATTGTGCTTCGTCTTTTGATGAAAAACGATGAGTTTTCGAAAAAATAGAAAACTTCGGGAATTTTAATTTTTGGTAAAATTGTGAAGATTTTTTGAATCGAGAACACTTCGTTTTCATATCCTGTGTGCTATATGTGTTGAAAATCATGTAACACATTCACTTCATATTCACTTAGTAGAGTACACCAGGAAACTGAAAAATTCTAATACATAAGGATATAAACTGAAATATTTTATTGATTATTCTCACTTTAAGTGGGAAGATTGCTTTTTGGTAGTAAATGGTGTCAAAATTGAAGGTTGGCTCACACATTTCAATTAATAGTTTGATAGCAAATAAATGAGTGTGGTCATATTGCCGAGAAAGTTTAGAGAAACTATAATTTAGGCCAATTATTGCTTTAAAAGATAGCTATACTTAAATTTCTTGACATTTCGGGATTTCCAGGGTAATTTAGTTTTTTCTGCAGTGTATATCAGCCTAAATCCTAATGTAACCTAAATTTCTTAGGTTATGTTCTCCTAATGTAACCTAAACCTTTTAGTAACCTTTAAAAGTTGAGTAACTCTTTGACTGCATCCCACTTCTTCTAGTTCAATTTTTGTTAAATTTGTCCAGTTTTACTACATATAGTTTTATTGCTGTCAATAAAATACACAGCTTAAATAAGCCTGAGCAGTAGCGATACACAGTTGTCCAGGTCGGTATTTAGTCATCTCCCAAACCTCCCACCAGGATTTCCCAAATGTTTGGGAGACAGACTTGATTGTTCTGTACAATTTCAGGTCATCCGCATAAAGAAGACAATAGGAATTAATAACAGGAGGAATATAATTAAAAAACAGGATGAAATGTAAAGGACCAAGGATAGAATCTTGAAGCACTCCGGATGTGGAAAAAGGAGAAAAAGAGCCGTTTAGTTTTACACTACAGTGACGACTATAAACATAGAAAGAATACCACGACAGAAGGGAACCTGAAATTCCGTAACCTTCAAGTTTTTTGAGAAGCAGTTAAAATCCATCGAAAAGTTCGTATCTAATACATTAGCTTGCATTTTGGGAATCGAAGGCTAAAGCGACATAATTTGGAAACATCGTTTGTTATTCTGGATCGGCCCTTAATAAAACTATGCTACTCGGGGACTATAAATGGTTGGAGAGGAGGATATGCTCTGCTATAGATAAGGTGTTCATGGAGTTTGCTGAAACAACAAAGAAGATAAATATAACTATAGTTTGAAACAGTGGACGGATCACAAGATTTAAAAATAGGGGAAACTATTAGTAGGTTTCCATAATAAAGGAATTCCCCCAGGAGCAAGACTAAAGTTGAAAGTGATAGATAAGGAAAAGCAGAGTTAAAATGAAAGTGATTTCACCAGTATATTAGGAAGAGCGTCAGGAACGGTACTGCATTGGAATCTAGGTTCCGCATTAGGTATTCAACTTTTAATGATTTAACACTAATCAAGGACAGGGTAGGTGGGGTAAGAACGAAATCTATAGGAAGCAAATTGATTGATGCATTTTTAAAGAAGGAAGAGAAAAAGTGGCAAATAGATAGCAAAGTTTCGACGCCCAAAAAGTAATCCCGCATTTGCTGCCCGATAGCTCCTTTAGTAAAACTGATTGTAAAACTTGAAGCTTTACTGTGTTTGAGGCCAACCTTTTCTATTTTATACAAGCTTTAAGAGCATCTGAAACTTTCAACGTGAACCATGAAGAATCATTAGATTTAAGGGGATGGTTGATAGAAGTAATGCGAGACATGAGATTATACAAGAAGTCATAAAACGACCCCATACAAACCTCTAAAAAAGAAAACCAGCTAATAAGACAGATTTCAGTAAACAGGTTCTGAAAATCAGCTTTATGGAAGTTGTATCCAGGGATGGAAGCGCGTTTATTACTTAACTGGAACTTAAGAACAACATCAACGAGTAGTGAAGGGTGATGAGGATCAGGTTACACGTAAAGAAAAGGAGGTGGAAAAATAGAGATTGAATCAAAGGACAACTTTAAAGAATTAGATCTTAAATTCTGTTGCGAAGATAGTTAAATTAAGGCCATGAATAAAAAGATAGGAAAGAATAAATCGGAACAGAGAGGTGGTTATTGGAGAGAACACAAAGGTTTTTGGGATCCAATTCAATAAACGGTATGCTAACATTTAGAGAGATAAGGAGAGGTGTTGCTAGGAATCGGGTAAGAATGAAACTAGGCAACAAACGTTCATAGGTAATATATACACAGCAAAACAGTAATGCGGAGCTTAGAGATAGGATTTCATGAACACTGATGCATTCAGTAGGAGTAAGAAAGAAATCAATGCAGAGCACTGCCCTATTAAGCATAAACCTTCTGTCTACATTTTAGTACTTTCGGAATATTCAATGATTTGTGTTTTGATTTGTACTGGAGATATATGGAGAGTGCATTTTTCAATATTGATTTTGACATATTTCCACAAAAGATAGGTTTTGCAAATTTTGTAGAATGATGTAATAGAGTATGTATTTTTCGAATCGGGTGTTAACTCAAAAATGAGAAAAATATAGATAAAACGTTTGTGCTTAGCAGGGCAGAGCATTCTTTGAAGAGTAATGTGATTGGTAATTAAGACACCAACTCCATCGGCTTTTGAAGAAAGAATGCGATCGTTGTTATTGTCTCTTCGGAAAGCAGAATAAAGCGGGAAAAATTCGCTATCTCTTAGATTTCCTGTAAGTCAGGTTTCCGTTAAGCAGATGACATGATGGACGTCTAGAGTAGACAAGCTATCTGTGTGTCGCGATTGTATCATTTTTTTTCTTCATTGTAATCAGCTTCTAAACAGATGCGCATAAAAATCTGTAATAAAATGATTACTACTTTTCGTATTTAAAATTAAGGAAACATTATTTCCTCTTGAATAACTGTGTCTTTCTTTGACATTATCTGAAAACTATTTGTTTCGAAAAACTTTGCCCACTATTTACACAAGATCTTTTTACGAAAACTTTCCCCTAAGCGGTGCCAGCGTAAACCCGTGTGCCACAATACGTCCGCTAGAGTATTTGCTTGATAAGAAAATACACTGAAAAAATATCCGTTGCGTTGCCGTGTTAGGAATTTGTCGCAGTTGGACTGTTGCTAAGCCTAAAAGCCGCCCAACTTCGCGATTGTGCCTTTGAAGTTGTGCTGTGATAGATCTGGTGCTGATGGTTTCGGCTACTTATGGTGCTGATATCTTCAAATATACCTAACGACTTATCCGAAGTCGCTTACGCCTGATACTTTTGTTTGTGTTTTTTTTTTTAAGCTAACTTACACCGTTTAGTTCGAGATTTCCTGTCTTAGTAGGGCCAATTGTTGAGCTGATACTCCCAAGGTGATTACTTTGACCCGCTGACGGTAATTTGAATTGAGCCAAAAATAAGAATAGCGTTGAAATATTAAACTTGAAAGAAGGCGTTAAGGATATGTTGACTAGGATCTTATTGCTTTCTTCAAAAAATCGATGACACTCCTGGCTTGGCGGACATTTTTCAATGCTTGTGACTTCCACTGACGCTCATTGCTTTTCTGTCGGAGTCGCCAAAGATTACAGTAAAAAAGGAGTATTACTTTTTGTGGCTAAAATAAAGGAAACATCTAGATTTCTTCTGAGTTAAAAACTAATTGCATTTGTTCTTCTTAGATTCGCTGAAAACTTTTTGTTTCGAAAAACTTAGTCTGTTACATGCACAAAATTCTTCATATACAAACCTTCGCCTATCTGTAAATCAGGTCTACCACAAGTTTGGGTTGCATTAGGACTTAGACTGACGAAGAGGGCAGATTACTCTCAAAATATCGATATCTGTCAAGAAATTGCAATATCTCCAGCTTCAAAAGGAAAAATTTTTAAAATTTCGAACTGCATCCTCGAAAATTCTGGCAGTAAACACAATACAGTAAAAGTAACTTGATTGACACACTTCTCTTGAAATTGATGACCATAGAAAGGAATGAAAAACAACTATAAGTATATAGTTTTGTGTAAGTAAGTAAGATAATGCGCGTGAATTGGCGGTCACTTATACAAACCATAAATTTTGTTACTATGAATTAAAAATGATACGAAATCTAGACACTGGAAAAATTGTGGATTTCAAAATATCTCTCTCTTTTTCAAATATACCAGTTTATATCCACATTATTAAGAAGACGTTAAGTAACAAGTGTACCAGTCACCCTTCATTGTTGGAAACTAATTATCCTCTGTTCATGCCATGAAACTTACCCAAACACAACACTTAGAAGGTAGTTACAGTGCTAAACACAATCAAATTATTAAAAGCGTGCAAGTCATACATAAACTTGCGCAATGGTCTAAAAAGCATGCCAGAAAACTATGCATACAAATTATAAAAAAAAAAGTTAAAGTCATAGTATCTATTTAATTGAAGTCCTTCTTATAGATTCGTTTTTCTTAGTTGAGTCAACCTAAAATTTGATTTTCCTTTAATTCTAGGTGGATCACGTCCCTATTGGTTCGTGTTGACATCTGAAAGTATTTCATGGTACAAGGATGAGGATGAGAAAGAGAAGAAATTCATGCTACCACTAGATGGATTGAAATTACGTGATATCGAACAAGGATTCATGTCGCGACGTCACACATTTGCTTTGTTCAGTCCTGATGGTCGCAATGTATACAAAGTAAGTTTTTTTTTCATATTAATACTTCGAAAAAGCAGTCAAGATGTAACCGTTAATTTTTTACGCAGTACTAGTTTAACTAGGATTTATTTTAAGAGCATGAGAATGAAATATAGCTTCCAATAACGCTAATGAAAACCCACATTTGATCCATACACTGCTGACAATAATTCCAACTTTTTTTTCAAATCAGGATTACAAACAGCTGGAGTTATCTTGCGAAAGCGTCGACGAAGTCGATTCATGGAAAGCGTCCTTCCTTCGGGCTGGTGTTTATCCCGAAAAGGATAAGTCAGCTGAAAATGGTGATGAGGTAACGCAATGACTTTTCAAAATTACTAAATTATTTCGTAAGCACGTCTTAAAAATAAATTAATTGCACAGTGGTCTCAATTAATCATCGAAACATTCGCTATAAGACCTGTGTGCGTTAATATTTTTTATGTATGTGTGTCAAAACTATTTGAACTTGAAAAAAAACTCAAAAATAATAATTAACCATATAATATATTTTTACATTTTTAACTATGAGAGCATCGGTTAATTTGATAATAATGAAAAAAATCTAATTTCTTTCAACAAACAGGGCGAAGGACAGGAGGTTTGTTTCATTTTGTATGTTTTGGTCATCTGAAAATAATTTTAGCTTTGGGTGTATTTCTTCGTAGTCTTGTATAAGCAAAATTTGAAGAATACACCCTACTGTATTTTAAATGAATTGAATTTCGTGCTATCACGAGACGATTAGTAAAAATTTGCACACAAACTTTTTTCACTAGTTTTGGTCCGGGTAGATTTTAAAGCTAAATTATTATTATTTTTGGTTTGTGGCTCTTACGATAATCCTTTGATTTGTTATTAATGCACGCATTGTAATCGGAAAAGGTTGTAAAACTATGCTTGTTTCCATATTTCAATGTTTCTATTTTTGAATTTTTGACTAGATTGAAGTAGGCATACACCCACCAGACACAAAATATTGAAACAAAATAGATACAAATTGAATGAAACATCTGAAATTTAGATGACACATTTTATCATTTGCTCGTAGTATTGAAGAAGTTGAAAAATCTGGGTTCTGATTGTGTGTTCCTCCCCATCTTGTGCAATTCATTCTTAATATCTCCTCGCGTAGTTGCAAAGCCCGTGCAATGATCTTATGCGTTATACCTTATTCAGCAAATATTTTCACACCGTAATTTTTTCGCATACAAAACCCACTGTAATTCTTTTTCGAAGTGAGTTTTCTGTTTGCAGATAGTGTTATACCGAAAAATATTCTGATAATCGTTTACTTGTTTAATAACTACTAGTATTTTTTCAATAGGCAAGCAGGCAAAGTGAAAATTTACTTCATAATATTTTTACAAGGAATAAACCTACTGCTCCACAAAGCACAAATGACGATACGGTATAATAAAAACTCTATTTGGTTTGAGTCGGTTGAAGTTTTATTTTGAAGGTGTTAGCTTATTGTGTGGAAATTCCGGTTTTGCGAGTAAATTTTATCAATTTTTTCATTTTGTGACTAACAATCCCCAGCAATACGTGTCGAACCTAATTGCTTTCTCTTCGGGAACTTATACTAAAAATTAACAGTACTACTATTGACGGTACAAATTAGTTCGGTTCGTTTTTTTTGTGGTGAAAAATACATTTATTTCAGAATAAAATGAATGAACAGATTAATTACAGTATTTTCCATCGGTGGCTGCTACTTTTTCTCCTCTTCTCAAGCAACTTTCGAATTTTATCTCGAAAATATGTATCGTCTTTTGAGACGATCCTCAAGATAGGATCGCCTCAAAAGTAAAACATCCTATAGTAATATAGGATGTTATAATATATATATAGTGTAAAACATCACACATAGTGTAAAACATAGTGTAAAACATCCCACCTGAGAGTTTCTAAATACTTTTTTTACGACTTTTGTGACATAACAATTATTGTAAAGAGGAAAATTAACTTCGTTATGTCCTTGCTCATATTTCGGCCATTTTTCTCGCAATGCATGGCTCAAACGAATCAGTATACACCGATCGCCCGTCAGGTTTTAGCAGTTCATAGTATACAATATTGTTGCGGTCCCACCAGATACAAAGCATGACCTTCGAACTACGAATATTTGGCTTAGTGTTGAGTTCAACGTCAACGATTAAGTAAAACATATTTTTCTTCTTCGGGTTGTCGTAGGATATCTACTTCTCTTCCTCAGCCACAACTCGATGTAAAAAAAACCGTTTCTTTGTTGCCTTTGAATCAGCTGCTCGCAAGTGAAAAATCGCCTTTCAACGTCTCTCGGTTTCAGTTCATAAGACACCCTGCTTTTGAATCGTCCCCATGGATTTCAATCGTTCGGAAATTCTTTGTTGAGTCTCTCTCATTGCTTTTGCAAACTTGTTTTGCGTATGACTCGGATCTTCATCGAGCAATGCCTCCAATTATTTTCGATATTTTTCGGCTGTCCAAAGCGAGGCTTTGAATCAACGGGGAAATCACCATTCTTGAAACGTCGAAACCATTCCCTACATGATTTATCAGTTGGAGCAGTGCCACAATAAACTTCCAAATGCATTTTCAGCTGCATTTTTCTGTCAATTAAAGCAAAAGACTGAAACCTCCGACAAATGCTGCTTGGTTATCAAAAAATTTGACATATTCAACACAGTAAAAAACAAGATTTTTATATGAAAATCAAAGCTGTATAAAGTGAATATTATTGACTCTTGTGTAATCTCTCTGGCACTACTGAAATCAGCTGTCACCATGAAACTGCCAAAGCTGTCTTTTGAAAACGGACCGAAATAATTTGTACTCCCAATAATATAGTCAAAGATGTTTGTACAATAGGAATATGCTTCTGAAAATACTGGTTTACATATTTCCAAAGATTATCCTATACTAAGCGCCTGGATTTGGAAGCTGTTTCCATTTAACCAGGCTACAAGCTTCAATTTCAATCATAAAGTAATGTTTTCAAACAATTGAGAAGAATCAATAGAATGCTCTCGTTATAAAGTTATTGTAGCTAACGCAATATAGGCACTTTTTTTGAAAATAAAAAATCGTTAAATCAACAGAGGTGTAATATTACTTTACGGGACCGGATATTTTCTTCTATTAACTGAATACATTTTCTGTTTCATTTTACAAAGACGCTTAACAGCAACCGCAAAAAAGGTTTCCTTTCCAGACAATAACTGCATGCCTTAATCTTTGTCCTTTAACCAACAAACTCAGCATCAATTCACCTAACTTACCCATTACGTATCAAATATAAACCAATTTTCAAATATAGACAAACTACCACCTAGTTTATTATTTGTGATAACTAATGCCGATAACCTTTTTTTAGACGCCTTCTGTAGAATAATCATAAGACCATCATGAACAAATTAACATTTATATTCATCGATGACATATAAAATTTTCTAGGAAAGTGGTGAAGTGGAAACAAGCTCATTGGATCCACAGCTTGAGCGACAAGTTGAAACCATACGTAATTTGGTTGATTCGTACATGAAGATCGTGACAAAAACAACACGCGATATGGTACCGAAATGCATTATGATGATGATTATCAATAATGCAAAAGATTTCATCAATGGTGAACTGCTGGCACATTTGTACGCTACTGGCGATCAGGTAATTAGTTTGTTTCTACAATGATAGTCGATAATCCTTTATAACTGTCTCGTCCCATTAACAGATAACACTAATATATATTTTCGTACCGATTTCAGACACAAATGATGGAAGAAAGTCCCGAAGAGGCCATGAAACGCGAGGAGATGCTAAGAATGTATCATGCGTGCAAAGAAGCATTGCGTATTATTGGTAAGTTTTCTAATAAAAATGTTGCTGGGATTGTGTTGTAACATTTGGTGCATTTGGATTTCAGGTGACGTTTCAATGGCCACTGTGTCAACACCAGTACCACCCCCAGTTAAAAACGACTGGCTACCTAGTGGTTTAGATAATCCTAGATTATCACCACCAAGCCCCGGAGGTCCGAGAAAACCGGTACCGAGCCAACAGGTTTGTTCAATTGAAAGTAATAATGTCAAAGAACTTTTGAATTATGGTATTGCATTTAATTTACAGGGACCAGGTGGCGGTATGGGTGGAATGGGCGGTATGGGTGGAATGGGAGGTATGGGTGGAATGGGAGGAAGAGGTCCACCACCACCTCCGGCAACTGGTCGTCCCGCACCAGCCATTCCTAATCGACCTGGTGGTGCACCACCATTGCCACAGGGCAGACCAACTGGTCAAGCGCTTCCAGCTCCTCTAGTTCCATCGTGAGTATTAAAGTTTTTAAGAGAATATTCATTTGTTTATCGAACATTCAACTGGAACGGACTTGATAACTCCTTAAGCTAATAGTTAATTGGTTATTTGCTCATTTAAAGTGATTTTGTTTCGCAATATACCTCTCATCGGCTATACCCGGACTACGGGCTGTTCCGCCGTTGATGATAATGATATTTTTCGTTTGACTTACGCAATTTCAATGAATACCAGTATAATGCAATTGACTTGAAAGCTATCAATTCCCGCCCAGTTATATCGCGTAACATCATCTCGGATACTCTTGTATGTTTTGTGCAACACACACACAATTTGAATAAACACAAAAAATTAGTTTATGTTTTATCATTTCACGCTTCGAGCGGCTTTACTTTTCAGTGTGTATTTGTTTGTGTTTCCTCCCGATGTGTTTTTAATTAATTAATCGTCTTTTGGGGTATCGAACAGAAGAAATCATTGAATTTAAAATGAAAAGTAGCCTTTTTATGTAAGACAATTTTGCAAACAATATTTTTAATAATACTTTAGAGACTAAATCAGTAAAACTGTACGTGTTGTAACGTTCATTTGTGTTTTAAAACGCTTCTACTTTCCTTTCGAACAACATTTTATTGTTATTTTTAATGAAACGAAATAAAATCATGGTCGCCCGAGATTGATAGAAGAAGTATTTAGAATAAACTTGTTATATTTGCCAATCATCAACAAAGAACTGGGAGCAAGCTTTTAACGTAGAGCAAGCTTTCTACTCTTGCATGGTCTGGCGTATGAGGGTGGATCAATAATTAGCCGCGTTACGCATAGCACTAATTTCCGCTTGAAGGTAAATTTTGACAATTCTCTGTTATCTACATATTCTTTGGAGTAAACATTTTGACAAAAGTGAAAAGTGTAGACTCTGCTGATTACTGACAGATAAAATGTCAAGTATTTCTATTTTCCATCAATTTTTTTACTATCTGTTGTTTCGAAGATACTGGTACAATTCAATTTTAAAATTCAAACGCTGTTTGACATCAAATGGCTCGAGAGAATTGTCCACAAAATCTAAATTGGCGTGAAACGAGTGGAGAAATGCTGCTAACTCCATCAGCAGTTTCCTCCTTAGTACCGCTGTGCTCTGGCGCAGTTCAAAGCTAAATTTTAGCCAAAAGAAATATCACGTGAAATTTTGTATGGAAACTGCAGATGAAAAGGAATTAGTACCAAGCTTTGAAAACGAAAGATCAAATTATTTGCAAAGCCTTTTAAGAGCAATATACGTTTTTCAACGTCCTTACAATTTATTTAAAACCTCCAAAACATACGATTTGTCAAACTATTTTAAGTATGATTCTGTTCCGATGACGATCTTTTTTGAGCCATTTTTCAGGCCAGAGAACAGAAAGAAGTCTCAAGTCACCAAATTAGGCGAGTACGCTGGAATGCCGAATGAGTAAGCTGGCGCGATGTCGTGACGAAACATCTCTTTTTTCTTTGCCTAATGGGGTGCTCTCGCCTTCATTTTCTCATCAAATCGGTACAATAATTCGTTAACGTACTTTCCCATAATCGTCTTTTCATTTTCTAAAAAGTCGATGAGATTGTATTCTTTCAACTCCAAAAAATTGTAGCCGGCTGATAGGAAAGTCTTTTTCATCTTCGAATCGGACAACCCAGTATTTTAACTGTTGCTTAGTATCTAGCGCGTCCTAACAGATCCAGGTTTCATCAGCGGATACGATACGACGCGAAAAATCCTGAAAATTTTGCTTAAAGTAGTCTGAACATATGACACACCGAAGGTCTCTGCTACTCCGTGCATTTTCGTTCGTTAAAGTAACCACATCTGCCAGATCGCCTAGGCGCTCCTCATCAAAAATAGACGTACAGCCCATTCGAATACGTTGAAATAATATCTCCCGGATGCCATAGATGGCAAAGAGTCCCCATGCAGGATGTGTATAAAAAGTAATGAAGGAATGTCCTTCAAACAGCACGTCGAAGCCGATTTAACCTCCGCTGCTGACCCATGGTGGCAACCTTTAAAGGCCGTCTTCAACTTAGGAAACATTCATTTAGCCCCTTGTCGGGAACAAGTAACTCTAGGGGAGTTTGTGAAGGATTGCGGGGCCGTTCCGGGCCAGGTAGTTGTTGACGGTCAAGCAGGATCGATTGCAATCGATTAATCTTTTGCTTCAGTCTTTTCAGGACTTCCGCATAAAAAGCGCAATTGACAGTCTGTCCCTTAGGTATAAATTCGTAGTGAATATATTCTTGCCGGCAAAAACTGCAATTAACATGGCTTTTCTCCTCGACGTGCTTATTCGAGTCTTTTTTGCGTAGCGATGCTGTTGTATGCTATTTACAACTTTGCCGTTTTCACTCAGGATCGTATTAAAAAATCTAAGTTTCGTCACCGGTTATTACATTGTCCAAAAACTGCGAGTCATCAAATATTCTGAAAAAATTACCTGTACATTGAAAATGATAGTTAAACCATCTGGACTGTCCGAGTTAAATTTTTTTTTGTCTGAGGAAATTACCTGTAAATTGAAAATAACTTTGAAAACTTATTTCCAAAGTGGCAAAATTTAGTGATATTCTTCCAATCTGGTTTTAATTAAAATCCATATATTGGCGCACCAAAAACAGTCTAGCATTCTTGTATTGGCGTTTCAGACAAGGTGCGGAGACCGTTCTGGCGCGAAAAATGTTTTTGTCACGCCACACTGCAATTTGAAACTGGAAGATTCAGCCGCCTTTTAATAGTTACCATTGATAATGTAGAATTGAATTCTCTTGGGCGAATTCTCCATTTATCCCGATCGTTTAGTTTTTTTTTGGAGGTCCTGGCAGTTGGCTTCGACCGTAATTATCCTTGAAATAATTCAATGTGCTCCGATGTTTCGAATCTTCGAGCGATTTCCCTCCTTGATAAGCCTGCATCCTTTCTTTGAACACTTTACCACATTGTATTGTAAGTAAATACTGTGATTTAATGGACATTAGTTTGAAAAGATAATTCATAACAAATACCGAAATTGCTTACGTTAACCGCTGCGTTTATAGCTATGAAATGATCGTGACTACCACTTTTCCAATTCTTAAAAAAATAAAGCACTTTCAATCCCCAGACAAGTTTTATTGTCTTTAAAGCAAATGAAGAGGAACGATTGTGCTGTATAGCGCCGTAGATTTTTGTTGTTGAGATAATAGCCATTAACATATTGTTTTTTTTAAGATACATTGATATCAAAAATTACATTTGGTTTATCTAACCAATGTCATATTCAAACCAGTAGCGAAACAATTAAATTGCGACAATTTTTTTAGTACACTTGTATTAAGTAGTTCTAAGGCATTGGAAAGAAATAGAAGCGATTAGGTTACGAGTTTTTGAAAAGGTTACATTTCATCTTTATTCTCGAATCACCCTTTTTCGTTCATTGATTTCTTTACAAAAAAAAATGTCCGAAGTTTGTGCGTGAATTGATTTTCATCAGGTAAAACCTACAATTCGATACATCATGAACAAAACATATGAAAAAGACACATACAAATCAAACAATTCATCTTTTTTCTCTCTCCTTTTTTTGTCTCTCGCTCAAAATGAAACAGGCGGCGCTAAATGAAGTTTAAAAAAAAGTATTCATGTATTGGAACTTTCACATTGCATATACCTAAACTTAGATACATAAATTAAGCTTGAAGCATCCATTACCTAAATGAAATAATGTTTTAACTTTTGCCGTTGCTCTTAAGAAAACTGAAAATTGAAATATACATAAAGCAAACCTTACAAAAAACTCAACAGCCTCTAGTAAATAACTCTGAAAACTTGCATCTAGATAAAAAAAAAATAGCTGAAAATATGTTACGAAATAGATTTGTCCTCAATTTAGGAATAGAATACTACCAGACGCATAATATAAAATCTATTGACAATGCCAATCGAAAAGTGAATAAAGAAACAAAAATATGAGAAACATGAGTTGAATTAAAAACAAACAAACAAACGACATTACATAGATGCGTTCAAAATGTTAAAAGATTATATAAATGTGTAGATGATGTTAAGAAAATAGTATTGAAAGATCAAGGGATGCAAAATATCACAGTAAAATTAATAATGTTGGCGATTCATGAGTGATATTAAAATTACTAGTACATAATACAACATGAGATATTAACTTACGATATTAAAAACGAAAGAAAGAAATATTGTTAAAATAGTGGGCGAACGACTTGAAAATACTCAGTTTATCTCAATAATTGTTGTGTTGGTGAGTTTTGAAATTTTTGAAATCGTTACGAAAATCATATTTGCTTCTCACATTCGGGCACTTATTTGAACTTTTAAGGGAAATTCTTGATTTTAGTTTACAATATCACTTTGCATTGCTTTCCTGCCTTTATGAGATGCGTTCTCATTTGCGTTGTTTGTAAAATTGTCTTACGAAGTGAGTGAAACAGGTTCATAAATATGAAAAAAAAACTATATGATTCACATATGCGGCTAATGTTTTAGAAATTTCTGTTTTGAATGCAGTCGTTTGGCGGAAGAATTAAAATATGTATGTGTAACTTCGACATATGTATATTCAAACTCACATTCGATTCACAGAGAGTAATTGGCGCTTTTAGAATTCCCTAAAAGATTAATACGCTTTGTAGGTATAGAATTTTAAAAAAAAGACCTTGAAAATTATTACAAGTTCGTTTTCAATAAACCGCAAAATTGTACACTCTATTGTACTTTTAAGAATCAAATTAATATCATAACCTTATGATAATCTGATTGCAATTGTGATCATATAATTAATTTTCCAAACAAATTGCTTGTCACTAATACTTTTCTGAATATAAGCTTCCTGTTGAAACAAACGCAAAACACACTTGATACTAAATTTTATGTTTTAATTCTTGAAAATGTTTCTTCGCTTTAATACTTGACACTTAATTGCTTAGGTGAGATCAACTGAAATTTTAAGCTTTTTAAAGTACCGCTTTGTCTTTGTTTGCAGTCAGTTTCAGGAGTTTTTTTAGCTTGAAAAACGCATGAAAGCATCACATTGAATCTCAATGCTTTAATTGTCCTTAACAGATCTTGACGGAATTCTAAGATTTCACTGACTTCATGAAAATAATTAAATACTCACACTTAACTCAACGTCAACAAAACCAACACACATAGAACTATCTTGTTTTCGTTTAATTTCTGCTAACATTTCACTGACACTAACCCCAGCCATAGTCTATCTCAAAAATGATTAATAAATGAAAAAAAAACCAAATTACATTCTACCTGAAAGATCTCATATTTAAATGATTAAACTAAAAATTAAATTTCTATATTTGTTGTATGTATGCATTAATAAAATCGAAAATTATTATGAACAATTACATTGCATCATAATAATATAGTCGAGTTGCTGGTGTTCCAACTGCCGGTCTACAACAACAAATTCCACCGCATATGCGTCAACAAATCAATCAGGCAGTTGGCCAAGCTGTAACAAATGCCGCGATGAATGAACTCTCCAATGTCTTCGCCAGCAAATTCAAGTAAATTATCTATCTATCTAATTTTTATTTACATGTATGAAATAAGTATATTTGGAAGATATGTCTTAATTATAATTGTACGTTTGGTGTTATGATTTGAATAATTTGTTTGTTTGTTTTTTGTTTGTTTTCGTTGTTTTTTTATTGAGTTTAGTTATTGTATGTTTTTCGTCCTGATATTTGCTTCTGAGCATTAAAGCTGTAAATCAACTAATCTATTGTTCGATTAACATTGTAGTGCTTTAGTTTATAACTGAATTGGTTTTGAGTTGCCTAAAAAAATGACAGAAACAAATGGAGAAAATGAATTGTGTCAATTAACTATTTAATTATTAATAGCATGGAAAAAAAAGTCTGTTCAAATGTTGAATATATTGAAAAAATACGATTATAAACAAGATAAGAGTTTGTAGAAAAGTAGGAATAGTACATTTGTTCTGATAATTTGAGGATAAAAACACTAATCTACAACTGATTATGCTGTGCATTTCATTGGCATAATGTCATATTATTTACAAGGTTTCTAGGACCAGACAGAAAGTGTTTGCGTAGTCTTTAGTAAACTAAAACTTCGAAATAAGGTGCGACTAAACTCTATAGAATTTTTATAAAATCGCGACATTTCACGTACTTGACATGCATTTACTACATAGACACTGGAAACTATTTTACAGTCACTGATTAATATATAGAGTATGGGGAGAAGTTCTTGTCCTTTTTTAAGGAAAGTTTGTTGTTTTTTATTGAATAATATGCAAAGAGATTTCACTCAAAGGATTTTCCATTGGTAGCCCTCAACTTTCTCCAGTCTTTCGAGTAACAAACGGATATTTCAAAGGAAGAATTCTGGGTCTTTGGATGTGATCCATCACTCAAGTCACTTTTCCGGAACTGGACCGGAACAAGTGAAAATTGGGCTAAGCAGAATTTCACATATCACTCTCTCCAAATATTTTTGGATCAGATTTGCAGCCTGGCATGGGGCTGTCGTTGTCATGTAGCAAAATACGCTTGCTATGTCTATCTTTCCATTCCGGCCGTTTTTCGCGAAGGTTTCGTTTCAATAAATCATTAGCTAAAGTCGGCAACGGTCACCAGCGATTTTCTCTGGTCTTACCAGATTCACGGCATGACCTTTAGTTGTGAATATTACGTTTTGGCACCATGGACCTGATTCTCTTGGCCTTGTCCATACTTTGGGCCGTTTAGGACTGTCGTAGAAAATCCATTTCTCATCGCCAGTAACAGTGCCATGTGAAAAACCTCCTTCAATTTTGTCGTCCGCGCAGCATTTCACATGTGACCAAACGTCTCTCCATGTTTCTCTCTCTTTTAATTGATGTAGGATCCAATTTCCGACTTTTAAAGGTGTTCTTAATGAGTGCAAACGCTTGCCAACCGTCGACTTATCCACAATGATAGTCAACAAATCCTTGAGCCTTTGAGTTGGATCTTCTTCAAGGAATTTTACCAGTTGTGCATCTTCGTAATATTTCGAATGTCTTTCGCATTTTTTTGTTCTCTGAATCGGCAAGCACTATTCGCTGAATCGATGAAGCATTTTCATCGTAAATTTCATACAGTAAATGATACGCATATCAAATTTTCCTTTTTTGTTTTGAATGGGTGTCGACAAACCTTCAAAAGGTTCTCTGCGAATGATGCATGATTATGTGAGATTTTTACTCACTAAATAACCACCCATCGACCACGGAAATCGGAGCCGAAACCGTTTTCGCATTATTTCCGCTCGACGTGCTACTAGCATCTATTAGATTTTCCACCTGCTTACTTCCGTTCTCTTAGACATTCTGGAGTCTATGAGGCGTCGTTCTTCTTCTTTCAAGTGCAATACCAGCTGCATATAAGCTGATGTAGTTGGCCAAGCGTCATCTGACCGCAGTATCATCTCCACAATTGTTTCCGGCGTCGGAGGAACAATTGGAGAGAACTTCTGAAGCGAGTACAATGGAAAAAGATATGAAAAAACGAAATCACTTTCCTTAACATAATTCTTACAGAGCTCTATCCTGCCTTTCTCCATTTTGTGAAGCTATTTTCTAAAGTAGCGGTGGTCTGATAATAAATGGTTTATATAGAAATTTATTTCACCGTACACGCAATTAAGCCAAGGTTTTAAAGCGCAAATAAGCCTAATAGTTCATGTTCCCTTCGAGCTCGTAGCCCAACGCATCTCCCAGAACTCAAGCGTTTGCACTCGTTCTTGAGAAGCTACTATTTCTCTTCCCGCTTCTGCTGTGTTCAAGAACATCTTCCTGCACTCGTTTACCAATAGGTCAATTGAGGTTACTCCCACTACGACTAAGACGGCGTTTCCTGGAACTGTTCTGTAGGTGTTTACAATTCACAGTGCTTCTCTACGTTGAAGGCTCACCATCGTAATTCGTTATTTTTCGAGCCTTAACGGAATGGCCCATATCTCCGCGCCATTTAGCAGCATTGAATGAGTCACTGTCTTAAAGACTTTACGTGTATTTGCACTCTCCTAAGCGAGATAACAGCCACTAGCGCCTTTTCGCATGCTTTTCGGGTGTGCTCTTCATAAGCCAGCCTGAATTGCACCATCACTCCAAGAGACAGCCGATTTTCTGGTTTCAAACAATTCAGAGCCCATCGTCATAGTTGTAACGGTTTTAACGATATCCTCCTCTTCGACAGCATTTCAATGTCAGTTTTTATGATCAATAGCTCAAGATCATTGCTTTCCATTCAGCCCGTCTCATTACTTGATTGTGTAAAAATTGAACGAGGTGAGTATTTCTAGATTTTATGCAAACTGCTACATCATCTAAAACCTACTGAGAAAACACATTTTCCGGCAATTTCGAGGTGCAAAGTGATCATCGTAACCAAAATTCCACAGGAATGGAACCTATGATTAAGTAATGGCACCGTACTTCTCGCAAATGCTGCTTTGTCAGCACAAATGTGGTCATTTTCCAAACAAAAACAAAACTGGTCTTTACACTGTGCAAAAATGTACGTTCGCTAGCACACACGTATGAATTCAAAAGAATGTCACCTCAACAAATCAGCCAATAATTTCCGAGGCTACTTAATAAAAACACATATGGCAAAATTTGACATAATCGTCCCAACGTTTCTCCACTTTTCGACATCTTTTTTCTTAGAATGATTTATCTTTTACCTCAATATAGTCCTCAATTTCGGCAGTTTGCAAAGAGCCAATAAACACTAGGGGCCAAATCTGGCGAATATGATGAACACAGAAGCAATAGTGCGATTCAAGCATTTTTGCCATTATCTTGGCGCAACAGATTTTTTCTCATCTTCATATTTGGCCGTTTTTTACTTGCAATTTCGTCCTTCAAACGCACCAATGACGCTATATAATCGTGTTTGATTCTTATTACCTTCTCAAGGTAGTTCATGTATATTATTCCAAGCGCATCCCAAAATACGGACGCCATAATCTTGCCAGCCGACTGTTGCGATTTTTGTCGCTTCGGACGAGGTTCATCGAAGGCTGTCCACTCAGATGGTGATCGTTTTGACTCTAAAGTGTAGTGATGTATCGATGTCTCATCCAATGCGATATACCGACGGAAAAAATCCTTTTTATCACGATTTAATCCCGATCAACATGTTGTTTTTGGTCCACTGTGAGCAAACGCGGTACCCATTTCGAAAAAAGCTCTCGCATACCCAAATATTAACACGGGCAAATTAGCTCTAGTATTAATGTATTCATAACTTTTTCCTCGCATATCTCTCGACCTTATCACAGTTCAATTAAAAATATTATTTCTACCAAGAACGCTATAAAGTGTGGCATTACGCTTTTGAAATGCTATGTATGACAGTTGTATCAAATTACTGATAAAATGATCAGAAATGTTATATGCAAGTTACGTTACAAACTGTTTCATTAAATACGCTTTAATGTTAGGCTATACACACACGCTCCGTACCGAATATTAATCTCTAAAAAATACCTGGTAATTAAAAACCAAAAATAATTTGATGAATCAATCAGCGAAATATATAAGTTTACGGAAAGATTTAATTAAATAATGGAAAGATGAAAGAACGAGGTTCAAAACGTTTTGAGCATAAAACCGAGTACAGGTTATTAAAAATTATTATCTTAGAAATTATTATATGTAATATGTATTGCACACAAGTTAGAAATATCTACGAGCATTATTAATCTAGTTGATTGATGACGTTTCTGGTTTTGTTACAAATAACAGCAATTTGCTCTGCAATCCTCGTTAGTCGAAAAATTCGTTTTAATGTTTTTTGAAACTAATTTCACTACATCCATCATGAGGTGTTTCACTATTGGCTGATTGGATTTCTAGACTACAACTTGTGTGGCTCTCGAAACCTATGATACGAATATGGAATTTGTGTAAAACCATGCTGAAATTATTGTATTCCTTCGTCATTCAAAAAATTAACATCATAAAACCAATTCAGCGTGTTTTTCCTTGCTCAGAGTGGAATTATGTATGTCATAAACGTTGTTAAACGGATTTATTCGTCTAATTACAATAATCGTAATGCAGATTGCATAAGGTCATCTCGAGCGAGTTTTAATGATTGTGAATAGTTTTTGACTAGCAAGATCTATGAAGCAATATTGAAACTTGTGAGAACGTAGATACGCAATTGTATTCCTTCGTCATTCTGAAAATAACATCATGAAATCAGAAATCTGCGTTCTCCTCTCTCAATATGGATGTGTACTACGGTTATTAGGAAGGATACGACGGTGCATAAAAGCCAGAAACGTATTTTCTCACCCACCATATTAATTAATATAATATTTTAACTGCAGCCTTAACTGCCGCGCACAATTCTTCAAACACATAACACTTTCAAATGTTTGTTCAGCAAAAAAATATTTTTGCAGCAAATAAAACCTGCAAAGAAAGGAAAAATTTGCCTGATTTGTTTGGAATAGAAAAGTTATGGTAGGGTTGGCGTGTCATGTTAAATATTATATGTGTGTTTCAATGTGTTTTGTGTAGATCGTTAAAAATTGATAATAAATATGCTTAAAGCTGTTTTTATATGTTACTTATTCGAGTGACACATGTCAACATATCACGCTGGAATTCTAATTGAGAAATGATCATGATCTTCATCATCATGATTAAAAACATGATGAATGATTTTTTGTAACATTTCACACTGTTAATTCCTGACGCAGGATAATTATAACAATTGAAGTTATTGAACAGTTTTAAGACTGTTCTTTATCACTCCGGCTATCAATTTGTCTTACGAAATTCAATATCCGTTTTGCAAAAATAAATTTCGCTCGAATTTGGTGTAGTTTAGAATCAAGTAAAGTTTTAGTATTGATTCATTAATTAGTGTTCAAAATTGAAATCAATTCATCTACCTCTTAACAAGGCGATCAAAAGAATTTTCTCGAAACGTTTATTTTGATGAATAATAAAAGTCTGAAGTTTAATTTGAAATATATAACCATTTGCATAAATAAAGATAATAATGCAAACAATCAGCTACAATAATTCAATTCGAATCGAAGTAAAAATAATAAGTACCAAATAAATAAAATAGAATTTTTGAAAAAAAATCTACCCCAAAGCTTGCAGTCAACTCTCTCAAGCTTTGCCATTAAAACCCCGAAAAATTTCAACATTGCTCCCACCACCACCTAAATCATACAAATCATACACAAACAAAAAACTATAATTGATATGATCTTATTCGTATTTTAGCAAATACTTAGTCTGCTTTTGGTGTCTGTTTGATGTGTAGAAAAATGCATATTGGAAAAATCTACTTTGTTCAAATGAAAAAAAAAAACGACAGAAAAAAATAATGGAAAATAGTTGAAGATTATGATAGAAACTCGTTTGTCAAAAAGTATACTCTTTAGTGTATTTCTGTAGACGGGCTATATTACACACATATAATAGCTTCCATACTTAATCATTGATTGTTTTTCGATTATCAAAAAAAAAAAACATATATAAATATCGTATATTAGATGTTGTGATTATGGCAAATTATACAGGTTTAATCGAATATAATCCAATAAAGAAATATCATATAAGATTGAAGTTACACTCACAACAAAATAGCTACTCTTTTAATTAAGTAATATAAAATATACTAAAGTAACGATTGTAGTTAATGGCAAATAGTTTTGAGATGAACGTTTGCAAAGCTTATATATTTCGCTGATTATTTCAACTGAACTTTTTGGTTATTAATCAAACTTTCCTCCTCAAGATATCATCATACACTATTGTGTACATTCTTTAAAATATTATTGTAAATTCAATGGATAACTCCAAGTCAAAGGAAAAAATAAAATCTATGCCGCTCTCTAATAAACCTTAATATCCTCCGTGCACATCCTAAACGTTAAATATCTATATGTAATAAACAGTTATAAACTTGTAAAAATATTTCAAAAATAATATAATTCACATGTAACTATGGTTAGAGGACTTGTTTTAGTGAGAAGAGTAGTGAGCTATAATTACAAAAAATCACAGAAAATGTTAAAAGAGTTCGTATTGCATATAATAATTTTCGATTTGAAAAGAAATAAATGCGTTTAGCTTACAACAAATCGAACGTGATATAGCTTGGCATATTGACTGGTTTTTTCTCTCATAAAAGGGTTAGTTGTTCAGTATTTCGGTGACAAAAAGATTAAACTATATCGAAATTTCAAGTTGATAGAGTCAGTTGCTAGTAGGAAAGTATTATTTTCATTGAACATCAAGACAATAAACAAGTAACCACAAATAAACGCAGAAGACATCAATGTCAACACACTACTGACATGCATACTTTTAGACAAACACTATTGACAAATTTCTCCATTTTTTCCATCACTGAAGTATTAAATGACTTATCAACAGAATATTTCTTTCATAAAATTGAATTTCTAAGATCAAACATGCTTTATCTTTTACTCTGTTCATGACACATGTCTAATTTTTAACTCTATCAGCTTATAGTTTGCTACTTTTTTTAGCGGTTAATAAAATAATAAAAACAACACTAATAGTAATCATTGTACAAACGTCACAATACACCGAATTTCACTGAACATAAGAAAAATTAATTGTTGAAGAATAACACTAAATATACATAAACAGTACAATATCTTTTGAGTTTACAACACAAATTGTTTATCTTTCGTTTTTTTCACCTTCAACAAACAAATCGTTATTTAAATAAAAACAACAGTTACAATAGAAAAACGTTAATATTTCACAAAACAAAGCTTGGAAAATATGTTTGAAAATATCTCTTCAATTAAAATATTAACAACAAAAACGAAAGTGTAAAATTAAGATCTAAGACATTCCAACCATCTAAATTATTATTATTACTATACATACATATATATAAAAATGAAATCATTAAATATTGTTCAAGAGATACAGAAAAAAAACAAAAACTAGTTAAAATGAAGTGATTACGAGTATATATATATGAGAATAACATACGAATAAACAATTCACCATTGTTTCAAAAAGAGAAAATTTCAAAGAGTCTCGAAAATAATAGCATAAAAATCACTTAATGCGTTCATTGGAGAAGGTAAACAACAAATCCGCGAAGAAAAAATTATGTTTGAAATCTTTTTGGAAAAATGTATGAATTTCAAATAAGGAGAAGAATATACATAGTTATTGAGGAAACATAAAAAAGAAAACATACAAAAATCTTTGAAAGAAAAAACAATTGGTTGTACATGTGTTTTAATTATTTTATGTTTGTGACAGTGAAAATAGTTGTGTTTGCGTTTTGTTAGAAGAAGTGTTTTTCTGTTTACGGGATTAAGGTATGGTGAACATTGAGTTAGATTGGATGTATGGCAATAAGTTTGTATACTATGCTTCGTGGTACGAGTACTAAGCTTCTTGGAAAAGGTAATTAACTTCTGAAGTAATATTTAAAAGGCTTGGGATTAAGCGAAAGTTAATGCGCCATATTAATTTTAGAGAGTGGTTGAGTTGCCAAGGAGAAGTAATATTTGTCAATTGAGACATTTATAACACTTTTGAAATGGATGCACATATATAGTTAGGTTAGGTTAGGTTAACGTGGCTGCCGATCTTCAGAGGCCTGACGACCAGCACACATAGGCACAGAAGAGGCCCGTTGTGATACCACAATAATTTTAGTGACTCTCTTCTACTCACTAAAGTCAGGAAACCATTTGCTTCCTTTGAGAAACCGGACTATCCCCTTTAGCTCTACCAGGGACAGTTCCGTCAGGTTTGAGAGAAAGGGTGCACCAAGTGCCGCCAGTCTTCTCCTTGCCAAAGCCGGACACTGGCACATGAGGTGAAGGACGGTTTCCTCCTCATCCTCAGAGCCACAGCTCCGACAGAAGTCATTAAACTCTACGCCCAAACGTTGTGCATGTCGTCCTATGAGGCAGTGGCCCGTTAGAACGCCCACAGTGCAACGAAGGGCGCTTCGAGTTAAGCCTAAAAGCTGCCTGGTGCGATGCGCATCCATGGATACCCAGGACTGCCTTGTTATCACACAGGAAGATTCATCTGCCCAGGACTTCTTAGCGTCCTCAAGATATTTTTGCCTTATGGCCAGTTTGACCGATGTCATCGGTATACCTATTGAAAAGGAGCAAGAGACGTCAGGTAGCAAAGTTCCAAGCCTTGCTAGCTCATCGGCCTCACAGTTGCCCTGAAAACCCCTATGTCCAGGTACCCAAATCAATTGAACAACCGAATGTCTCGACATCTCCCTAAGAGATGCACGGCATTCAGCAACAATCTTGGACATTGTACAAGGACCAGCAAGGGAATTAATAGCCGCTTGGCTATCTGTGAAAATACCAATATTGACCCCGAATATTCGATTACACAGAAGCCAGTCGACTGCCTGATAAATAGCTACCACCTCCGCCTGAAAGACACTACAGTGGTCTGGTAGACGGAGGGACAGCTTGAGATTCAGCTCATCTGAGTATACACCACTCCCAACTCTATTGTTTAGCTTTGAGCCGTCAGTGTACACATGGATAAGCCCATTATCAAGGGTGATACCATCACACCATTCCTCCCTGCATGGAATGCGAGTTGTAAACTCCAAATCCAGTATGCATTGAGGGGCGTTGTAGTCAACAACCGCTGGTGCGGGTACTCCCTCGACCAAGATCCTCGCATGACCGAACTCTGTCCTATTCCATGCTGAGATACAGTTTAGTCTCACAGCAGCAAGATTAGCTTGCTGTGAGATCAGTAGGTTGGTTGGAAGCCAATGTAGTAGCACAAACAGTGCCTTAGTAGGAGTGGAGCGGAGCGCTCCAGTTACCTGTAGTGCAGCCATTCTTCGCACTTTTTCAAGCTGTCCTTTGCAGGTAGCCTTAAGAGCAGCCTGCCACCAGAACGCCACCCCAAACAACAGAATTGGTTCCACCACAGCAGTGTAAAGCCAAGCAACAGTACGAGGCTGCAATCCCCAACTCGCCCCTATGGCCCTTTTGCAACAGTAAAGTGCGTTGAAAGCCTTCCGAGCTCTTTCCGCCACATTGTACGTCCATAGTAACTTCGAGTCAAGGATCAGCCCTAAGTATTTGACCTTCTGGCTCAAGTTAATGGAGACCCCATTCAATTTGGGTAACTCAAAATCAGGAACTTTGTACCTCCTTGTAAACAGCACTAGCTCCGTTTTATTAGGATTCACATTCAAGCCGCACTCACGACTCCAACGCGAAATAATGTCAAGAGAGTGATTTAACCTCTCCGATAGCGTAGATAAATACTTTCCCGACACTGAAACAGCTATGTCGTCTGCGTAAGCAATCACTTTGCAGCCGGCGCGGTCCAGCTTCCTTAGAAGAGTATTCACCGTGATGTTCCACAGCAGGGGAGAGAGAACTCCACCCTGAGGTGTGCCCGTGCTGACTCCTCGTCTTACGCTGGCATTACCCAGCGTAGAGATTACAACTCTACTTTTGAGAAGCTGCACAATAAAAGCAACCAACCGTTCATCCACATGCAGCACCGAGAGAGCCTCAACAATTGCGTTAGAATTAACGTTGTTGAAGGCCCCCTCTATGTCCAGGAAGACAGCAAGCGTGTATTCCTTTAGAGCAAGAGATTTCTCTACTTGCTCAATAAGGACGTGAAGAGCGGTCTCAACAGACTTACCTTTGGTATAAGCATGCTGCGACTGCGAGATCAGCATAGGATCGACTGATCTTTTAATATGGTAATCAATTATCCTTTCCAAAATCTTTAGCAGGACGGAGTTAAGACTTATTGGACGATAGTCCTTCGGCTTAACATGCGTAACTTTTCCTGCTTTGGGAATAAACACCACTCTGGATTCCCGCCAGCTGGTGGGAACATACGAGAAGCGTAGACAAGCGTTATAAATCTCCCTGAGCCAAGGTAGCGATACTTCCATGGACTGCTGAATGTCAGCCGCAAGAACGCCATCAGGGCCCGGGGACTTAAACGGTTCAAATGAGTTAATGGCCCACCTCAGTTGAGAATTTGATATTCTGAACGGCGGGATTGAACTGTAATTTTGCTCCGTCTGACACGCCACTTCTAGAGGGCAATGATTGCCCGGAAAGTGTGCGTCTATCAGTACTTTGAGAGTATCTGCGCTCGAACTAGTCCAAATGCCCTCAGGATTCATGATGCACCCCATAGCTTTTGGTGTCGCGCTTAAGACCTTACGAAGGCGATTTGCCTCGCTGAGACTCTCCACGTTACCACAGAAAGATCTCCATGAGGACCTCTTTGCCTTACGTACGGCATACTTAAAAGCCTTAAGCTTCGTTTTATACATCGACCAGTCATTAGATCTTTTTGAGCAATTGAACTCCCTCCTACATTCTCTTCGCAAGGTACTGATCTTCTTATTCCACCAGAGGGGCTTGGGATTTCCCCTGCCCGTGGGTGGCTTACAAGCTTCCCTAGACGCGAAGTTGAGAGAACTAGTAAGGGTGTCAACTGCCTTATCCAGTTCATGATAGCAGTCAATGCTCTTAGGAACACTTTCCAGTGAGGATCGAATTAGAGAATTAAAAAGCTTCCAGTCCGTCCTCTTTCTGTTAATAAAGGCTACCTGCTCGGCAGAGCTGCGGCCAGCCACGTTGTACGATATGTACCTGTGATCAGAGTAAGAACACTCTTGTAGAACCCTCCAGTCACGGAGAAGTTGCGAGTGCCGCCCACTAATCAAGGTAACGTCAAGCACCTCCCTTCGGTTTGAGGTAAGGAAGGTCGGTTCGCTGCCAGTGTTGGCGATGAAGAGGTCGTGGGCAAGGATGAAATCAAGAAGTTCCTCGCCTCGACCATTTGTATTGGAGCTACCCCATACTTCGTTATGAGCGTTAGCGTCAGCTCCCAGTATCAGCGGCACACTTGTTTTCCTGGCTTCAGCCACGATCCCCCTGACAATGTCGCAGGGAGGGCTAGTGCCATGATCATGTGCCATATAGCAAGAAGCAAACCAGCATGGTCTTTGGTCGCACTCTACTGCAACAGCCATGTTATCCTTGTCACAGAAGTGATGTAATACAAGGACATTTATGGTTTTCCTGACAAGAATACAGGCACGTGGCTTACAAGAGCCGTCAGGTGTTATCAGTCTGTATTCATTGGTGCGTAACCCGCAAACCCGGTTGTTAACAACCCATGGTTCTTGGATGAGAATTAGCTCCTCCTCTGTCTTAGACAGGCGGAGTAGCAGGGCAGCTGATGCTGCTATGGAATGGTGAAGATTCACTTGGAGTACCTTCACCATTAGTGAATCAATTAATTAGGGTTAGGTCAAGGTCCTCCCCCTCGGACATAGAAGCCGTCCCAGCCTCTTGCTCTGCGCCCAGAGTCATGAGGTCCAGGCAGCCACCCAAATCGGAGGCAGTTCCGACACTAACCCCATCGGCAAGGAGGGATTCCAAATCCGATTCCTCATCAGATTTCTCCCTCAGAGAGATATCAGACCCTTTTTCAGGTGGCTCCACTGTCGTTTGGGTCACCATCTTTGGGTCAGGCTCGGCAGGTATCGGATCTCCCGAAGCAGAGCTCTTTGGCCTGTCGCTTCGATAGATACGTAGGGCCAGTTTTTCGACCCCGTACCTGATGATGCCCTTTCGAGCATCCAATGCCGGCAGCGCCTTATCGTTGATGACGAAAAGGGCTTCCCGCCGATTGTCCACCGGCTCACCAATCTTCACAACCCTCCAATCCTCCGTAGGAAGATCAGGGTTGAAAAGCCGAATGATGTCCAGGACCTCCACTGGATCCGAATGGAAAGCAGGAATCCATGTCCTGCATCTTGGCCGACTGGGGATCTCATCCTTGGTCACCACTTTAATCTTGGCGCCTGGCCAGAGTTCCCCCAGCTCGGAGATAGCCTGCTTGTAGAAATCGGCCGATCGTTGGTCTCCACACGCGACCAGCCTGATTCCCTTGTACCAGCCCGCGTCATTCACCGTAGGTGGAGGACCCGAGCTAGCCTTCTGCAGCTTACAGCAGACTACGAAGAGAGCCTGCCTTATCTTGAGCCAGTTTTCGGAGGAGATGATTCCATCTCCCTTGCTGGCATCAATTACAGCCCAGACAAGGCACTCTTTGGCCATTTCATTAAACGGCCGAGTTATCCCTGAGGGGCTGGTTGTTGTCTTCTGCTTTTTGCAGTCTTGCCTGCCCTGGTACTTCTGCTCAGCCGACCTCTGTCGTTTCTGAGTTGTACCTGCAGGATTTAGAGGGAGCGGGTGCTCCCCAGTGTAGGATTTTGCCCATTCAAGGGACTTTTTGTCCTTGTCGGACATTGTGTCAGGGGAGACGTTTTGAAATTTCCTCAGAACTTTGAAGGCTGCCCTTCTAGTTCCGTAAGCCCGAGATGATTTGGCAGAGGAGCGTTGCGTGCCTGAGGAGGAGGTGGCACCGGAGGTAGCACTTGTTGACGGACGGGTTGGCTCATTCGCCACTACCTTCCCGTCACACTGGCCACAAATGGGCTTCGTGGCTTTCACAAGGCCAGGCTTGGTGACCAGAGCCCCGGAAACGCCAGAAACAGGGGTTGAGGAAGAGCTGATTGGCCGTGGAGCTGGCTCATTCGTCATGTCTCCACAGCCTTCTGCAAGCTTAGTCGCTGTGCCGGTAGCCATTGGAGCTGACTCATTCGTCATGTCTCCACGAACTACAGCAGCCTTAGTCTCAGTCTGCAGAGCTGGCTCATTCGCCATATCTCTACTCCCTGCGACTTTAGCTGCAATCGCTGACACAGCCATTTTTGTCCCCCCCTTCACATAAGGGGTTGGATTAATTTTGTTGTCAGGCTTTTGCCTGACGAGTTTTGGTTTGTTATTATTGTTTTTTCTATTCATTTTATAAGGGTCCCCACTCAAAGCCGCTATCCCAAGTCCGATTGTGTAGTCACCTTTAATGATCCCATGGTAATCTAATGCAAGCAGGGAGGCCATGCGAGGGTTGCCACCAGCCCTTATGGGGACAAGTGGTCAGAGCCGGATCGGTGCTAATCAGGAGTCCAACTCAACTGAACCTACACCACCAACTTAATGGTGACGAGACGAGAGAACGTACTAAGAGGCCTGCCAGGGTTTTAACGGGACGGAGATGGTCGTATTAACCCGGAGCCGTTCACGAAGCGGATTTCACTCCGTCGCTACCGCGCCTGAGGACGACTAGGTCCGGAATGCTACAACCACCAGCCCAAGTGCAACAACGAGTCGTTAGACAAAGAGAAGTCCGAGGACGAAAGCGGTCGTGATCATGAAGAGAGTCTAGATCATTTAGCGTTACCCAGGATGCACCGCGAGGAGGCGATCTAGTTTACATCCCACATATATAGTTAAAATAGAAGCATCACCTTTTGAAATTTCAACGACTTTAGCTTTGAAATGAATCCTTTTCACTTATTTTTTTTTTGAATATATGTATTTGCTAGAATTTAATGAAAATTTATTTTGTTTTTTTTAATAATAGCTAACGAAAGCCCATTATGCGTTACTAACTATGCCACTCAGAAAAATAAATTTCTAGTTGATTTTTGAAATAGTACTGTACCATATCTTCTTATGTCCCTCTAAATCTGTCAAAGTACTCCTGCTAAAACTTGACCAGGAAGCAAAAGAAGTAGGTCTGAAAATTATTCGGACGAAAACAAAGCCCATGAAACAAACAAGAAAGGCAAAATATAGCTCTTGATGAATATAATTTAGAAAATATGGATGAATTTAATAGGCTGACGAATTAAAGTGGATGCAAAACATGGACTCTACACAAGCATCGAAAGGCGAATAATTTAAGCTAAACGGGAGAGCGGCCATAAAGTACAACCACAATTAGTACTAGATATTTGACAATCCAGAGGTCCCCACCGTCATCAAACTGCGGAAGCTGCAATGGGCTGATCATAAATTTACGAAAATCGAATATCTAAAAAGGTATTCAGTGGAAATGGCGAGGGTCGAATGCCAGTGGAAAAACCCAGGATATGCTGGTCCGACTCTGTCGACATAAATTGCGCATCACTGCTCAGATTTAGAAGTTGGAGGATGCAGTCGTTGAACCGACACAATTATAGGCGTTTCCTGGAAGAACCCAAGGTCCGAGATTGGCTGTAGTGCCACGATGACGACAATTGTAGGACTCGAATCAAACGCAGTGTTAGTTTACACTGTTGGTTAGATATAGATAAAATGTTTACATGTGTAAATTTAAACGGCCTTCCATTGCCTATATTAGTAACTGATGATCGAATTTTCATGCTCAGGAAGATACACAAAGAAAATATATTGAAAGGGCACGAGAGCTTATCCATTTGGCATTCGGCCATTTTAGACAGAATCTGTCCTCAGATGCTCTTCGTTTACGTCAGATTCGGGTTTGGCACCGTAGTAAAACTGCTGAAGATTGAGGAATTCAGCTGATGTATCTTCCCTGTCGTCTGCCTAAGGCTTTAGATGATTCGCTGATGCTGAAATTTTTCGAGGATCTTCATGAATACCGATATTTCCTCGAGCATATTTATGCGATAGGAACCAACATATTTAGGATGAAAATTCTATCCAGGGCCTAACAGTTCGTTTTATCGCTACCAAATTGTTTGCGTTGTATCTTACAGCCGTTTTGGGTTTTTTTATTGAATGATCGCCGGTTTTCGTCTAGTAATTTCGCAATGTTTTCCTTGGCTAATTTATTTCGCTCCTCTTGAAACATTTTAAGACATTCTTATTCGGTAATGCTTCGGACTTTAGGATTGTCCTTGATCCGCATATGCGTGCCAAAAATAAAATCAAAAGGAGTCTTCCATGTCATCGAAGCACATTGAAGAATCCTTTAATTTGTCGTATTCAAAATTTTATGCACAAGAAATACGTGCTCGTATGCACCCTTCTTCACGTATGAAACTTAAGGCCATGGGCAGGCGAAAATGGGTTTTTTTTTTCAAAGTAACCCTACCAAAAAGTTTTCTTGTCAAAAATTTACTTATATCATGGACAAACAACAGAGCAATTTTATTTCAAAATATGAACCCATACCGGTGATATTGCATTGTTTAGGCCATTTAAGTGCTAATGCTGGAAATGCCATTTAAAAGTGCATAAAAAATTAATGTGGTATTCCTGCAAACTACTTTGAAATTTTTTCTTTCAAATGTAGGTACATACTCTATGGCCCCTTGTCTTTTCTTCAAACAAAAGGAAATTTACACTCTCCATTAGGATTCATGCTTCCCCAAATCAAAATGTATTTATAAATAATATATAAAATATAGTTTGTGTCTAGTTCCGTACATGGTTTTCTACTTACCCCCGCGAGTCCATCGTTAGTAATAACATTAAATTTGCCTTGATCTGTGACATAAATACTTTAACAGAATTCTAAACCCTTCCTTAAATACTCTCGGGAAAAATCAACCTTTTATTTAGAATCTCTAACAAAAAAAATTCTTTATAGGAACAAACAACTTGTATTTTAGTTTTCTTAAGTAATATCGGAATATATGCACCCTTGAATCTTTTTTGAATAGAGATTTTTATGTCTGGGTAAGTTTTACTATAGACAAAAAAAGTTCAAAAGGATAACTTTCCGTTTCAATTATTCGGTTATTAGGTTATGTCTTATTAGGACCAGATCAATTTCTATTTTCTTAACTATTATTTTTAAAGTACCTATCTGTGATCCTCCAAATGGTTGAAAAATAGACCTTTTGATGATATACGCGATCTCTTTTCAAAGTACAAGCTGAATATGTAAAATAATCCATCTTTCTCCATTATGAATCGGTGCTGTTTCAAGATTAGATCCTTCTTTTTTTTCTTGCCAAACATTTACGTTTTCTAGCAGCTTCAAACATCTGCTCTTTATTCTCAATATCAGAACAACTAAAAATTTCCTTCTATTTCGCTCTTGATGTACGTTCGAAACATTCTCTTCATTCTCATTGGTGTTTGATTCATTCTCAAAAAGATCATAATCATTTTCCGCACTGTCGTTTTCAGTATCAAAAATTTCCCGATCATCTTCTGGACACTTTTCATAAATATTATCTATTTTCCTCATAATAATTCCTACTCATCGAACGTTTTGACATTTTGAGGATAAATATTCAAAGCATGTAATAAAAACTAAAATATAAAAGTGTAAATCAAAATGGATAAAAAAGAAATTAAGTAAAAAATATGAAACTTACTACGAAGAGTTGTTGATGTCGTTCATATTTTTGAAAATGATACTTATAAAACGTAATACAATATTAAATAACAGTAAAATAATAGAATAAAAATACAAAAATGCATAAAATGCCGAATATACATCTTGTAACTTTAACGTTTTGATACTCTCTGTTGGGTCACAAGACTTATTGATTTGAAATCATGAGAAGTCGTCTAGGTATCCTCTTTGGCTATGTTTTATTTCGTTTACAGTTATAGTAGATAAGACGTTGTAAGAAAATATCCGAGGTTACAGATTGCTTCGGATATCAATCTGGCAAATAAATACCGCCAGGCCGGTAGACGAGCGAGAACTATCATAAAAATTAGGACGTGCCGTAAAGCAATCTCTGGAAGGCACTTTTCGGCTAAAACTCTACCGCAACTGCATCAATTTTCATTTGCAATGACTTCATAGTTTCAGAATTGAATCATCAAGAGAGTACTATTAAAAATATATGAATTTTTGTTAAACATTTATAAATTTTAACTTATTCTTATTATCGAGTATGGATAATAAGTCTGAAATATTAGAGGCTTCCAGTCCCGCAAAGAATATATCACCAACTTTAACATAGGTGGAGTTACATCAAACTTTAATCGTTTATTTGATATGCTTTATAACGAATAAGAATTAAAATTGTAATATAAATTAATAAAACCATTCTCAACTTAGTATCTCTCTAAGGCAAAACAAGGTAAAATTGTTCTATTTCGATTACCAACCAAACACATTTGTTTTGTAGTTCCAAAACTTAACTTGCCCATGTTTTCTATCAATTGCAGTCGTCCAGTACCAAATCCTCCACCGAAATTACCGGATCGAAACTTCTACGGAAATACAACATATAATGGCCGGCCATAATTTATTCACTCATTACAAGTAATCATTAGTAGTGAACTCATACGTAACATCTATAAAATATTAAATATTCTGTACTGTAAATTACAAAAAATTATTCTTATAATCGCTATAGATATATGCATTGATAATATTGGTTCTAACTTAGGATTTCCAAAACCCTTAGTTCGATTACTTTTGTAAAAAAATTTGAGATAACATTTTTTAAACAAAACTAAATCCTATATATAATGCACTGAAAAAAAAAAAAGAATATTTAATGTTCGAAAAAATATATATATATATATAAAACTTTGATAAGTTGTAAACAACCGTAAATTATCATTATTGTTATGTCCAAAATGAAGAAGGAAAATCATCATTATTCGTTTAACGAATCGTTGTTCGGGTTGAGAGCTGCAAGAAGAAATTGATGACAGAAATAGGTTGAAAAAGTGTACAAAGTGATTCAGATGTACTATAGTGTGTAGTATTACAAAACTCTGTATGATAAAAACGGTTAGTTTCCAAAATACCGTTCAGTGATAACAGAAATAGTTGTTTGTTTTTTATTCAATTTAGAGACAAAAACAATGAAATGGCTTAATATTTACTTTCTTTTGTACTTTCTTTCCAATCATTACTAATGTCATTTATTTCTGATCTACATGCGGTTCGTACGTAATTTAATTGCGTCTATTATTATCTTTTCGGTGAATTTAAAACAAAATTAGATATGAAATGAAGTTTATGAATTTATTCGTTTACATGATATTGCTGTATTTAATATGGATTTTTGTAAATAGAAAAATAAAATAAGATTAATATATGAGAAAATAATTAATAATATTTTTTAGATGTAAAAATAGTAATAAATGAAATATAAATTAATTACTATGTATATTGAATTTAAAATAATTTATTGCGTGAAAAGCGGATAGGGATCTTGACCAAGTGATTAAACATACAAGGTGAGTAAATTTGTTTTGAACAAAACCACTCTTTTATAATGCTCATTCTCACTCATTTATAATGCGAGTACACTTGTCTTTCTCCTCCCCCTATAACATCCTTTCTCCTCCCCCTATAACATCCTTTCTCCTTCTTGACGACAATGCTCAAGCACATTTCAAGGTTTTTATTGTGACATTTTTTTGCACGAAGATCAAATTTTATTTGCTTTACCTAAAATCAAACTTATGAAATATGACTTCCGTTATGGCCGACCCAAATTTTTATGCTACGAGCCGTCACTGCTTGAGATGTCGGTCATCGTCATTTTGGTTAGTCGGTCTAGTTTTGCTGGGATGCCGAAGTGCAGCATTATTTTTATACAGTACTTTCCGCTCATTATTGTCATACGTTTGCCACGAAAATCAGGTAGACGTCAATATTAAAAGAAGTTTCAATGTTTCTTGCTAAAATTGACCCTTTGGCAATTTATTTTGCTTTTCCCAAGTATGGTCAATCGGAAAAAACAAAAAAGAACCATTCAAATTAATTCAATCAAAAAATAACCATTCATTAGTCGAAATAAGTCCAATAGTTAAGGAGAATCCTATAAGAATGGAATGCCTCGAATTTTCAAATTAGCGGCAAAATTACGATTTACAACACACGGTGTTTACCCAGCTACCCAATTTTCAGGTTTTACTTATGCGTATCAATCGAACCGAAAAAATAAAGAAATTTAAAAATTCGTGAAATCCGACCGCAAGTGAGCTGTCGGATTAGACGACTCGCCTTCGGAATTTACAGTCCGAATTTGGCGGATTCTCGTGAAAATAGCGAATTCTAATACGAAAATACGATATCGTATAAATTTTGACATCGGATTTCGAATCATAATAGGTCCCCAGCATCACAGTGAAAAGTGAGTAGAGAGGGCAAAGAGCGAAGATAAGAGGAGTAATTTTAAAGAACAAATCGTCCTTTTGCTCGCGCGTCACATTTCGCACGTTTAGATACTTCCCAGTCACTTCTTCTAAAAAAAATGCTTCATATCTTCTCCCAAAATCGATTTGAGGCACGCGAGCGTTCGAAGGCATCGCAAGAAACTCTAATAGAGTAGTGCTCGAAATATCGCAGTCTACTCTCAGGGAAAATTAAATTAGTGTATGGCCTGAGCTTCTCGCACATAGTGAATATGAATTTCGTACGGACGCAAATTGAGCCAAGCGCATCAAGGGTCGGTCATTCAGGAGTAGTACTCATGGCACCACAGATACCTAGGCACACAGTTCTCTGTAGCGTGGCTAACTTCTTGCGCGCATACGAGAGCTCCACAAAAGTCCACACCATGGATGTGTACGTATTCATCGGTGTTAATAATGTTACGTAGATCCAGACACAATAGTCAGATACATATTTGGCCACTTAATTAAACTCCTTACTCATTAATCGCTGAATTACCAATTATTGTGCTGCACCTCCCTATAAATTCAACCAAAGGTCAGTAAATTTCGACAATCATCAACACAGCAACTTCATTCATGTTTAATACTCTCAAATGAAACAATTGAAATTCCAATGACTTCAGAAAAAAACTGTTGTCTTTTATTATTATTATCATCATCATAATCATAATATTTTTCATGTACAATCACCGTTATTTTTGCTTTTGTAATAATAACAAGAAAATTGACAAAGGTTTTTTAAATTTAATCCAATCAAATTTTTTTTTCTCGAAAATCGATTTTCTTAGTTTTATTTTCTCTGAATTTCTCAAATTTTCATTGTTACATTCCAAGCTATTTTCGTTAGGATTGATAAATGAGCTGAAAATATTATGAATGCACGGTTTCATTTTTCTTTAGACACATTGAGTTGAAATAATGTATATATAATGTGATTATTATCAATTTCTCAAGATAAATTCAAAGAACTATGAATACGGATGTTTGGATACATATTTGTGTGTGTGTGCATGTTTATCATTATTTGAATAGTTAAATGCTGAGCCAGAAAATGAGTCAAACTGTCTTCGAAATACTTTTCCAGAGCATCAACCCTTCGAACGTGCGTTCTTATTTTAATGCAGTTTCAAGTACTCTGGTAATTATGCATGCAATAGTACAATTTTAATATCGAAGAAAAAAAAACTACTCCATATTTTTTTAGAGGCTAAGTATAAATATATTCGCGTATTAACATTGTAGAATATATATTTTAAGAATTTTCAACATTTTTTTTTAATTTTTTTTCTTCTAAGTTCAATATAATGTGAATAAGAGAAATTTCCAATGATGAGGCAATCTATGATTTTCTTTTATAATTAATGTATATATCACATAGAAGCATTAACTCGTCCCAATTGTGTAGGTGTGTGGAATGATGTAGAAATGAAGATTGGAAATGAAGTAGAAAAAAACAAGGTGCATACTAGAATATAAGAGTGTACTTGATTTTTTTTTATATTTCTGTAACATTTTTTCTGTTTTGTTTATTGAGTATCACATAATATCTTGTTCATTGAATCTTCATTTGAAAATCTAAGGTTTTGCTATAGGATTATTGCTTACGCGCCTAAAGGAAATATTTGTTTCATTATAGATCTTTTAATTGCTTTTAAGTTTGCTTTGCTATTTGATTTATTATAATAATAATAATCATTGGAAGCTTATCGTAATGCCAGTTTTCATGTGTTCTATCCGAACTAAGTGCTTTATATATCGTTGTTTTAATTCTAATGCATATTGAAATTTTCAACTTATTCGCATGCAAATAGGAAATTATTGTACGGGACGGGACATAAGACTTCCGAATTACATTCAATGTAAAAAAAAAACAACAACGCTCTAATTAATTCCTTTGGTTATATTATTTTATGTATACATACATACATATATAAATCGAAGAAAAATATTACTTTCAATTAACATCACTCGAAGAATGCAAAACTCCTCATCGCCTAAAATCAATTGCAAATATTTTTTGCTATTCGTTTTTAATAATTATTAATCGTTAACAATTAGAGCCATAATATATGTAAGTAACAAATTCTTTAACTAGCATTATAATGTAATAACTTTTGATTTTTATGAATTATTATTTGCTTGCTAAATATATCGCCTATGTTACTTTTTCTCGTTAATATTATATATGTATGTAATAATTATTATAGTAACAGAGCGAATGTATATGACGAGCAATTCATTGTTTTGTTTATCAGTAGGACAAAGAAATCTTAAAGAGCATTAATCTTCTTTACTGAGACATCCCAGATCGGTAAGAAAAATTTCCGGTGTGATAACGTGAGATGAACCAACAATCACTTCCCAATTCTTAGCATTATTAGTAACTTCGTAAGCACATCGCAATTCCGAGAAACTCACGCCGCCAACAATGAAGACAAGTAGTCGTGGTACGTTCTTGACGGCTGCTTGAGATTTGTCCTTGTGCCAGTGACCATATCGAGCACTGTGAAATTGAATTAAAACATTTATATTATTTAACAGTGTATAAGAAATTTATAGGGTTTTATTTATAGAGTAGCTGTCATTTCAGAGCGCAAGAAATAAAAGCCGGTGACTAATAACGGGATTTGATCGTGAGATTAGTTGTGCAAAAAACAGCAACGGACTCAGAATTAATAAAAACTGAAAAATTGCAAGATGACAGCCAGTACTCCTTGTTGAAATTTCATGTGAAAATTATCCTAAATGTTAATGAGCTTCTTGAGTTTGTTGACGGTAGTAATTCAAAGCCTGCAAAAGGAGAAAATCAAATGGAGGTGGTGGAAAAAGCTTAAAACATGGTTGAAGGGTGCCGGTACGGCTCAAAACGGTCATCGCAACGGCAATCTTCATATTGAAGTTGCGAAGCAAATGTGGCAAAAACTTGAAACAGTTTATGAGTGTAAATCAAAAACGAGTTTATATTTGATGAATGTTGGTTTGTTGGTTAGACCTGACAACGGCGAGCAAATTATTGCTACAGGAAGTAGCGATATAAATATTCTTCCATTCAATGAGCATGATTTGGTAGAAGAATATCTGAAAAATGTACTTTATGTTCCCGAAATTGAAATGAATTTATATCGGGCTTTAGATCAAGGACAGCAGTCAGTGCATACTAATTAAGATAGGTGATAAATATATAGCTGCAATGGCCGTATGAAACCGACAATTATTCAAAATAAACATTGATACAGTGCTTTCAGTCAACGTTTTGTCAAAGGAAGTTTTGACCCTGTAGATGTGGCATGAACGTTTCGGTCATCAAAATGTAGTTCATGTACGAAACAGTTATATTATAATATTAAATGAACAACATTAGGAAAGAAATATCATCTTTTAGGAAAGAAATATTATCTACTTTTTCAACACAGTGAAAAAGAGCAAAAAACCCAGGAGAATTAGTTCATTTGGATGTTTGCGGGTCTGTGTATGAGGCATCAGTGGGAGGTTCCGGTTATTTTATTTTGTTTAATGCTGATTATTCTTGTTTCAGTATAGTGTAGTTTATGAAAGAAAAACTGAGGAGTGTAAATTAATTGAAAATTTTCTGAAAAGAGTGAAGACACAAACATGTATCTTTCAATTTTGCGTACGAACATACAAAGGTTGAAAAATTGTTAGAATCTTTATCGGTGCGCTATTAGACCTAAGTTCCATATACCCCCAGCAAAATGGCCGTGATGAGCGGGAAATGCAATCTATAGTTGAAGCTGCGTGATAAATGTTACACGCGAAGGGTTTAAGTATGAAATTTTGTGCAGAAACAGTGAATACACCAGTTTTTCAACTAAATTGTACTGGACCGATTGCCCTTACTTAGATTCTGTCGAAGGTTTTTGAAACACTTATTAATTCTTAATTAATGAGCTATCTAATTTTCCATAGGCTAATCAATGACAAATAGTACGGCTTTTGTTGTGGTCGCTCAATTAGGGACTTAATGACATTTCTCACTGAGAAGTAGAATCGATGTCTTCCTAATTTTGGTGAAGCCAAAGTCATTGCCCTGGTCATTTCAAAGGCTTTTGACAGAACAAACTCCATGCTTTCGGTCTTGATTCCAATCTTTTAAAATGGATTGAAAGTTTTGTTTTCTAAACAACCGCTCATTTCAAGTCGTCGTTGATGGAACATACCATCAACGCCGGGGCTCCTTAAGGCACTGTCCTTTCGCTAACCCTGTTTCTTTTATTTATTAACGACCTGTTGTCTAATACCTTCAATCCAATCCATAGTTTTGCTGATCACAGTACCCTTAAATTCACGTACTTCTTTGATTCGTTGGCTGACTATCGCAGAAACGCTACTGCCATTAATCGAAATAGTATGTTTGAGTCATTAAGGCAATCGTCTAGTGTGTCAGAAAATAAAAATCGATTTTTTTTTGTTTTTTCATTAATAACATCTAAAACATGTATAGAAGACGTGGGTAAACGAATTTTTCGAAATTTGAAGCCGTAGAAAAGTTACAGACGTAAACCGTAGGAAGTGTACAGTGTTATCGTAGGAGGTTTTCGTAAACTGTAGGAGTTATACGCTTACTTTCGCATCGAATCTTTTCGAGCCCAGCTCCTTACATGGCTCTTTTGTGTAACTAAATTGTACTTATTGTACACAGTACTAATTGTCAACTAACGGATACCTAGAACTGTTCACAAACTCAATAATCTGGACTTTCGCTCCGAAGCATCTTCATTCGGGTGCAAAAGTCCTCAAAATCGCCACATTTCTTGCTGTGCTAATCTTCAACGAAGGGTTCGAACCTATTTTAAAGGTGATGGAAGTCATGGGAGTAAATATTGGCCTAAATGCCCAAGCTTTCGTTCATCAACGTAACGATTCTCGTATCGACCGCTCAGAGAGACGCTTGAGCGATTTCACCAAACAAGCCCGGATATCCAACAGAGAAGAGAAAACGGCCTTACATGACTTCTTTGAAGAAGAAGAAGAAAAAGAAGAAGAAGAAGAAGAAGGTGTACTCTATGGTCCAGGCATAGCAGATTGATCGTGAGACGAATTTTTTATCATGAATCATATACGCGTTTTTCTCAAAACACGATTTTTCAAACTGCTGCCATGATATCTCAAAAACTATTTGAATGATTCTGTTTAAATTCATACATCATTTTAAGTACATAATTAGCTACAAAATGAACTAAAATAATTAAGATTGGTTGATTACTTTTCATTTTACAAGCTAAACAGACCCAAAAAAAATCACGAAAAATTGATTTTATTTTTCTAAAGCGGTAAAAAAATATTAGTTTTTGGAATTTTAACTTAATTTTACTTCACTTTGGAGTCTCAAGTCTCACAATCAAAACTGCGTTTGATTTTTTGATTTCAGCTAAGCAGAGCGACCGGAATCATGGCAGCAGTGGAGCACCTCTTTTTATATATGTGTTCTTCTTGGGCGGTGTATCTCCGACTATTTTGAATAAATTTACTTAAAAAAATGCACAAAGTTTGTCTGAATAGTAATAAAAATGGTATATAATTTATGAACTATTTTATTTCAATGGTTTGTCAAAAACAAATTCCCTAAAAAAGCATTAAAAAACGGCCTTTACACTAGACGACCGCTTTAAACGGTGACATTTCATCAATAGTCACTTGAGGTGAAGCGAACCGTGTCACGTTTAATTGTTCCAACACTCAATGCAGTCTTATATCCAACAAACTTTGTGCTCCTTCTACTTCCCAAACCATTTTGGTGGATGGAGTAAGTATTTCTGACTCGCCCACGCTAAATATGCAACCATATATTCGCTGTTGCGAAAAATGCAACGAAATGCTTGGGCTGCATGAAAAGATGTAAGGAATATTTTACTCCACCTGATCTTACGCGTATCTACAAGATTCATATTAGACCGAGACATGAGTGTAATTCTCATATTTGGGCAGGCGCATGTCGCACTGCACTCCCTGCGTTAGATAAAATACAAAGGAAAGCTTTCAAGCTTATTGGCGATGAATCTATCACTTCCTGCATTGAATCCCTTGACCTTGACCATCCTTGACGTAATGTAGGCTGTCTTTCACTTCTATATCGCTACTTCAATGGCCATTGTTTAAACGAATTAATCGGTCTAATCGCTGAGGTTTATATCCCCTTGAAAACACGCGGCGCGCTAGTCGCGCACATCCTCATACCCTTCGCTGTCAAATTCAAACAGATCATATACAGATACCACCTTCACTCTTAAGCCTTCACACTTCCCTTACCTTCCTTCCTGCCAAGGCTGTGCATCAGTTAGCATCATAGGGTTAACCCCTCAGCTCTGGCGCTATCATAAAAAAGTTAGAAACTGGTGCGTTTAGATCAATATTTCTACTCATTTTAATATTCCTACAATGCCTTCTTAAGTATTTATTCTGCAGCAAACAGCGAATGTAATTCAAAAATTTAACGAAAAACTGAGTGTGCTTACCTTGTCGGAGCATGATAGGTGGGATTTTGAGAGCGACCAGCCAAAAATGGAAAATGTCGAACATCTAGCTTATCTTCAATACAGTCTTCCATGATATCTTTCACAACTGGTGTCCATCGTGACATTTGATATGTTTGCTCGGTTATACGTTCTTTTCGTGGAACTGTGTAAGGCTTCTTGCGGTTATTCTGCAAAGCACTTTAGTTATAAAAACACTCATAATATACACAACAAACTAGTTACTTACGTCAGCAATAACGTTTATACCGAGGAAACTTAAATTTTTGACCATGTCCTGATCTTTCGGAGTCAGTTGAGCGTGTGTGAAGAGTTTTGTCAGATTCTCTTCGGTTATTCCATTTTTGATCATCACATACAGTGCAATTATACGCACTTTGTCATAATTTGATACATTCTGTGGTTGATAGTTTGTTATTTCAGGTCAAAATGGGTCAGCGGAATTTATGAATTACCTTATCAAGTAGAATGGGAACAATGTTACGCATGTGATCCTTGATTTTCTCACCTTCCGCATCGGTTCCCATTGCTAAGTCTTGTTCAACACGACATAGCTTGTCAACGTAATTCTGTAGTGGGCAATGATTTAGTATTGGCAAAGACTTTCGGGTATATGTTATATCATTACCTGATAAGATTTCATGCAATCTTCAGCTAAATGTAGATGAGTTGCATACTTCGAGAGCTCTTTTTGATATTGAGGCATTTTCTTTATCATTTGCGATAAATCTTTCATAGACTGCTTGTCAGCTGAAGAACAAATTATCACTCAAAAGACTAAGCTAAAATTGATCATTATACTAACCCTGTGTCATTCGTTTAGATTCTGTGAATTTTTTCAAGTTTTGCGTTACAGCCTGTGACACAACAGCAATATGTTGATGCCTCAATTCGACCCATAGTTCATCGTTCTCGTCGAGTAGAACCTCTTTTTCCGCAGCATTCGGCGACGGCGTATATTTATAGACATCATTTACTATGGGTAGTAAATCGTACGCCATAGCCTGCAAAGTAAGCTCATGCAAGATCGGTGAAACACAATCGAATCCACGATCCAAAATCAAAAGTTGTGATCTTGATTTTTCTGGTCCTTCGCCCATAGTCGGTTCGTCGGCCTTATATGCATCGAGCTTCTGTTGAATTGCCATTGCCAGCTCTACGTTTTTGTCCCAATCACTTCGATAACGTACCGAAGGATATTCACCTAGTGTAGCACATAATGTAGCCACTTGTTCGGCAATTCGTTCCATGTGTTTAGCACGAGCCGCAGCGAGACTGGGCGAATAGAGGCATTGAAATGTGTCAGGGGAATCGAGAGAGAATGCCTGATTGAAGATAATAGTCAATAAATGCAATTTAATTTAATTATCTAAAATGCAAACAATCATATAAAAATGCAAACAATTATAAAACAACACATATACTTTGTTAGAGGCATGAGCACTGGTCAAATTGAATCGCGTATAATGCAAAATTCTTCGTTTTTGTTACTTTAAACTATTGTATTCAACTACTGTAATGCCATACTCTAACAAATTCAGGTCACAGTAAATACAAAGTTAATAGTATTAAAGAATGTTAAATAATTTCACATAAATTATGAGCAAAAGCAAGCAATAAATTAAAACATATTTTCATCTATTTTATAAATACAATCGCACCTGACATTCGTAAGGAAGAAAAGCGATATTAATTTCCTTTAGCGTTTTGATTTTTCTCGCCGCACATGACTTACAAAGTTCGTTAAACAGTTCTTCCGGACATACTGAATGCATGAAAAGTTTAGAAAACCATTATGCTGAAGATTATTTTATGTTTTAGATGTTAGAAGTTATAAGAAAGGTCCTTGGAGAATAGGGCGAAATAATTTCAAACGATTTGTATACATCACATCAAATAATGTAAAATTCTAAATAAATTTATGTAGAAAAAACAGGCAGATACAGAACAGACTGCTCGCCAGATTATACTTCCGGAATTCCAATTTCGTTTGAATTTACTTTGGGCAAACAAAAGAAGTAAACAATACTTAATCAAAGAATCGAACAAATAGAATGGTACAAACATTTCAGACAAGCAAACCCATGCTATAAGAGATTCCAAATTCAAAAGCAATTTCTATAGTTATTTCCCCCAAAAAACACAAGAGATGCATTACACAATGCACCCAAACCTAGCCAAAAAATATATGATTAGGTAAAATCACCTGCTCCTCATACGGAATAAATGCCACATTGATCTCTTTGCATGCCTTTATATAACGTACTGCTCGTGATTTTGCAAGGCGTTCAAATAATACATCTGGTACAACTGTTTCGCACCATATTTAATAGAAAAGTTCCCCGTAAATAAAATGAAATCAAAGAAAATTACAATGATAAACTGATTTAAATAAAGCATAAAATCTTTCAAGGCCGTTGAATAAAAAATAGAAATAGATTTTACTCAAGAGAACTTGATATGGTCTAGCTCCGTTTGTTTGAAATACATACCTTCAGTGAAGAAAACATGTGCAGCACGATACATGGGCCTATTTGGATGATCGAAATCACGCATTAGTCCTTTCACTGATTCATCACAGGGTGTGATTAAGTACACAGCTTCCATTGTTGGTAATGGTTCACGTTTTTTCATAATATCCTCAACGACTGCATGAATATTCCGGAGAGATGAATTTTATTTGCTGTAGTAATTGAATTCATGTGTTAAATACTTACGAGTTATTCCTTCGGCACTAATATCATGCATTTTACAACAAGCTGATACCATCCGCATTGCCAGCTTGTCGACAACCAAAACTCGCCACTCGACATTACCAGCTGCCGCGGCCGCTGCTGTTTTAGGAGCTGGCTTTTTATTTGCCGTAGTTGGCGGCTTATATCTGATTACTTCGTTCATAATTTCTGAAATGCAGAAAAAACCAAGTAATTACTTACTGGCGATGAAACAAGCTAAGTGTACGAGTTTTTGGGTATATTTTGGACGGGTGGACTACTGAGCTACTTCTCAGATGGTCTTTATGCAATTAACTTTTGCAAGAGCTGTAACTGCATCCAAGAACCTTCATCATACTGCGGGAACACAAAGTTAGGCATCCGCAAATACACATCCACAATCCAAAAACACTTTACACTCAACAACACTGACACTAAAACTATTATATAAGTAGGCTAAGTTTTTAAAGAAAACATATTCAATACATGCTTTTACAAGCGAGAGATCGTTCGTTAATTATTTATTGGAAGTTCAAGATAAACAAAATACTATAAAGCCCACCCGATGAATTGTACAATGACCCTTTATTCATACGACAACAAAGGGATGTCATTCAGAGAGATAGGAAACAAAGGTAGGTATTGGCTCTAGACAGAGTATATTCCTAACTTATGCTCTGTTAAGATCTAGGTAAAGCCTTCTGAATTAACACCTACAGATCTGCCAACAAATTATACTCTCACTTCCTAGAAGATTGGTAGCATAGTTATCTGCCGGGTGCCTCCGGGTAACTTACTTAGTAAGGCTAACCAGAGAGGGTGAATGCGAAAACTTAGCGCAATAACTAAATGGTCAACAGCTGGGATCGTGCGGGCGTGAAATGGAGCTTTGGTCTATGTCGGGCGCGAACGAAGCTAACGTTATGATTAGGTGAAGGTGGAAACTCTGATGACAAATGACCTGGCTCTCCTGGCAAGCGGTTTGCGAATAGGATCAACAGCACTATTGCAATAAAACTAACGCAGAGTGAAAAAAGGCAATGAAAATTATGAAAGGAATTAATACCCCAAGTGGCAGACCAGTTACACTGGAAAATTCACCCTTGAATGAAGTCGGTCCTACGGATTCTGGGGAGGGCCATCTATTGCTTATATTTCATAATGCTAGAAGGAGTTCACTAACACCCAGAACTCCTTCTAAAGGGTCAGCTTGTTTAACCTACGGGCAGGCATATATATCACAACAGCAGAAGTGAAGCAAATATAACATCACCTGCCAAAAGTATCTGGTAAACGCCAACTAGACATAGAACTAGACACATGATTTCAAACATCAGCAACATTATTTTCATTTTTTTCTCTTGAAAATAAAAATGACACATTCGCATTTAACACACACAGATAGAGAGCTAAATTATTATTATTGGGTTTATTTCTTTTTCTCGTCATATTTATTTAAAATAACTACAAAAATTAACCTGGGAAACATAGAGATTGGATACTTTACTACAAGCTATTACAACTCATATGAAACTGATTTTCTTTGATTTTTTTTCTTTCTAAAACAAGTTTTTAAAGTTTAATACCTGACCTTGAACGACTATTTGATCATCAAAAGCCAATATTCTTAGCAAGTGGTCTCAATGCACTGAACCGTTATCGGCGCGCTGCAAGAAACAACAATGACAGGACATGCTACGCAAGTTTGTGGCAGACAAACACCTGGCCATGCATAGTCCCAGCGAGCCAAAACGCTATGGGCAACACTCAAGTGGCAAAATTCTTGATTTGGCAGTATCACAAGGCATGGAGCATCATGTATCCATTAAAGAGCTATGGGCTACATTCAGATCATAATGGAGTTAGCTTCACTATTCAGGAGATTTAAATTAGTAAACCGCTTAGTCTGAAAATATCCCCTGGCCATCATAGTTTGTCCTCTAGGTGCAGAAAATACTAAAATAAATGCCATCAACAGTAGATTAACAGAGAAAATACACCAGACCGTTGAAACAAATACCTTAGCCACACTGCTGACAGGAACCAGCCCTTATGAACTGCCGAGGTATATAAAAAACCTAATTCGAAAATGAAACAGAATTCGGAGGAGATCCAGAAGCACTGGAGATCCAACTCTCGATTGAGAAGCTAATCGGCTCACGAATTTGATCCGGGAAAAGTATATGATTTGCAATTCTTGAAAATTAAGGAAATATTTTTGTAAAAAATTCTAAAGTAACCAAGATGCTTATTCTCTATAACGGGCTCCAATACTAGAACTCCAGGAAGTGAGAGCGGAAGCCATTGCAGACAGATTAGAGCAACAGTTCTGTGAATACAACTTTTCAAACGGAAGAGGAATCATTTGTGAGAAGATTTGAAAGAGTCAATAAAAATCTTCTTAATTCTACAGCTCCCTCTAACTACATTATCGCTGGAACTAACACTCAGGAGGTGGAGCACACAATAAATGGCCTTAAATACCACAAAGCTTCAGACTGGAAGAGTATAAATAATGAGTGCTTAAAACACTCACCTGATAAGGTGAGAGCCTCACCAAGCCTGCAAAATGGCAACAATTACAGTTAACCACAACCCTGGGAAAGGCCTAATCGTTTCCTAAAACTTGCGACCTATCAATAGCTAAAATCGGAGAGAGAACTCGACACCAGCTCCAGGAAAACAAAGTTCTGCCAAATGCATTACTGAAGAAAGATTGCTTATTATGTTTACGCATTTTTTCGTTTTAAATTGCATAAAAATAAGAAGTAATATTATTAACAGCATATTTTGAAAAATAAATAGCCGAAGGTATGTACTACTTTCCACTAAAATGAATAATTTTTCAAAAGAAGGGATACTCCTCTAGAAAAGCAACACTGATTGTGATATACAGTGGTGGACACCAAAATAGAACACTATCCTCGCAGACTGTTCAATTTCAATTTGCTGGAAACATGCAGCGAGGAATTGAATGTTTACATTTCTTATCACATGCTCACATATCTGAGAACTAGTTTTGAGCATCGTCATAAAATACGCAATGCATCTTCCCATTGCATTGCGTATTTCAGTGTAAAAGGAAGTGTTTTTATCTGGTCACCTAAATAGTACACGCTTGGTTTTAGTGAGTCGAAGTGAATTTTCTTGAATAATAACAAATTTATTTGAAAGTAAGAACAGTTAATACTACTTTTTGAAAAAGTTAAATATAAAGAAATATTTGTGAAGATGGGAAGAGGGCCACATTGCTCCGAGGAAAAGCGTGAGATCATCTGCAACATGAAAGACAGAGGTTCAACAATTACGGAAATATCCAAGCAGCTGGAGTGTTCGCGGATGGTAGTTTACAATGCTTTACGTCATAAGGAGCTCTATGGCAGTGCCAAAAACGTTCCGAGAGCTAAAAGGCCAAGAAAAACAACAAAAAAAGAGGGCAATGTTATATACAGAGCAAGTGTCGCCGACCCCTTTTCGAGCTCCAAAGCGATAAAAAGCAGTGCTCTGAATGATAGCAATATTTCTGTGTCAGATAGAACAATTAGAAGGCGTCTGCAAGAAAAAAATCTCAGAGGATGCACCGCTCAAAAAAAAACCACTTGTGACAAAGAAGAACTTAAAAATGAGGAAATCGTTTGCAAAGGAACATCCAAACAAACCGATAAGTTTCTGGAAAAATGTGCTGTGGAGTGATGAATCCAAGTTTTGCAGGTTCGGATCAGATGGGAAAAGGTATGTTTGGCGTCCACTTAACCAACAACACAATCCCAAATACACACAGAAAACTGTTAAATATGGTGGCGGAAATGTGATGGTGTGGGCTGCTTTTTCCTGGCATGGGGTGGGACCAATAATCAAGATAGACACGAAAATGGATCAACACGTCTACAAACGAATTCTTGAGGCCTACCTGATCCCCTTTGCAGACGAAAATATGCCACTGATATGGCGTTTTATGCAAGACAATGATCCTAAGCACACTTCTCGTCTTGTGAAGGGTTATCTTAGTGATAAAAATGTCCCCGTTTTACAATGGCCCGCCCAGTCTCCTGATCTAAATCTGATCCAGAACCTGTGGAATGATGTCGAAACTCACATAAACAGGGTGAAACCTAAAAATGCTGCTGAATTGTGGGACCAATTTCAGATCGCCTGGAGATCTATTCCTAACGAACGTTGTCAAACTTTAGTGGAGAGTCTGCCAAGGCGATGCTCAGCTGTGCTTAAGAACATTAAGAACAAAGGATTTGCAACAAAATATTAAGTTATACGGTTGCTTAAAAATATTTTTTTTATAACTTTACTGCAATGCAAATTTATGTACTATTTATGTGGCCACGCGTATTTTAATTAGTGTGTTTATATATTTTTACTTACAAACAAATAGAGTCATCATTTCACATTTTAAATAAGCTTTTATAGTTTCAATAAATAATACATAAGTTCAAAATCAGTTGTTTCATTAAAAACTGAAAAAATGCCCTTTTATTGATAGAAATGCAAGTGTTCTATTTAGCTGTCCACCACTGTATGTAGTTTGGATACGGTTACGAGCACTTCAGTGGCAAAAGAAAATGTTATGATTGGAAAATATTAATTCAAGTTTAGTTAACACGTTGACTGCCAACCACGATATATCTCTTGCCCAGGACGCCTATTACGAGTTATCTCGTCCATTCATTACTTGCCATATTTGTACAGCTATGAGGAAATATGAACATATGGCCTCAGGAAAGAAAATTAAAAATGAGGTTTGGTTTAAATGAACAGAAAGTACAATTATGCAATATATGTTCATAAAGATAAAGTTGAGTTCAAAAAACATGTTTAACGCTTATGCACTATTATTAGAGTTTTAAATAATATCACAAGATTAAATCAAATTGGCTCTTTAGACCGAAATCGTGAAAAATTCCGTGGCAGTCAACGTGTTAAGAAAAAAAGTTAAGCTATTGGAGCCAGCTCTATACAGCGCATCTTCGAACTGCCTTGGATTAGTTTTGATTTAGGACATAATAATTCATTTTGTTCTGAATTTGGCTCGTGACGCTCCGCTTTAGTGGGATAGTTGGATTATTTTTAATATTTTTTGAAAAGATGACAGGAAAATTAAATACTGATGTGTAACAAAAGGCGATATTTCAAGAAATACTTAAGCTATCGAGCTGACTCGATATTGCGAGATTGTACATCGAAGACGTGAAGACAATCTAAAGGAATGATAATCTATGGCCAGGTAAACGGCGGAAAAAGGCAAAATTGGTCAGAAGTCGTTGCCAGCCCTTTTTAGTCTTCGTCGACGACTCTTTACTCTTGTCATGATATACTGAAAGGAAATGCGAAAGCCTCTTTTGTATCGACCTACATTCTTGGATAATTCTCATCATCGATTCCAATTTCCATGTCAAGAGTAATACACCTGACAATGGTATGCTTTCACCTTCATTTGTTATTGTCTTTCATTTTGCAATTGTGGCTGTGAAATAATCCTTGTTATACACATTTGCCTGAGCCTTCGTAAGAGCTATGTAATTTAAGCTAAACGTATTAAGGCGTTCAACTTTTCACAAAATCAGCTTGAATATAATAAATAAGGGTGCAACACTAGCAAAGTAACTTAACCCTCTCACAATTCAAATTTTTCCTTATCTAACGAATTAATTAACTATTTTCAACAATCATTAGAGCCATAAAATCCCTTTCATTGCAAACCAACATTTCCGCCTTATCATTTCAATGTTGAATTTATTAACGATTTGTTTTCGATAATAAAAACATACAAGGTGGCTTGCTCGCTGACGCTGACTCATTCCCGTCGGTATCGAAAGTGAAACATCTCAGTGACTAAATTTTGCCATGGGAGCTTTAAGCGATTACTAATAAACAAAAACAAATAACAATCGTTTTTGTTCATTGTCGGTATTCGCGACTTGCTGATTGGATAGTCGAGCAATTGTCATTCTTCGACCAAATTCATCCGATTCTCGGCGACATACATGTCAACATTTTCTATGGATGACGTCACATGTGCACTCCATTCATTCGCACTTTGGTAGTTTATTGGATTTTGCGCAAGCATTCCAGTTCAGACCGCCTTCGTGTGAAAAATCGATAAGCGATTTGTAGACAATCTCATGAAATCATTGGTCAGTTTTCGTGTAAATCTAGACTCGTTTAAGTGTTCTCTCCTCAAATACATCTGCTTTGGCCTCAAACTATGCTTCGCTGATGGCTGAGAAAATTTAATCGAAATTACGAGGGCGTTTCCTACATCATTACACTACACGCAAACTATGCACCAGATCAACACTTCAAACACTTTATTTCCAATTGAAATTCATTACTCACTTTGACCAACAAGAACTTTTAACGCCATTCTTCACACAATACACTCTTTCCGCGGTTTCTCGATCGAAATAAGATTTGTCTAATCCAGCGATCCGACGAAATGCAGACAAAATATCACTTTGACAGAAACGTACGAAGTTTCCTCGGCGATTGGACTGGATGGAGTTGTTGAGCAAAGTTCATGATTCGTTCCACCTCGTACCACAATTTATCGGTTTTGACATTTGAATGAATGTGTAGGGTTGGGAAAATAGCTTGTGGATGGTAAATTCAATTTATTGTAGGATATTCACAATAGATAAGGGCTGTTTAAACGACGTAGGAATCCGAAAAATCGCAAAATTTTATGAAAATTTTTCAAAATTTGAAAAATGGACACACAAAACTATGCAAAAAGACAACACTTAAGAAAAACAAAAAACGCTCCCAAAGACAGCCACGAAAACACAAAAATGCTAGTCAGACATCTATCGGCAAAGTTTATCTAAAATGCCGTTCACACTCGACTCTAAATCAAGTAGATTTAGAAGCTGTCAAAGTTAATCAGGTAAGCGTTCACACTACCCGAAGTGATTTAGAATGAGGAGATTTAGAGAGCGAACTGTCATTCGAATTTGTGTGTACAATTTTTTTTGCATGAAAGTTGTTCAAAATGGTGCAGAAATATGCAAGAGCATTTTCTTTTCATTTTGTACAACTCACATTTTCCTTTTTTGTTCAATTTTTGCTATTTTAGGACGAAATTCGAATGACATTTCATTCAAATCTACTCTCGCTCTCACGGATGGAATCCACCACGCTCTGAGAAAAATTCACCAGGGACAAAATTCACAATAGTACCTGATTTGTACTTGATTAACTCTAAATCTACTTGATTAACTCTGTCAGAAGGGGAAAAAAATGTATGGGTAATCAGGTCGATTTAACTTGATTTAGCTCTAAAGCGATCAGCTGATCGAAATCGCCTGATTTAGAGCCAAGTGTGAACGGGCTATAACGGCTATGTGGCTCTAGTCTCAAAATATAGTCGAAAATTCACAATTCATCGTAGACAATGGGTAGAAAATGGCTTGTGTAAACGACGCGGAAATCCAAAATAACATCGGATGAGCAAAAATGTGACGGAGGAAAATTGCAAAATTAGTTGATTTTGTCAGGTTTGGCATTTTAGAATTTGCATATTTGCATGAGTTACACCATAGGTTGAATATTGGGTTGTTATCAATAAACATTTATTTTGGATCATTAATTGTGTTTATAACCGCCAGAATTGTGACGTTCTGTTCACCGTTTACAACAAATGAATTGTGGATGATTGTACAAATTACTCTGGCGAGTACTTGAAACGTTCGTTTTTGCAGAGCTGTGAATAGTTTGGAAGAATTTCAGTGAATAATATTAAAATAATGGCTCTAAAAGTGCTGGTTGGTCAAAGTAAGTTCGTTGCTAATATTTTATATCTAAAGCAAAATAATTATAGCTTCACGTCGTCTTTAAAACTCCCAGTAAGTTATAAATTCTCAACAGCAGCTATCGAATTGAACATTGCAAATTATATTCTAGGAAATTACTCAAATTTTCATTTGTTAATTCAATTAATATCAAATACGCATAAAAGAATATATAAATTGTATGAAATAGTGTGATTTAACATGAACATGTGCTTTAAGTTTGCAAAATGCTATATTTTCCCAAAATGTCCTACATATTGATTTTTCACCACTTCCGAAAATTGGCTCGGACTTGCGCAGACTGACATTTGTTGCAAGTTGAAAGGAGTTAAAAGTCACTTGCAAAGAATGTAAACATATTACTCGTGTCAAAGTTATTTTAGTCTAACCTTTCGAATCACTTGTCAATGAGTATGTTCACAGCAGACACTTAGTCCGAGGATTATACAACAAATTCGACCTACACTATTTAGTCCACCTGCTCAGTACCCGACCTGAACTGGCGATAGGTCAGTCCACGATTTCACGACCTGACCTAAAATAGGTCGTGGACAATATCGCCGTAAACACACCCGACCTACGCATTATTTATACGATACCATTAATAGTAGGTCTGTTCGCGTACTGCAGTAGCAACAGATTTTTGCAGCTGGCTTCTTTTTGTGGCAAAATTTGGCTTGTAGCAAGAGTAGAAAAACGACTCGCTGCGAATCTATTTTAATATATTATAGATTCTGGTACGCGAACAGACCTAATATATGGATATGTTGAATATAAGCTTCCAACCCTTTCGTTTGACTCAAAATCATTGAAATAAACATGTTTAAGAGACAAATGAAAGAATTTCCGTGCATGAACTAAAATTAAACTAAATGACAGCTGTTACGAACAAACGAGGACTAAATTCGACTTTTTGTGTCTCTCAATAAAATAAATTTTCCTTGGACCTTCATATTTCAGCCATAAAAAGATGGCCGAGTACTGATCTGCCACTACAAACTCATTGTTACTTCATAATTTTACTTCATAGTTTCCATAACCTGCACGAGTTTTCCAATCACGAAACAATTGCAACTATATAGTATCTATAACCGCACATGTGAAAAAATGCCACTCTATAATACCAAACCTAACTTTATAATCCCGAAGATCCACTATGATGCCTACTTTCACTCTTTATTGACCCAACTGCAACCGTAAAGTGGCAATTGGAACTTTCTGCCCAGTTTTTCTCGTCTCGAGCGCTTTTTTCGTTTTTCGGTAGAAGGTCATAGAATGCTTAAATAACTTTGGTCTAGCACTTTTCATTTTTTAACGTTAAAATCGTTTGTGTGTATTTGCTTATGTCACAAGTGTTACTGAATTCAAATGGGGTTCAAGAAAGATCTGACAAGAGGATACCACAGTAAGAAAAGAACGTTTCTAATACTTTCTAGTAGCAAATGGCACTCACTATTGTAGTAACGAAAACTTTATAGAGTCTTTCATGACTAATTGCCACTAGGCTAAACTCAATATTAGGTCTGTTCCCGTAGTACGATTAATTGCAATTAATTGCAATGAAGCGTACTAAAACGGACTAAAAAACTCTGTTTTAGTACGCTTCATTGCAATTAATTGCAATTAATCGTAGTGCGGGAACAGACCTATTAAATCAGCACACTTAATTGTGTTTAATAAACGATATTGGGAGCGTTTTTGCCACCAAAACGAAAACCATAAATTTGATCACTTTATGGTGGCTAAATGTAGTAGCAAAAACCAAGCAAACAAATAAATAAAACTCCTTTAAAGTGAACGGAATCTTCACAAGTTTTTAAAACGTTTTCGTTGCTATTTCTATACTATAACTGGAGTTTGAAATTTCGGATGCTTATGGTTCCGATGTGAACGTTGCCACCACGTTACGAATGGGTGCATTGAGTGGCTTTTCACATTGTCGGGGCAAAATAAGTGGAAATAGCGTATCGATAACTGCGATCTGGTGGCAGCTCACTATTATCTAGTATTTGACACCAGAAGTGCTAGTTGGGATAAATCAATATTTTATTTTTATCAGAATACCAACAAAATTCAAGTTATCTATAACGTACCGAATTCTACACATAAAATAATTTTTCAGCAGAAAGTTATGCAGAAATTATCCGAAAAATTTTCTTGACCTTGAACAGATATTTCTGTGGAAAACTCCTTTTTGCACAATTTTTCATGCTGGTCTTAAAACCGTTTTTGGTCCGATTACCAAACATGTACTACTAAGCAAATTTTTGTGCAGCTAATCTGGTTCACGATCCAATTTTAGAGGCTGCTCGATTACAGAGTGAATTTTCTTCAAGAAATATTCTTTTGTACGCTCCTTAAAAGCTTCCTCCTCTCTTCCTGACTCCTTAGTGTTTAATACCTTTAATGCTTCCAACCCTCCTGACATTTGCAATCTCTTTGCTTTATTTTTTTCTTCTTTTTACACTATTCCATTGATTCCTGCTACTGACTGCTTTTCCTTTGATTTCCCTGCTTGCCTCTCCTCAGTCGTAACTAACCCATTAGAGGTTGAATTGCTTTTGTCCTCTCTTGACTCAAACTGTTCCTCGGGCCCGGATGGAATTCCCAATTTCTTTGTAAAAAATCTTGCTTCTTCACTTTGCGTCCCTTTAGCAATCTTATTCAATGTCAGTCTCTGTGCTGGTCAATTTCCATCCTCTTGGAAGCTCTCTAACATTGTACCCATTTTCAAATTGGGTGATCGGAGCCTTGCCTCTAACTATCGCCCTATCTCCATTCTTCTTCATTCAACGCCTTGTTTACAATCGTATCTATGATTCCCTCTTTTGTGTCTTTGCAGCACAACAACATGGTTTTGTTAAAGGCCGGAGCACCTCTACGAACCTTCTTGAGTTTACTCATGTAGTCGCTTCTGCAATTGACAGCAATAATCAAGTTGATGTCATTTATACTGATTTTACCAAAGCTTTTGACACTGTCAATCATAAGCTGCTTCTTATCAAACTGAAGCATTATAGCATTCGTGAACCTTTGCTTTCCTGGATCTCCTCATTTTTAACTGATCGCACTTGTATTGCCTCCCTCTTTGGCTCCTCGTGCTCACCTTTCTCCCCTTCTTCTGGTGTTCCTCGAGGTTCCATCTTAGGACCACTTTTGTTCAATCTATTTATCAATGACCTTCCCATGGTTTTTAAGTCTTCATGTCTTCTATATGCAGATGATTTAAAAATCTTCCGAATAATCAAAAATACTGATGACTCTCTCCTTCTTCAGGATGATTTGCATGCTCTCTCTGGTTGGTGTAACATTAACTGTTTGTCCCTTAATGTTTCCAAGTGTTTTTCTATGTCGTTTTCCCTTAAGCTTCACACTCATGCCGTTCCTTATGCTATTGATGGTACTTTCCTTACTTGTGTCGATCATTTCTCAGATCTTGGAGTCACATTTGATCGCAAACTGAAATTTGACGTTCATGTCCTTACTATCACTAGAAAAGCTTCTCGAATTGCTGGCTTCGTGGTTCGTTCCTGCCACAATTCATTTAGTATTTCTACTTGTGTCCACCTGTTTATTACCCTAGTCCGTTCTGTACTTGAATACTGCAGTCAAGTGTGGTGTCCTCTTTTCAAATACCTCGCTGACGCTGTTGAATCAGTTCAGCGCAGGTTTACACGTACTTTACTTTTTAAATATAGTCTGCCGTATTTACCATATAGTGAGCGTCTATCTCTTCTCAACATTCCTCTCCTTGAGCAGCGCAGAGTTTACTTGGATGAGTGTTTCCTGTTCAAAATCTGTCGCGGCTACCTTTCTTCCTCATTAGTATTTTTGTTCATTGAGCGGGCCTCCGAAAGGCCAATCAGGTCCTCTATTTTATTTGAAGTGCCGTATGCTCGTACTGACACTTTCTTCTACTCTCCAGTTTTGTGAATCATACGCACTCACAATAGTCTTCAACTTGGCCCTCTTCCACAATCTATTGCCATTTTCAAAAATATGGTTCGTAGTAAAATTTTCGATCCTATTTAATTAGTTGGGTGTGACTTAGATGACCTTGTTTCTTCCTTCTACAGAATAGTTTTTCACGCTATTAATAATTATGTACCCAAAATAAAAAAGCGTAATAAGCTCTCTGAGCCATGGCTCGATAGTAACTTGAGGCAATTAAGGAACCAAAGGAATAAGCTATACAAGGCTATAAAACAAGATATCAATATCAGTGGGGATTTAAAAAGAAATTACGATCTATTATCAAATGAATTTTCGGTAAAATCTTGCGAAGCGTATAATTTTTACGTGAACTTAATGGGAGAAAAAATTATTAACGACCCGAAAAAGTTCTTTGATTTCGTAAATACCAAACGAAAAACGACTGGCTACCCCAGTTCCATGTTCAGAGAAAAATCAGTTTCTTCTGCTACACAAGAAATTTCTAATTTATTTGCGGATCATTTTCAGAGTTCATATTACGATCCTTTAGCCCCGACAACAAATTTAGCAGTTTCCTCTGCTCCAACTGAGCCAACGTCTCTTATCAACAGAATCGTTTTAACTAGAGAAGCAATCGCCAATGCAATCAACGAGCTAAACATCAACAAAGGTCCTGGTCCCGATCAAATCCCACCTTATTTTGTAGTCCAGTGCATCAACCAGCTAATTACTCCTTTATTCATAATTTTCAACATGTCACTGTCATTAGGAATCTTTCCATCCTCCTGGAAGTCTTCTTATCTTACGCCTATTTTCAAAAGCGGTGACAAACGATCAGTTGATAACTATCGAGGCATCGCTATTCTCTCTGTGATCCCCAAACTCTTCGAGAAGCTGGTTTGTGATACACTAACACCTATCATAGACCCTCTTCTTACCGAACAACAGCATGGGTTTCGCAAAGGAAGGTCACCACCACCAATTTCATGATCCTAGTATCAGACGTTCTCTGTGAAATGGAAAAAGGAAACCAAGTTGATGCGATCTATACTGATTTTGGTAAGGCCTTTGACAGGGTCGACCATCAGATTCTGTCACATAAGTTAAGAAATATTGGCATATCTGGCTCCCTTCTCAAATGGCTCATATCCTATATTCGCGATAGAACACAGATGGTTAAATTTCAAGGGGCACTGTCCAAAACAATTTCTGTGCATTCTGGAGTCCCACAAGGCAGTCATTTGGGCCCCCTGCTCTTTAATATATTTATCTCCGATCTATCTCGAATTTTATCTGATATTCCCCATCTCTTCTATGCTGATGACTTGAAAATGTATCACACTATCAAGACCCCCTCTGACGTTTCTTTTGTCCAGTCGAAGCTTGATTCCCTTGAGCAGTGGTGTAATCTGAATAAACTTAATCTCAACGTTGGTAAGTGCCACTTGATAAATTTCTCCCGAAAGAATATTGTTATGGCTAACTCTTACTACATTAACAACAATGAGCTTAAAATTGTTGATTATGTCACAGACCTCGGAGTAATTTTGGACAAAAAAATGCGTTTCAACCGGCAATATGATGTAGTCTTATCCAGAGCTAACAAGCAGCTAGGGTTTATTAAGAGGCGTGCTAAAGAATTCAAGAACCTTTGGGTCACCAAGACTCTATTTACATCACTGGTGCGGCCTTTACTTGAATACGCTTGCATAATTTGGAGCCCAAATTTTGTTACTCACTGTGAAAGACTAGAATCGGTGCAGAAACAATTTTCACTCTTTGCATTGAGAGACGTCTACAATCCACTAGATTTTCATAATATCCCCTCTTATGAGCACAGACTTAAACTTTTAAATCTAACGACTCTAGCCTCAAGAAGATTGGTAGTTAGCGCTTGCCTTACCTTTGATATCATTAATGGAACGGTAAAGATAGGAGCCCTATCGAACAAATTTACAATTAACAACCAAGCTAGGCGCACTAGGCATACACGTCTTCTGAGGGAATATCAGCACCCCACAGGCTACGGGTATAGCAGTATAAGCCAGCACTACTCTCCAGGCATTTCCAAATATACCTTCAAAAATAACTTGACAAAGGCTTTATTAACATCATAGTCCAGCTATTACCCTTCCTTAATTGCCTGAAGAAAATATAAGTTAAATGTTTTCATTATACTGTAATTATAAGATTAAATGTTTTATTGTCATAAGTAATATTATGTTTCTGTCTTAATTGCATAGATAAATGTTGTTTTTTGATGCCTTGCTTGGCAAATAAATAAATAAATCAATATTTAATTTTCTATTCTTGTTTATAATGGATTCTTTCTTGTCTTTTTTGCTCTACTTAATTTTACTTTCTTATTTATTACTTGAATTTTTTGTATATTTTTATTTTCATACATAGTTATATATTTTGCTAATTAGTTTTATTTTCTATTTTCTTAATTTTCTTCTATTTTTTCTACTTAATTTTACTTTATTTAATTTACCACTTTAATTTTTTGTTTTTTTTACATACTTATATTTATATTTACTCATTTACTTACTATTTTTTATTAGGTCGATTTATTGTAGAATTGGACATTCGTGTTTGTAATGGATTTTTTTTTCTGTTTTACTTTACTTAATTTTTTATTTTTATTTTTTATCACTTTATTTTATTTTAACTTTAATTATTTTATATACTTATATTTATATATTATCATTTAGTTCTTGTTATTTTATTTTGCTCATGGTATTAATATTCTTGTTATTTTATTTTGCAATTGGGCAGTCTTGCCTGTTGTATTGAATACGTACCAAATAAATAAATAAATAAAATAAATAAATGTGCGGTGATGTTATAGCTCAATTGTTCAGGTGGTTCCATCATACAGTGTCCCGATTAGTAGGTTTTACTGTATAGCCCAAATATAGTTTTTCATAAAAATATATAGCCCAAAAATCTGGCCACATTGCCTCGGACTACCATTGGTACGTCTCCCTACCTCGCTATTTTTGGGCAACTTATAGCAACAGAGGTCAGTAGGTGGCGTGATCCCAACACCATCAGAGGTCAGAGCCTCATCAACACCGAAGGCCAGAGGCTGTGTCTAGGCTCATGGATGGAGGCATTGTTGTAATTCTTATGTGGGTGAGGGGCCTTCATGGCCATTTTTAGGGCACCCTGCCAATTAATTCTTTTTTTCCTTGTCCTTGTTGATGGGTCTGAAACCACTTGGCAGGCTTTCTACTGGACTTCGGTTCAGTTGAAATGCCCTGACAAGCACTTTTGAATACCTCAATTCGCTGCATAGTATTAGGCTGACTTGCACATTTGATTAAAATCAAACTAATCTAAACACATTTAATCCTATTTCAGAAATAATGAACGAAGTGGTTCGTTACAAGCCACCAGTGCCGACAACAAAAAAATCACCGGCTACGGGTCAAACAACGCCAACTATAGTGAAACCAGGACAAGTCGATTGGAGGGTATTGGTTGTGGATAAGCTGGCCATGCGAATGGTCTCAGCCTGTTGTAAAATGCACGAAATCAGTGCAGAGGGCATAACACGTGAGATTCATTGATCGGTTTTTCGAAATTACTTATCAAATCATCTTTCTTTATACGAATCCTCTAGTTGTGGAGGATCTGAATAAGAAACGTGAGCCACTTCAGTCGATGGAAGCAGTCTATCTCATTACACCATCCGAGGAGTCAGTTCGCACTTTAATGCGAGACTTCGAACATCCGAATCGACCGTTATACAAGGCAGCACATGTTTTCTTCACTGAAGGTAAAGCTTTCATTCTCAAGATTATAAATTTTCTGAGGCTTAAGACCAACATTTAGTTGTGAATTTTTTTTATTTCGAATTTTAATATTCTCATTCAAACGCTTTACAGCTGTTCCTAGCGAACGTTTCGAATTGTTATCTAAATCTCAAGCCGCTAAATATATAAGAACGTGTAAAGAAATTAATATAGCCTTTGTACCATACGAAGAACAGGTGACTTTTCTTGCTTTCAGTTTATCTTATTTCGATATGATTTCTCTTTGTTATACCATACCATTTTTGTTCGATATGTAAAATTATGAAATCTACGTCAGTCGCTAAATTGTAATTTATGGAATTTTTGTATGTTTGTTTATTTTCCGTTTTTATTGTGACCTGTTCCGCAAATAAATATCTACGAAATGGGAAGTATGTGGTTGAGGAAGAGAATTAACACTAGAGAATTAAATTTGGTTCGTAGCTACCTCTGTGCTTTGTGATGAGGAGGTAAAGCTATTTTTCTAATCAATTTACTTATTTTGTTCTAGTTTCACTACTATATCGTTAATGCATTCTTACACCATTTCCATTAAGTTAGTTGAAGTGCTCTATTTCGTTCGCTTGAATTGCATTGATTCGTTTCAGAAAGGGTATTTGAAGAAATCGTTTGCCAATGATGTTTATGTTTCTAGATTTTCTTTTCGAGTCTAGATTTTTATCAGCATTAAGCTATACTTGCAGTTTCAATAGCTTAGTAAAAAGAATTTGTTTACACAATTTAGTTTGCCCCGAGGAACTGTTTAACGATTTATGTAAGTCATGCGCTGCAAAAAAGATAAAAACTCTAAAGGAGATCAACATTGCCTTTCTACCCTACGAGAGTCAGGTGCGCCAAAATTTTACTGTCGATTTTTTGATTGGTACATACTCGTATTCTACTCTGTGACAATGTGGTGTGTAATTGGATGTATAATCAGACAATGACAATTGTATTAAAGTATATATATATATATATTTTTGATTTGAAGCCTATGTACTACTCGTAAAAGACTAAAATAATGCCGCCCGATATTTGAATAGACGTTGATCACTCAGACTGATTTTCAAGTGAGAAATAACTTCAGTTCGTAATGTTGCACCCACACAAACGTATACTTTGATTTTTTTGGTATTGGCAATTTTGAATAGTGCTCAGCGCGTTTATCTAAGCGTAGAAATGTAAATTTGTAGTTATTAATGAAAACTGCTCTGCGTATTGGCTAGTGAACTTATGAAAATATTAAGCAAAATTGACAAATGCATGCATGCATGTTAAATAAACATCAAACGCTTTTTAAATGTGCACGGTTCAATGTTCCAAATCTCTTTGAAAAAGTTTCCTTTTGCTCAAATGCATCCGCTTTAAAATTTTTAGCTTCGCATGTGGCTGTTCAAAATAATTTTTAATACACAGAATTTTCAGAATCGATTCTAATACATCCCGTATGCTGCAGGTTTTCTCTCTCGATTCGCCTGATACATTCCAATGTTTCTATTCGCCCATTTTTGCATCAGCTCGATCGAAAAACATGGATCGTATCGCTGAACAATTGGCAACCTTATGTGCAACACTAGGCGAATATCCTCAAGTACGCTATCGCAGCGACTGGGATAAGAACGTTGAACTAGCAGCACTCGTCCAGCAGAAGCTGGATGCATACAAAGCTGACGAGCCTACGATGGGCGAAGGACCGGAGAAGTCACGGTCTCAATTGTTGATTTTGGATCGAGGTTTCGACTGTGTTTCCCCGATTCTACATGAGTTGACATTTCAAGCAATGGCTTACGATTTACTACCAATAACTAACGATGTCTACCGTTACACGCCCACTCCGCATTCAGCCGAAAAAGAAGTACTTTTGGACGAGAACGATGAACTTTGGGTAGCCAGTCGACATTCACATATCGCTGTAGTATCGCAAGAAGTGACGCAGAATTTGAAAAAATTTACCGAATCGAAACGGATGAGCGCAAGTAAGTGTATGGAAGTAGTAAGAGGAGTGCTAATTGTGCTCAATTGATATTAGGTGATCGACAGTCGATGCGAGATTTGTCTCAGATGATCAAGAAAATGCCGCAATATCAAAAGGAACTTTCAAAATATGCGACGCATTTACATTTGGCAGAGGATTGTATGAAATCCTATCAGGTAAAGCAGGTGAATTATTTTGATTTTTAAAAAAAAAACATAACTGGCATGACACATAAATGAGATATTACTGTAAATATTGTTGTCTTTGTCTCCTGAAAAATGTTTCGTGGATTCGTGATACTCTGCGTTTTCCAAATGACAAAAAGAAAAACATGGGTACCGGTGAGATGGACCGCCAGTAGAAGCAAAGCTTCTTAGCAAAAGAAATCTGAAAGGAAATTGCCAAAACCTCGAAAATATAAGCTTACAAACAATTCTGTGGCTTGGAGGAATAAGGACTTAAGTCCACTTTTTAAATTGGCTCTAAAGATATTCCAAAATTTATCATCGCCATAAAATTAGTATGGATTTATTATTTAAGTTATCGACTTTCAATTGATATAAAAGAAAACCCCTTAGCGCATGAGAACCGCTAAAAACACTAATGTTCGAAGAACAATAGAAGATTTGTGCAGATTTTGAGTGTGTATTCTATAGTGATGGGCTCAAAAACGCCAAACAGTTTGAAAAAAACGTTTGGCTGCAAAAAACGAACGAACAGTTTTTCCAAATAGCGACAAACAGTTTTTCTAAAACGAACTTTTTTTTTGTAGAACGAACAGCATTTCTAAAACCAACCGTATTTCTAGAACGAATAGTTTTTCGAAAACCAATTATTCTAACTATTCTACAACGAATAGCTCTTCTAAAGCCAATCGTTTTTCTAAAACGGACCATTCTTCTCAAACCAACAGTTTTTCTAAAACGTATAGTTTTTATAAAACCAATCGTTTTTCTAAAACTAATCGTTTTTCGTTTTTCTCAAATGAATCGTTTTTTAAAAACGAACTGTTTTTTTCAAACGAATCGTTTTTCGTTTTTTTTCAAACGAACTGTTTTTTTCAAACGAGTTGTTTCTCGTTTTTTAAAAACGAACTGTTTTTTTCAAACGAATCGTTTTTCGTTTTTTTCAAACGAACTGTTTTTTTCAAACGAGTCGTTTCTCGTTATTTAAAAACGAACCGTTTTTTTTAAACGAATCGTTTTTCATCGTTTTTCGTTTGTTAAAACGAACTGTTTGGCAGTGGAAAACTGTTTAGCTGCGGAAAACAGTATTTTCGTACTTGCGAGTATTTTCGTACTTGCAAGTATTTTATTCAAATATTCAAAAAGTTTTTAGGGCAAAAGGAGCTGAAATCGGACAAAATCGGCCAATTTTGGGTTAGAGTGGTTTGGGACATAACGGGCCAAGACCTATTAGTGTGATATAAAAATTTCGGTTTTGTAGGGGAGTAAGGGGTTTTTTTTTGGCCATAGTTTGGCAAAAACTGATTTTACTGCGCTTTCGATGATTGAAAGTGGTCGGCGAGTAAATTAGTGATATTTTAAGGGCAAACAATTTTTGATAGGGGAAATTGGGCAAAAACGTCCATTTTTAGCAAATTTTTTTTTTTGATCTAGCATGAATTCGGGCACCTTTCTGAGTTGTTTCGGGCGAAATTTCCATACAAGTCTGGGGAAAAGCGGCCTAATTTCGAAGATACGGCAAAATGAAATCCGGTGGAAAAACTAAAAGTAGCACTAAAAGTGCCAAGGAGGAAAAGGTTGAGATCCTTTTTGGTTCACCAGTTGGCGTCTCCGGGTGTGCTAAGGCCCTCCTCGTGACTGCAGGTCGCCACCAGGGTGTCTCCATACCTAACGGGGTTGTAAAATTTACGAGACCATGGGAGGTAAGATGCCCCTGGACTCATTCCCAGCCTTACGGAAGAGGTTGGCCCCCTAGTGGGTGCATGTTTAATAAACGAAAAAAAATTTTTTTATTGCTTAATAAAAATTTCATGCTTCAGTGAGGCAAAGTGGAAATCCGACTGTTTTAGATTAGCCAGGAAAAGTTTGGTATCAGAGATCGCTCGATGAAAAGTCATATAGATGACAAGAGGATTAGTTGGTCCTATCTCAGTAATTTTTTTACTTTTATCATTTGAACGACAGGAGGTGTTTTTCTTGCAGATAATAAAATGAAAAACAAATTAAATGGATTGAATTCGATCGTTTTTCTTTAGATGGCCCCTAGATTGGAGAAAGACTTGCCAAATAAATGACCGACCATTGGAAAGTTACGGACAAGCTGCACATCACCATTCTAGCTTGGGAACGTTGTGTCTGGAGGGTGGAGGAGGGCATATTAGTCAATTTCATTACTTTACTGCAAATCGTATGCATTGTATGTAAACATGTACATACTTCAAATAGGTATTTGGAACAGGTATTTTTTCGTACTCGTACTAGTTATACCTAGTACGTGAAAATCCTAGTACGACTCAACTCTAATTGTCGTACAGCATAAAATTTGTTTCTCTCATTAATTCAAACTGTTTTTTTCGAACAGTTTTAAAAAACAGTTGTTTTTGAAAAAAAAAACAGTTCGTTTTCGTTTTTTGAAAACAACAGAAACGCCCATCACTAGTATTCTACCACTAGCTGCTTAAGACCAGTGAGGTAGTAGAAATGGAGTGGACATGCCCATAAGATTTACAATGAAGGGGATGGTAGTAATTTTTTGTCTGCTCATTGTCAAATCTGGTCAAATCCAAGTAGTTCCCCTCCAATTTGACAATTAGAGCGAAATGGCGGAAAGGCAGCTTTAACATGCTTTGTGCGCGAGATGATTGAAGGGGCTAATGGTGGAAAGTTATACCGTCCGTGTCCAGGGGCTGCTTAAGACCACTACCACTAGCTGCTTAAGACCACTACCACTAGCTACTTCAGACCAAATACATCCTGGTAATAATAGACCCTAAGCCAATTTAATATCGATGACTACATCGAAAGTTACAGCGATAGAAAAGTGTTTGGGGTTGCCATGCGAAAAATGTCCAGACCTGAGAAAATTTAAACATTGTTTACTTATTTTCATTGCAAATGCTCACGACGTGAATACTTAATGTAAGCATTTATTAGTTCAAAAATAACAAAAATGCCTCTTGCTGGCAATCCTTTTCTAGCACCGAAGTCAAAATTATGTCACATCTGCCTCACATTGAAGTCAACCTACTCTGCGAATTTCGTATTGATTCGATGACTGCATTCGAAGTTATAGGGATACAAAAAAATTCAGGGTTACCATTCGCAAAAGTTTTCAAATTTTCTAGATCTGAATATTTCTTGTTTATTTTCAATACAAGATCACTACGATTTGAACATTTTATGATACAATCACTAACTAAAAATGTAACAAAAAAGTACAAAATCAACCCTAGCTATCAACCCTATCATTGTTTTTCCAACTAGATTTCTACTGAATATTGTCTACAATGAGCTTAATTTGCCATATGAATTTCGTTATGATTCCAGGACTGCACTGAAAGTTATAGGGCAAAGAATTTCATTTTCCTGAGCGAATTTTCAAAATTTAAGACACACAAACTACCATAGCTGCCAGCTCCAACCTAACTTTTCAACCAAACTTTCAAACGTGGCTTAATGTAAGATTCAGCTACTGTGTGAATTTCGTTAAAATCTGATGCCTGAATCAGAATTTATAGGGCCAAAAGTAGTTATTTTTCTTAGTGTTTTTTCAAGATGGCACCACTGGCACGGCATTCCCCCGTTTCAAAATCGCTTCTATCAGACCTGGTTCTACTTAACACCAATACATTCTGTAAATTTCAACTGTATCTGATTATGGGGTCGTGAGTTCCCGTGAACAGAAGTTTTTGATGCTAAAAATATAGGCGAATTGTGAAAGGGTTACCGTTCTTTGTCCGATATTGAACATTTTTATTTCAATGATTTTGTGTCAAAGAGGAATGCTATGAACTTATATTCAACATACATACATTATTAATAGTCGCGCAAAAATCAATGTTTAGGTTGGGTGTGTTTACAGTGGTATATAGTCCACGACCTATTTTAGGTCAGGTCGCTTGAAATCGTGGACCGACCTAAATTTATTTTATTTATAAACAATACAAGAAAATATTTGAAATAAATATGTGTAAAAGAAAAATTAAATAAGTTAAATAATTAATAAATAAATCAATAACTATTGATAAATGACAAACAAATAAAACATTGGCATATAGCTTAAGATAAGGGATTATGGATGGCTTGGAAAAGGGAGGATTTGAAGGAAAATTTGGAGATCGTTGGGGAATACAGAAAACTTATACTGTTAAATATTCTGCAGCATCTATTTACCGGCTCATTAGCTGCGTAAGTAGTGGAATGTGGATATTCTTTAAGTAAACAAGAGGACCTGGTGTTCCTTACAGGGTTATTTAATACCATTTTACTATTCAGGAATTCATCTTTGATAACGCCTCTAATGACGTCGAATGTAAAGCAGGCCGAAATCATTTTTCTTCTGGATGCAATGTCAATAAGTTTAGATGACCCAGTCGAAACTCATAAAGAGGAAGATTATTAAAATCGTAAGAATTGTATAGTTCTCTCAATGCGGAAAGCAAGAACTGTTTTTGTATGGACTCGAGTCTGTTACTGTGGGTTTCAAAAGCCGGATTCCAGCAGATAGAGGCATATTCGAGAATGGGGCGTACAAGTGAGATGTATAAGGATCTTGTGACCCACAGGTTATGAAATTCCTTGGCACGTCTTTTGATGAAGCCTAGCTGTTTGTTTGCACGGGAAATTATTTTATCATAGTGCAAGGTGAAGCGGAGTTGCTCATCCCAGATAACGCCAAGGTCAACAACGTTTTCAACTCGGCCTAACAAATTATTGCCAAGGAAGTATATGTTATGTGAGACCGTGCATTTTCTGGAAAAACTAATAACCTGGCACTTAGCAATGTTGAGAGAGCTTATTTTCATTGCACCAATGATCAAGTGAATTAAGTTGAGATTGGAGAAAGAGTGCAATGATGTGATACACTTTTAGATCGTCGGCGTAAAGTAGATGAGGTATATTTGCTAAGACGTCAGATAGGTCAGAAATAAATATATTAAAAAGAAGTGGGCCAATATGGCTACCTTGTGGTACACCGGAGGTAATATATATATATTTTTCGATAAAATTCCTTGAAATTTTACCAATCGCGTTCGATTCCGAAGATAAGAAGTCAGCCAGCTATGCAAAGATCCGGCAAGTCCGAATTTCAGAAGCTTTTAAATTAAGATAGCGTGGCCAACTCTGTCAAAAGCTTTACTGAAGTCTGTATAGACTGCGTCAATTCGGTATCCTTTCTCCATTTTACACAGAACGTCTGAGATTAGGACTGTCGAATTCGTGGTAGTTGAGCGACCTTTTCTAAAACCATGTTGCTGCTCGTTCAGACGGGAATCAACAAGTGGAGAAAGTTTATCGTAGACAATATTTTCAAAAAGTTTCGGAATTGAAGATAAGATGGCAATGCCCCTATAATTTCCAATACAGCGTCTATCACCATTTTTGAAGATGGGTGTGACATACGAAAGTTTCCAACAAGATGGAAAAACTCCAGACGGAAGTGATGCAAGGGAGTTACAAACTGCTCTACACACTTTTGCAAGAAAGTTGGAGGAATTAGATCGGGTCCAGGGCCTCTATTGCAGTCGAGTTCCGAAATAGCTTTATGTATTTCATCACGTGAAATTTCTAAGTGGCTGACCAAAGCTGTTGGAGCGGAATGAGAGTAACAAATGTGTGAGTTTGGTGGGTCTGATGCATTAAAAACAGTCTGAAAACTATCTGCAAATAAATCACAAATCTCATTGGAAGAGAAAGAAGTGATATTATTAAAGAACATCGACAATGGATAACCAGTAGTTTTTCGCTTCACATTTACAAACAAAATTCTAGATATATTTATCTGTTATTTGTATATATTCAAAGTCACATTAAATCAATAGGTAATTATTATCCGGAAAAGTAGCTCTTCAACCATTATAAGCAGGTTAGTAATAAAAAGTGCTGTAAAAGTTTCAAAAGATGATAAGTATATTTCTTCATTTTCACTAGTCTAAACACTTTTCTAGTCTTCTACTAACATCACTAGGATAGATTTGAGTGAATTCTTTGCAACTTAGTCCCAAGCGAGATAAAAAACCGAGCCGGTGTCTTATTTTCTTGTACGAATTCAACCGCTATTTTGAGAAGAACTCACAGGGTATCAATTATGGGAATAAAAGTTTCTACTTTGAATTTCTCTTTCCCATTTAGTTGGGCTGATAGCACAGAGCCATCAAATCATGCCTGACTGAGCTTCTGCCTTTTATTCTTTGAGATAGGCAATTGTAGTCACACTCCGGATTTTTCTCTTTTGCGCACGATTCGAAGTCATCAAATTTATCCCTGACGTCAATAATACAATCATCCAGTGAAGCTAACAAATTAGTTAGAACATACATTGCTATAGTTTTTTTTTTTTCTGAAGATAAGTATGGTGTTCCAAATTTCTTTCGGTCAAATAAATTCCAGGTTTTCCATTTTTTTAAAAAAACTAAGAGCTTCGTGTCTAGTTTCTTGTCGCTGCTCTGCATTCTCCGCGATAGACGTCAAAGCTTCTATAATTTGTTTGTGACCTTGATGTAAAGAACCTAATGATGTAATGATGTAATGAACCTAAATATTCAGTCAATGTATTCCATCGGTGGGTAGAATCCGAAAAAAATTGTACAGTTTCTGGACCATTCAGCAGGAAGAAGACATACCAAGTTTAGAGAATGTCCTGCACATGGTATAAAGGCAGCAAACTCACATATCTCCTTGATTTTCGCTTGCATACTAGCATACTTTCCTGACATATTTGAAGCATTGTCGTAGCTTTGCCCTCCGCAATCATTGATTTGTAAATCATCATTTTCCAAAAAAAATCAGGATGATTTCCCCTAATTATTCTGATTTATGCTCTTTGATAGGTATAGATTCCAGATCGAGCAGGCTGTCAACGCTAATCGAAAAATATTTAGCTAATTTATCTTCATTTATAACTTATGACCTGTTTTCCCATTAAATGTGTGCCTTTCCAGGATTCCCAAATTTGTCTAGGTGATCTGCAAGAAATTCAGGAAATTCACTTAACAGCTCCCCACATCCTAAATAATTTCCATTGTTGGGAGATCAAAAGATTTCATTGTCACCTCTCAACGGAAGCCCTCTCAATGCCAGAAATTTTACAACTGTAACGACAACCCGTTTAAGTACACTTTTCCAGTAATCCATTTCTTTTTGATAGTGGCATAGCAAGTCTGTATCTGCTCTACCAACTGCTTTACTTCATGCCAGATAAGTCATCATAGATTGCCTATGTGCAGGGCTATTTTCATAACGTAAAATTATGTGATTAACTTGGTTCCAATCATTACATTCACTTGGGGAGCATAGGTTTACATCAAAAGGATTAAATAAGCAGCAATAAAACAAAATACAGATTTCTTCGAAGGCGAATACAGCAACCATTTTCTTTCAATTGTTCTTTAATTTAAGATTAAATAATGCTTTATTGAAATACCTAGTTACTGATTTGCCATCTTCTTTGTCTTTGTAGGTTCTGGACGCTTCAGAAAAGTCACAATCTTTATTTTGAAAATATATGGACCCTTTACGAATTCAAATTTCGCGGTTTTTTCGGTAAATTTTTCGTGAAAATAATCGACAGGGTCGTGTGAAATATTTTCTGGGTCGTATGACTGATGTTCTTCAATTAAAACAGTTGTTGGTGAAGTTATTGCATTTTTCCGTAGGAACGGACGCCTTCTGTACAATATGGCTCAATCTCTTTTTCTGAAGTGATAGGACTTAGCGAAGAAACAAGTAGATTGTGAGGTTCCCTGAGTTTTCGCAATCTGTTGTTGATATGATTCATTATGTGCATGGTTTATTATTTGGTTACTACTCACAGAAGCTCCTGGTGTAAAATATGATGTTGACTTCGGTAATTTATCAATTACTTCTTTCTGATATGCATAGGCCTAGGATATGACCGTTTTGACATTTTGTATATGTGTATAGATATAGTAATCAATACTTATTATTTAATTGTACTGAAAACAATCGCAAACATAAAATAAAACACACCGTTTGCAAGTTTAATCTTAAGTGAATTGATTTGATTTTTAGCCTCGAACAGAAATGCCGTCCCGACTGTGCTTTTCAAATAGGAACAGCAGAAATTAAAATGCCCTCCTCATAAATTGAAGGGGTACACAGATCGATTTGCTTAGGTTTATTCTAGTGAAGCCCAAACTCCACGCAACAAAAAAAGTTTTTCCAATAATAACACATAAGATTATTCCCAACGGAAAAGTAATGCATCAGGATACATATATTCGCTAAATTTTCCGCGTAATGCATTGAAGTATTACATATCCATAGTCTGTTAATTTATTTATGAGCTTACTATAAGGATAGATAATTATTAAGCATAGTCAGGCAATTATAGTTTAATTTTCACAAAATAATTATATTCATTGGCTGATGATCTGGAAATAAGGGGCCCCATCGATTGCGGGGCCCTGCGCACTTGCCCATTGTGCCCATGTGCAAAGATGGCCTCGTTGGTATATATGCGAAATTGTCCCAAATCTCACCAAATGTTACTAATCTTTAACCTTTTGGCGCAGGTTGCCATTTTAGTGATATTTTAAATTTTATAAATTTTGAACGTGTTTTAAATGTGAATATGATAATATTTTTGATATTTTTAACCTTCTGTGTGCGCTAAGTGCCTAAAATAAGATTGGGAAAATTGAAAATTTTTTGAATTGCGATAACTTTTGACCAGACTATCAAATCATTATGGAACTTTGAAGACATATTGATGTTACTAAGTTATAGACTAATGCAGTTTTTTATGAACGTGATGCCAACCTTGCAGCTACGGCAGGCATTGAAAGTGAAAACTTTCAAATCATCGACGGGGGAAATACATGTAAAGTCGAAAAAAAATTGCTAATTTCAGATTGACTTAAAATATATATGTATATATATATATATATATATATATATATATATATATATATATATATATATATATATATATATATATTGTTCATTCAGGAAACTTTTAATATTAAATGCTTAAAGTACATGTCTCACAATAATTGAAAATATTTTTTTAATAATTTTTCAACACAAAATGACGGCGATGCGAGCGAATGAAAAAAACACATCAAAAACTGTCTCGTACAACTTAACGCCTTCTCCGGGGAACTTGCAACGTTCAGAGAAAAAAAAATGCTAATGAGATATATAATTCATAGGTGAACCAATAAAATTTACAAAAAAAATTCAATTTTAACATTAATTTTAGATTTTAAAAAAAATCGATTATTTTTGAAACAAATCACGTTTTAAACATTAATAAACAAATTATTTTTCTGAAATTACAATAAAATATAGGTTCAACGATTAGATAATACTCTTTTGTAGATGTGATATAAATTTGAGCCGGATCGGTTCCATATTTTTTGAGATATTTTGTATGGAAATTGAAAAAGTATTACTTTGAGAAAAACGCGTTTAAAGTTTGCGTTAGATAAAAATCATTAATTATAATTTTTTACTATAACTTACTCGTTAGTCAGCGATTCCAGGTCCATACAGCAACCTTTCAGCCTCCTCATGCACATTATTTTGGTGCATTAGAAGGTCATGGCGAGCATTTCGGGCATCTTTTGTGCTGAAAGGACTTCAACGGTACTATCGTTCTATCCTGTCGTGGGCGGCTCTCTTGGCATAATTAAATAAGCTGAGGCTTATTTCGATACCTAAATTATTCATTAGGTGCAAGAGGAATGTAAGGCCTTTGATGAACATCCCAGCGGTTATGTAAGCTGATATTTCAACTATTTTCAAGCCGGCAATCTAACGGTTTTTACTACAAGGTTCATGAATACAGGCCCCTTTGTATATTATAAAAATATACAAGTGTAAATGTACATCTGTATCTATATTTCCTTAGAATTTCAGATTTATAAGAATGTGGGAGGTATACACAATTAGAAAACCGCCCATAGCACCGAAAAGAAAGTAGGCAGGGACAACAGTAACCTTCCTCCAATTTGCCGATAGTTTAAACATCAGAAACTTCTGTTCACTGTTCAATTATTAGATACATCTGAAATTTGCAGAATGTATAGGTTTTAAGTAGGATCAGGTCTGATAAAAGCGATTTGCAAATGTGGGCAACGCTGCGCCAGTGGTGCCATCTTGAAAAATTACAAAGAAAGAAAAGCAGTTGTTTGCCCTATGAATTCTGATTCAGTAACCAGATTTTCTTGAAATTCATACAGTAGCTGAACCCTACTTTAAGCCACGTGTGATAGAAATATGGTTGAAAACTTAGGTTGAAGCTGCCAACTATAGTAATTTTGGTTTCTTGGATTTTGAAAATTCGCTTAGAAAAATAAAGCTTTTTACCCCATAACTTCCAGTACAGTCATGAAATCAAAACAAAAGTCATATGGTGAATGAAACTTATTGTAGGCAATATTCAGGAAGAATCTGGTTTAAAAACCATGATAGGGCTGCCAGCTATTGTTGGTTTTGTTTTATTTTTGCCATATCTGTATTACGCGATTTAATCGTACAATTTTCAAACGGCAATGAACTTGTATTATTTGTTAACAACTAAATTTAAGATTTCGATAATTTAAAAACTTTTGCGGGTGGTAACCCTTAATTTCTTTGTACCCCTATAACTTCGAATGCAGTCATTGGATCGAAACGAAATTCACAGGGTAGGTTGATTTCAATGTGAGGCAGGTGTGATGCTAGCGAACGGTTGCCAGAGCGAGGCGTTTTTGCTATTTTCGTACCAATAAATGTTTATGTTAAGTATTCATATCGCGAACATTTACAATGAAAATAATTTACCAATGTAATAAGTTCTAAGCTGTGGAAATTTCTCGGATGTTGATCCCAAATATGAAACTAATGTAATTCCTGTAACTTTCGCCGAAGTCATCGGATAAAATCGAGATTGATAGGGTAATATGATTTTGACGTTAGGCAGTTGTGGGAAACTTTTAGTTACAGTGCTGGTAAAGTGTTACAGGCACTGAGCATATTCTTTTTTTTATGTTACAGGAGATGCTGCTTTAAAAAGTTTTGTAGAGTTTGATTTTCCTAAATCTTGAAATTCATGCAAGTGGTAACCCTAAAAACCTTTCCACCCTATGAATTTAAATGCATTGTGAAGATCAAAGCGGTTTTGCCCTCGAAACAGGTTGGTGCACGTGGATGCACTCAAAATATGCATGATTCTTCTATTGTTCATCGAACATTTGTGTTTCGAGCGGTTCTGGTGCACTAGAGCTTTTTTTTAAACATAACCTCTTTAATTATGTTTTACTTATCTGTTTACATATACCACTGACTAATATTTCAATAAATTTCGCTTCAATTACAGAACTATGTTGACAAACTGTGTCGTGTCGAACAAGATTTGGCAATGGGAACTGATGCTGAAGGCGAAAAAATCAAAGATCATATGCGTAATATTGTTCCGATTCTTCTGGATAAGGTACACTTTAATGTCCAATAATCAGATTTGTACTAAATTCGAAAATTATTTCTAGACTGTATCAAATTACGACAAAGTACGCATAATTGCACTGTATGTGATGATCAAAAGCGGTGTTTCGGAAGAGAATCTCACAAAACTATTTACACATGCCCAATTACCACCGAAATATCAGGACATGGTCCGAAATTTCAGTTTGCTGGGTGTTAATGTGATAGCAGATGTAAGTAATAATAATAAAGTAATAATCAATACGACCAAAATTAATAAAACGCTTAGTTCCGCCTTTGACGAGGAGTGAAACGCAAAGATATTGCTATATATAATATTGCTATTTATGATCAATTAAATATAGATTTCTTATTTAACAGTTACCATTTTAAAGCATATGATCGAATCTGATTTTTTTTATTTGTTCAGAGTGCCCGCAAAAAGGCATATGCTGTTTCTCGTAAAGAGCGTATCACCGAACACACTTATCAGATGTCACGTTGGACGCCACTAGTCAAAGACATCATGGAAGATTGTATTGAAGATAAGCTAGATTCAAGACATTTTCAATATTTGGCTGGCCGTACGCAAAATATTACATATCGTGCGCCAACAAGGTACTTTTTATTACTCAGCATTATCAGCATTTCAATTCATACAAATTTTTGGAATTTTCAGCGCTCGATATGGTCATTGGCACAAGGATAAAACTCAAGCTGCCGTTAAGAATGTGCCAAGACTTATTGTATTCATTGTTGGCGGTGTAAGTTTTTCGGAAATGCGATGTGCCTACGAAGTAACAAATGCCGTACGCAATTGGGAAGTTATAGTTGGATCGTCACATATTTTAACACCTGAAGTGTTTCTAAGCGATCTAGGATGTTTGGCTAAAGAGGATTAAGCAGATTTAGCGTGTCAAATATCACGTACGAAATTACAAATCAAAAACCAAATCCAACATATAAACGTAAACGCATACATATATTTTAACTGGAATGCATAAATGTGGAATTATATATATATATATATATATATATATATATATATATATATATATATATATATATAAATATATATTTATATATATATATATATATATATTTATATATACATATATATATATATATATATATATATATATATATATATATATATATATATATATATATATATATATATATATATATATATATATATATACTTACATGTATATATATATATATATATATATATATATATATATATATATATATATATATATATATATATATATATATATTATATTGCAATTAACTGAATGATGTTAGGGAAAAATTTATAAAACATTATGAATGTGTAATGAAGATAAGTGCGATTTTCTAATGTTTATAATTTGCCATTTGAATCTTATTTGTGAGCACTTCGTTGAAGTGTCATATGTAGGGACACGATATCGAAAGAAAGTATCGATACTTTTACTTTAAAGTAGTATCAGAACCAAGTATTGATATAAGTCCCGTACTCATTGCGACAGTACTGATATGAGTAAATATCAAATGATACTTACTATAGTCAGTCAGTTTAGACTTCCAACGAAGCCAGAGATTTCAATTATAATGATAGGGCCGGGAACTAGTCTGGTGCCGTTCCGCGACTTTGTTCTCGGGATCAAGCATACAAAATTTATGTCACACATTCAGATCTAATTCGGAAGGTTATTTATTGGTCAGAGCACATGGGCGGGTACGTTTGCTTCACTTGATTATCCCTTTCCATTACTCATTAATCCTGTTCTCACAGCGACGCCAAAAATATGGCAATCGATGTAAGAATTATTCTGCTCCAAGTCAGCATCCAGCAAAGGAAATAAGTCAGAGGCCGAAGCACAACGGTTTATCAAGAAAATGGAGGCTCAAAAGTACAACTCAGCCGACGTGTGGAGCTAATCGCAACTATTCTATCAGATTTCGATTTGTTTGCTCGCTCAAGACGGGAGCAAGCAAACAGCATTCTTTGAGTCGGATTAGAAACATTAAAATAATAAATTTATTAAATTAAATTAAACTAGATAAAAGTTAATTTTGAAGAGGAGATAAGCGATGATAAAAAACAGTGATATGATGAGGATGCGTACAGAAGACTAGATATTGTTCACGAGGGTTGTTGTACTCTCAAGTCAAAAATGTGTCTTTTTACACATACATATATCACTTTTGAAACTAATTTAATATCATTGTTATTCGTCCATTGAGAGGACATTAGGATATGAAAGTTGATACTAATGACAGTGTACCAATAATGTCCCCGTACAGCAGCTATTTGAAATTCAAGTGATAAAAAACAATAAATTGTTGCAAGAAATTTGAAAAAGTTTTAATGCAGATTTATTCATTAAATATTTTTATTTAATTTAGAAACACAAACAGATCCATTTCAGCTATTCATTACAAAGTTATTAACTAAAAATAAAACAAAGTCAACAATATGTCTCCAATAAAGTCTTCGTACACTAACGAAACAGTTTATGAAAAATTTTAAAAACTATAGATAGATTTTTTGTTAATATTTAATTGGGTAGCCTTTATTTTTAATCACGGTTATAAGACAGTGTGGCATCAATTCTACAAGTATTTTTGCATAGCTTGGCTCTATTTTCGTCCATTTCGGCTAAAGAGCCTGTTTCAACTTAGGTTTTGAGCTAATAGGATGAGGCCTAATCCTTTTTTCCAGCATGTTCCCCATGTGCTCAACGGGATTGAGGTCACGAATTTGTGGCGGTGTTTTAAGCAAATGTAGAATTTTGTACGCCAAGAACATTCTAGTGTTATGAGCATGCACTTAGGATCATTATCTTGTTGAAAGTAAAGATCCTTCGATTCACCCAATTTGTCAGCACTTGGTTGCAAATTTCCCTTGAGAATTGCAATATATGCCCGATGATCCATGTTTCCTTCAATTAATTCTAAGTTTCCAACGCCGCTGGCAGCCATACAGCCCCATACCATAACGCCGCCGCCACAGTGCTTTACAGTTTTCATGGTGTTTTTTTGGGTTGTAAGACACCCCTGGCTATTTCCACACTTTCAAAGGATGTTTTTGGCGTACAAAATTCTACATTTGCTTAAAACATCGCCGCAAAGTCCTGACCTCAATCCCATTGAGCACATGCGGAACATGCTAGAAAAAAGGATCAGGACTCATCCTATTAGCTCAAAATCTAAGTTTAAACAGGCTCTTTAGCAGAAATGGGTGAAAATAGAGAGCCAAGCTATGCAAAAATACTTGTAGAATTGATGCCACTCTGCCTTAAAACCGGGATTAAAAATAAAGGCTACCCAACTAAATAATACCAAAAAAAAAGTATCTATAGTTTTTAAGATTTTCATAGACTGTTTCGTAAGTGTACGAAGACTTTATTGCAGGCAAATTGTCGACTTTGCTTTATTTTTAGTTAATAACTTTGTAATGAATATTTTAAATGGATTAGTTTTTGTTTCTAAATTAAATAAAATCTTTAATGAATAAATCTGTCTTAACACTTTTTTTAATTTCTTGCAACAATTTATTGTTTTTTATCACTTGAGTTTCAAATAGCTACTGTACGAAGACATAATTCGTAGCTCAGTTTAGAAAGATGGGTCGATTTCCATATAAAAATGTTTCACTCACATGTCGATACGATACTACCATCAAAGTATTGATATGAGTAAAATATCGAACAGTTTCGATTCAAGTAAAATTTTACTTGGCATCAAACGAAAGTATCGATACCGTACTAATATCAGTACTTTCATCGTGTCCCTAGTCATATGGCAAAATTGCAAAACTATATCAAGGGAAACAAAGAAATTTTTGTAATAATAATAAATAAGAAATTAGAAAAAAAACCCTTCGAATAATTACTCCAGGCTATTCCACAATTAAAAACGGGTTGAATCAAACGATTAGAAGTCATTGAATTACATATACATGCATCGTCTAAAGCTTCATAGTTTTATTTTTGAGAACAATTTACAATAAAACCAGTAATATGTCACTATTCCTAAAGCTGTTTCGCACTATCCAATAAAGTTTGTAAAACTTTTTAATTTTCACAGACGTCATGGTTGTTTTTTACTTAATAGTACCCTGTGACAAAAACTTAAAACAGAAAAATGCATTCTTGCAACGTTTTTGCAAAAACATTTTTGCCGATTTATAAGAAATGGCAATAATATTTCATGACCGAAATCGAAATACTACGCTATATTTCATGTATTGCGTTACTGTATCAATTCAACGTTTCTAACTTCTATATTGACCATGGTTTCGTACGACCATAATATACAATTTTCTTGTAGTTTATCCATTTGAATTGAGTGGACAAACCGAAACTTTATGCAGAAAATAGCTATTGAATCAGACAAAAATAAAAAAATAGTTTAAATTGTATACTTTATGCATGTATCGGAAATGAATCAACATCACAGGTTTATATCGGACATGTGATCTTGACTTTGTAGATTTATGTTCCTAAATCGTGATGATTTTCGAAAATGCTTTGGTTTTTGTACGAAACGCTATACTAATCTATGAATAATATAGCACTTAAATATACAGAATCTATTGTAAAAATACCAAATAAATGTCTTGCAAATAAATGAAATAATGTTGTTTTCTGTTCATTTCATATTTTTAAACAAAACAGACCAAATAAATTAATTTATTTACTAACCAAGCAAAGTACAAGTTACATAAACAGTAAAAAAGCAAAATTGGAAATTACAATGAGTACATAGAAATAAAACGAAAAATTAAAGAAAATAATTAACAAAATAAATAAATAATAAATTAAAAAATAACAAATAAATAAAACATTGACATATAGCTTAGGACAAAGGGCTGCGGATGACTTGGAAAAGGGAGGATTGTAAGCATAATTTTGAGACTGTTGGAGAATACAGATTACTTATGCTATTGAATATCCTGCAGCATCTATTTATCGGCTCATCAGCTGCGTAAGTAGTTGAGTGTGGATATTCCTTAAGTAAACGAGAGGACCTGGTGTTTCTTACAGGGCTATCCAACAACATTTTTCTATTCAAGAATTCAACTTTGATGACGCCTCTAATGACGTCGAATGTGAAGCAGGTCGAAATCATCTTTCTTCGAGATGCAAGTGTTAATAAGTTTAGATGACCCAGTCGAAACTCATAAGGAAGAAGGGTATTAAAATCGTAAGGGTTGTATAGTTCTCTCAATGCAAAAAGTAAGAATTGCTTTTGTATGGACTCGAGTCTGCTACTGTGGGTTTCAAAAGCCGGATTCCAGCAAATGGAAGCATATTCGAGAATGGGGCGTACAAGTGAGATGTATAAGGATCTTATGACCCACAGGTTACGAAATTCTTTGGCATGTCTTTTGATGAAGCCTAGCTGTTTGTTCGCACCGAAAAGTATTTTATCATAATGCAAGGTTAAGCGGAGTCTCTCATCCAAGATAACACCATGGTCAACAACGTTTTCAGCTCGAGCTAACAAATTATTGCCGAGGAAGTACGTGTTATATGAGACGGTGCATTTTTGGGAGAAACTTATAACTTGGTACTTGGCAATGTTGAGAGAGAGCTTGTTTTCATTACACCAATGATCAAGTGAATTAGGTTTGGATTGGAGAAAGAGTGCAACGGATTTAGATTTAATGATATGATAGACTTTGAGATCGTCGGCATAAAGTAGATGAGGTATATTTGCTAGGACGTCAGATAGGTCAGAAATAAATATATTAAAAAGAAGTGGGCCAAGATTGCTACTTTGTGGTACACCAGAGGTAGCAGAAATATATTTCAATAAAAGTCCTAACTACTGAGTCCGATTTCGAAGGTAAGAAGTCAGCCAGCTAAGCAAAGATCCAGCAAGTCCGAATTTCAGTAGCTTTAGAATTAAGGTAAGGTGGTTACAATATTGTAAAAATTTTACAATATTGTAAAATTTACGTAATTTAGGTGTAAACTATATTGGGAGAGAGGGCTATTTCAATTTTCGGTTGTTTTAATTGTTACAACCTTCGAAAATAAGCCAAACTAGTACGACCCGCACACTGTTTAAAGCAGGGGTGGCCAAACCATAGCGCATGCGCCAAACGTGGTGCATTACTGGTTACAAGTGGCGCATTGCGTTCTTGCGCCTACTTTTTGTTTCAAAGTAGGCACTCTAACAGAATGCATCTTTATATTTCCAACACCTGAGTGCTCTCGATTCAAATAGTGTATTCTTGCAATTCATCATTTCGTCCTATTTTTGATAGTTTACAATTACTGAATGTGTATTTGTACGTTCACACTGAGCCAAAATCAAGCAATTTCGATTAGCTGGTCGATTTGAGGCTAAAAAAGACCAGAGTTCCTAAATATTTGTCTTAAAGTTAAATGCTGTTATTAAATTGTACAAAGTTGAAACAAATAAACATCTAAAAAATTTTTAAAATATTATAGCATTGTTCGCATTACCTCAAAAAACTGGAGCTAACTTCTGTTTTACAATTTCAAGCGTGTGGGGAATCGCTTGAAAGTTTGTTGGCATCACTTGTTGCGCATAGCCTAAGTTTAAAGATACGGGTAGTAATATCGGATCAAGAGGAACTTACAAATCAGTTGAATTGAGAAAAGCCATAGTTCGACATTCCCTAACCGGTAAAAATGTGCGTCCAATCGCTGAAATAGTTGATTGAGCTCCCACAACAGTATTTACGTTATAAAATGTTATTATTGCACCACAGACTATGAAAATAGATCTAAACAAAGTTCCCGAAAATTTTTCACTCTGTTAGATTGAAGCAAAAAAATCATCTTGGGGAAAAAACTAGTCTTGGAAACAAGCAGGACAATTTTTCGGGATAACCGTTCAATGGTAGGGCTCTGAGGTAAACGTCTTTATTCTGTAAAGTTAGTTGCAAAAAATACCGGATTTCGCCGAAAAGTACGGCGAAAAGGACTTTTCGTTTTCGTAAATTTTATTCAGCAACGAAAGCAAATATAACGTTTTTAGATCGCATAGTAGAAGAAGAAGAACTCAAAGAAAAAAATCGACGGCCAAGCGTTAAACATGGTGGAGGATCGCTGCAAGTGTGGGGTTCTATGTGAGCGGACATAACCTGGGAATATTCATACAATAGAGAAAATAATGGGCCGGCGATAAATTTAAAAATATTAAAAATGAATTTAAAAGGGAGTGGCCGAAAGTTTGGGATTGAAGCATTTTTTTATCAAGATAACTATCCCAAACCTACAATGTAGGAAATTGACTCCATTATAACTGTCTCCAAGTATCGGTCGCCTTATCTAAATGTTATTCCGGTTTTATGGAGTTGCGTAAAATAAATATTATATATTAGATTTAAAAATTAAATTAGATATCTATCAAAAACAGTATTGACGGAAGAATGGGAAGAAATTGAACCTTGCTATTGTAAGAAAATGGTAAAGTTAATACAAAATCGGCTAAGTGGAGCCATGAACCAAAACATAATACCAACTACGCACTAATAAATAAACAAAACTCCTTATAAACTCGTTACCAGAAAAAAATCAAATTTTAGATTTACTTGGAACATTTGTGTAGATTTTTTTCATTAATTGAATTTATTCTTTAACTTGTTCCGTTTTGATTTTTTGTCAGTGCATATGTTTTTTTCAATAAGCACAACAACTTTCAAACAAATTTACTTCAATTTATTTTAAATTTATTTATATTAATTTGAATAACACCCCCCACTCAAACTCTAAGTCCACTCAGCCAGTGCGAAGGGCTCACCTGATTTCGTTGGAAAGGGTAAGAAAGTAAGATAAGAGAATTCAGAAAAAATTTCGCCTTGAGCTAACGAGTGTTAAAGTTAACACAATACGAAAATTACTTCTGGATCTCAACACTCGCATTCGTGTGCTCGGTCACTCGGATTTATCAGTAGCTCGGACGTTTTATGAAATTTCAGAACTTTGGCAGTGAATCAGTAAACTAGTTCAACTAGAAAATCAGCAAAATAAATTGATGGTACACGGTGAAAAATATTCGGATAAAATTGATCTTCACAATGGTGTACTATTATATATCCTAATATTCGTATGGATTATATATTTTGACGTTGGATAAAATTGTTCTATCCTATTTTGGAATAACTTTTGTACGAGTTTCGTATAAACGGGTGGTTTATACCAAGATCGGATAATATTTATCATAAATTCATATAAAGTTCGTGGTATCGTGAAACGAATTGTTTAGTATTACTTTTACGTCGCAAGTTGTAAAATTCGTATATAGAGTTTGTAAGTGAACTGCATTGGACGCAAAAATCTACTCGGGAGTGTTTTCGTGAAACAGATTGTTTAGACTGTTGCTTTGCAAGTCGTGCAATTAGCATTTCGAGCTTGTAAGTGAAGTTAATTGAACGCAAAAATGTACTCGGGAGTGTTTATTAAAGTTATTTGTGAAAATTATTTGGTAGCCATAAGGAAGAACTTTAATCACTACATGAAGATTGTAAAACTTTGATTTTGGTTAATAAAGTATATATGAATCAAATCTATCGAGTTTTTTTTTCAAATAATAAAACAAATAATCGTTATCCATCTCACAGTACATAATTGAATTTAATACTCAAAAGTTTTACTTGGTGTACTATGTCAAGTGTTTTCACAACACCTACTTTTATCTTTGAATGCATAAATATTCAATTGCTTTCATTCTTTTTTCATCATAATGGATAAGTGTTCAATATATATATATATATATATATATATATATATATATATATATATATATATATATATATATATATATATATATATATATATATATATATATATATATATATATATATATATATATATATATATATATATATATATATATATATCATATATATATATATGAATATATATATTCATAATAAAAAGGAGGGAAAAAACCAGAATAAGATTTTGGGTTTTTGAAAAAGGGTTAAATTTATCGTGTTACCTCGAAGTTAGAATAATATATTTCTTATTCAAAATGGTGTACATTTAATAAGAATGTGGTGTATTCATTTATATGCAATTCGGATACCGTTTATAAGAGCGTCTTATTCAATTTATATGAATAATTGGTATTGATTTTATCTTATCAGATTAAATTGTTTTATCTTAACCAAACTTATTGGATTGATACTAACTTTCGTTTGGACCTATATATATTCCAAAATTTATCAAATTTATCCGAAAATTTCTAACCGTGTAGCCGCATCACTGCAATCAATTCCTTTCTCTATTTTTACCAGTACAAACGGCGAGAAATACAACAGCAATCAGCTTCTCGTCCAGGAAATCACTTCTGACTTTAGCAGATTGTTACTCGGAGGTGTCTTTTGAATTAGCGTAAATGAATTGATTTAATTGCATCATTGAACTATTTTCTTCCCCTAAGCGAAACAGATCTTACCACATTCCCACTTTTCTCAACTCAACCGTGAGCTTAAGTAGGTCGAGTTATATGGCGCATCTGGGCTCATCTGCAGTGCTGCCATTTGTTATTTTTTTTTTTGAAATAATGCTAGATTCAATTTTATTTAATGCTAAATAATGCCAGATTCTGTGAAATTATAATGCTAAATAATGCTTAGTTATTTCATTAAAATAAGCATGATTTAATATGAAAACAATATATATTTGTATAATAAAACTAAATTAGAAGCTTAAGATTTACTTCTCAAGATGATTCTACATCTATTAAAGATATGTCAGTCTATTAAAGATATGTCATCTCAATCTTCTTCTCTTGTGTAAAGCTCATTTCTATCAATATTTTTCGAAACATCATTTGGAGTCAGACAATCGAAACAACAACAATTATTTATTTTAATTTAAACCAATTTTTTTCCTTTTGATGCTAGATTTATTTTGATTACTTGACATATATCGATATTTCGAGGGTACTCTGCCCTCTTTTGTCGCATTCTGGGCAAGTAGTTTTGTATATTCCACATTTTCCTTCTTATCTTTTTTGTCTTTCACGTGACATAATTTTGTACTTAATTTTTTACCCTACTGGTTGGAACTGCTTTTATATCAAAGCGTTCAAGAAGTTCCTGAATTAGCTTGAATATTGGCGTTAAAATAATTGGAACTCTTATGGCTGGTTTTTGTTTTTCTTGTATAAAGACAAAAAGATTAGAAGGAAAAATGTGGAATATACAGAATTACTTGTCCAGAATGCGACAAAATATACATTGGACAAACGAAACGGTTAGTTGGTGTTAGACTAACCGAACATAAGCGGGAAGCAGCCTCAGCAAGGAAAAAGAACACAACAGTAGTACGATCAGAAGTAGCGAAACACATCCTAGACGAGAAGCACAGCATAACGTGGGACAACGTGGAGATGATTAAGGAAGTACAGCAGTGCAGGTACGAAAACTAGATGCATACGAAAGCCTGAACATATGGAAAACCCCGATGGATAGGCGACTAAACACAGACCAGGGAAACTGTGTATCACCATTGTTCAGGTTAATTTGAACAGATATTTTATGATGATAAGGTAATTAATATAGATAGTTAAATGTACATACTTAAGTATATAATTAATAGATAATTAGCTGGTAAATTAGTATTAGTCAATACTTTAAAAGTAAACACCTTAAATAAGATACCTAAGTTATTTTAAGATTAGACCAATAGACACTGAAGAAGAGAGCAGATTACTCTCGAAATATCGATATATGTCATGTAATCAGAATAAATCTAGCTTCAAAAGGAAAAAATTGGTTTAAATTAAAATATTTTTACAAGCTAGGAAAAAAATTGGTACACAATAAAAACAATAATTATTTATTTTTAAGTGAATAAAAAGTATTAGTTTCGGATGTCATCATTATCCTTACAATTGATTCATACGTTGGTTATCTTGAACTTGTAAATGTCCGAGGCGCCTGGAAGTCTGAAGTTGATGGGACCACATCACTAATTTTTAGCATCATCACGAAACCTAAATTTACCATATTTAATGCAATCCAAAGTTGCCTTAATATCTACCTTTTTATTTTATTTCACTTAATATTCCGCTTTTTCTGCAATGTCAATAGCACTTGTCACTAGCATTGGGAATCCCGGGAATTGTAAACAAAGAATAGAAGATCAACTATATATTAGTGATGGGGAATTTCGTTACTTTTGAGTAATGATAACGAATCATTACTTTCAAAGGTAGTAATCATTACTTTTATATTGTTACTTATTACTATAACTACTATTTGCAAGGACAACTCGGAAAAATGTGTACCCTTACGACAACAACGGAAAATATGTGCTCTTACGTGCATGCTATTCTTGGAAGATTTAAAAAAACAAACATTCATTAGTAAAAAAACAATTTTATTCTTGAGAATATAAAAAAAATCACTCTTGAAAAATAACAGTAGAAAAAGCACTTCATACCAAGCTTAATGAAAATTTAAATTTTTTTTTATTCGAATTTAAAATAAACGATCATTCGTAATTTTTTTGGTTTTAGTCTACTCCGCATGTCCGATATTACCTGGCCTATTTTCGGAAATATTCTCTCACTGGGAACAGAAGTTGCTGGTACTCCTAAATATTTTTTTCGCGAACTTTCCGAATCTTGGATAAATTTGTGACCTTGTTTTCCACCATGTAGAGGTTTTTGGGCCCTTAGAATGTTGGGCTCTTCACCGAGCTGCCGTATTTAAATGAGGTCCGGATGTTGGAATTGATCTGGCACATGCAACTATTGTTTCGAATACAGCGCATCAGGGGCGGATTTGCCACTAGGCCCGGGCCTAGGGCGGCAGATTTCGGGGGCGGCAAATTTTCGATTTTTTGGGGCGGCCACTTTTCGTTTTTTTCTTTTGGAGAGGCAGTTTTTTTTTCTTTCGTATATGTACATATATCTGAGTTAAATAAGACTAACACCTCAAGCCAACCGAATTCTCTAAAAAATCAATGCACGCAAAAATTCACCTGTGAGGATTTTTTTCGGACATTAAAAAGTTTAACTTATAATAAATATCGAAATGCAATCACGGTAAGGAGCAAAGAAACTCAGAGTTACCTAAAAGGTGCTTAGAAAGTATCTGAAAATGTCTAAGAAGAGCCTAAAAAGAGCTTAAAAAGAGCTAAAACGATCCTAAAAAGAACCCAAATAATACCTCTTCAATTTAGGAAAAGCTTATCAGAGGGAAATATTTGCGTGCATTGATTTTTCAGAGAATTTTCTTTTTATTATTATGGTACAGGGTATATCAACTACATGCTAATCTTTTTATTTTTAACGTGTTTTTTAAATTGTACTTCATTAATGATATTAATTTCTATAAAAAAATTCTATAAAATGAAATCTAGAACATCATAGGTAAAAATATTTCGGGTTCATCCTTAACTAATAACATATCGAACATTAATTTACAGTAGTCGAGCTCATAGTTGATCTCCAGTCAAGTGCGGAAGCAAAGTTTAAACGGAATAGTAAACTTACTTATAAAAATATGACCGAAGACGTTGGAATTATAAGCGATGTAAAGGTGTATACGGTTTTGGCTGTTAAAAATTGGTATTTTCGGATTTTTTTTTTAGGTACTTTCACGTTCTTTACCGTGTGTGTGTTCTAATAATGATTTGTGTGGCAAGGTCGCAATAATAGGGAATTTTCACGAACGAACCGGGGCCGGTTTGGCTCTGATATTCCTTTTTTGGGAGCTCGGGCGCAACGAAAAACAGCGAAGTATTATAGGGAATCGAAAAAAATCGCGCATTGTTACATATAATATACTTTACGAAAAGGGCGGCGAATATTTCTGAGGCCTAGGGCGGCAAAATTGTCAAATCCGCCCGTGCAGCCCACAATCCAATCTCCTCATCAGGTCTGGTTGTTGTGCTTGGGATTGCACTGGTTATAGATTCTTCAATCCCAAGATCATTACCTGAAGTTTGAATGACATCAACTGAAGCTTGCATGTTAGTTTGTTCAGCTTTTTCCTTCAGTTCGTCCTTCACTTTCACTACAGTCAAATCTGATTCATAGAACGACGAAGGAACGATGATGAGAAAAGTAATGGTTACTTTCGTTTTCCGGTACTGATTACTTTTCATTACTTTGAGTAACCATTACTTTTAAGTCGTTCATTACTTTCTGAACACCACTACTATATATCCTTCGTTCTCTTGAAAACACAAAAGTGTTGTTCTAATGTTCTAATTGTAGTTCTAATGTACTTTTGGTAACGATGGGTCTGCAGCGATTTCATCGGCAGCGCGCATGTTTTCAAATATGCGTGGTAAGGAAAATATTTTTCGCGCACTGTTATCATGAAAGTCGAATATTTTTGTGTCGAATATTATTGCTTTAGATAATTTTATAATCAATCATTTATCCTTATAAATAAATTAACAATCTATCGCCCAAATTTCAGCCATTTAACCATTTGCGGCAATGGTATTTTTTCCACAAATCATAAAAATATCATTATTTCAAAATCAGACAATTGTCACTTCATTTTTGTACTTTTCATGAATTTCCCCCATCACATAATCCAGGAAGTTTTAGTCCGTGAACGCGACTGAAAGTACACGAACCGAGATTATTCCGAAATCTAAATTTAAATGCTAAGAATAATGCTAGATGCTAACTCCGAATTTCTAATGTCGTTTTGGAAAAAATAATGCCAGATCTAGCATTCAAAATGCTAAAATGACAGCACTGCTCATCTGTGAAGAAATTGGCGCATAGTATACAAAACGTAAGTCATCCCTGGTTTTTTTGATTGGCGATAAAAATTGATGAATATTGGTTTACCCTAAGACTCTGGATTCACATGACCAACTCTGTACTTGCTGAATCAATGTAGACAAAACATATTACTTCATTTTCAAACAAAAGAATATTAAACTCTCCCACAGACGACTTACTCTTCTGGAACTCCCAGCACAACCTACGCTATAAAACAGTACTACCCCGTAGTAGTCGAAATGTGGCTTGCAAATAAATGCTAGCAAAAGTGAGCTCACATTTTTCAAAGGATGTTACAAGACAATTGTTATTAATAACCAGATGATTACCCCTTCGAAGGCCGTGAAATATCTAGGTATGCAACTCGACTCTCGCTGGGACGCCCTCATATCGCGAGGTGGTTAGGATAGTCTAATTGACAGCACATTTATTTACAAATAGTTCCTCTGTATTTACTTTTAATTAATACCTATATAGTAATTGATCAGTTCCTACAAAGCTTAACCATACAATATCTAAGATTGACTACCAAACACACGATAATGCTCCTTTAATCGTAAAGAGTTGATCGCAATAAATCCAGACGCATCCTTCGGACTAAAATCGGAATGAGTATCCATGGAAACCAGCTCCTCATTATAAAGACTCTTTGCCGATTCTCGTCCAATAGCTCGAACACTTCCCACCACCAGTTCAACCGTTACATGACCCGAAACAGTTTCTTGTGAAATTTCCAAACATCGTCTCGTGAATTTCGCTTCAGGACTAAACCAGTAACCATTGTAGACATAATCCGACATTCGACTACGCAAAAGCGATTTCACACGAAAAACTTCACGATCTAAACAAAATATCTCCATATCCTGATGCGCAGTGAAAAGAATTGTACCACCGGGAGTTTCGTATACGCCGCGTGATTTCAAACCGACAAAGCGATTTTCAACAATATCAATTCTTCCGATAGTATACGATCCTCCAATTTCATTGAGAAAATCAAGAACAGCCAAAGAACCGGCATATAGTTTTTTTGTTTGACAGTCCTCGACACGATCCGGAAGACCCTTCTCGAAGTAGATATTCAAATGGTACGGTGGCTTGTATTCCGTTGAATTCTTAGTCATTTGATACAAGTTGCTAGGAGCGATAGTAGCAGGATTTTCCAGGATACCAGATTCATAGCTTATGTGCATTATGTTAGCATCTGTACTCCACGGTTCTTTCGGTGTAGCACTAACTGGAATATCGTTTTCTTTGGCGTACTGTAGAAGATCAGATCGGCCCTGAAATTTCCTATAGAACTCGTCGATGCGCCAGGGTGCGATTATCTGAAAAAATGAGAAATATTATTGATTGATATTAAAACTTTGGAATTGAACTGTGCTTTCGCATAAGATTAAATTTAGCTTATTTAGATAGTCTGTTTATCTTTTAAAAGCTGTTGCATGTGAAATTTACGTTAATATTTGCGTTTTTTTACGAATTCGCTGTCAATTGCTGCATATCGTGTTTTTTTACACGAGATACAAATAAATTTCATTGGAATATAACGGTAAAAAACCTATATTACTGGAATGAAATTATTCATAAATGCAATCCCATTTGTGTTCACGATCAAATTTATGTCTACATACCTTCACCTCCGGATAAAGTGCACAGATTGATAGTTCGAATCGAACTTGATCGTTGCCTTTCCCAGTAGCACCATGTGCAACATATTTTGCTCCGTATGCTTTCGCACTATCTACTAATCCGACTGATATGCACGGACGTGCCAAAGATGTTCCAAGCAAATATCTTTCTTCATACATCAAACCCATTTGAATTGATGGCCATACATAATGTTTAACAAATTCTGCCTTGAGATCCTTGACAATTACCTGAAATTGCATGTAAATTTGACATAAGATATATGAATATCGTAAGCTCGAACCAAACTTACATCACTGGCACCGATTTTCAATGCCTTGAGTCGAGCTGCTTCGAAATCCTCATCCTGTCCAACATCAGCCATAAAACATATAACTTCGTATCCTTTCTCCAAAAGCCATTTCAGAATACAACTCGTATCCAGTCCACCTGAATAAGCTAAAAGTAACTTTTCCGCCATTAGATATGTTTCTCAAAACCCAAGTCTTCTTTTCACGATCACTTACTAAAATTAACTGAAGGCGACAAAATCAATTCAAACACGGGCAGCCTTTTTTTTAAAGGCCAACGAAGGTTATCATTTGATTTGATTAGGCACCGTACTTAGAAAATTCACTATCGAAACAGTAATTCTTGAAAGTTACATGTGCCATTGAAATCGTTGCTTTCATGAGATTAGAATTTGGCATTGTAGCGCCAGTCAAAATTTTTGAGAATATATTTTTCTAGCTATGAACAATATTTACATCCGTGGTGTGATGCAAGCTTTTGAGGTGTGTTCGGAAATGGTCCAATCATATTGTTGCTTGCTAAATAAAAATTAATGGTGGCGATAGAAGCGCCACAAACTTATGCGACCGTGCAAAAATACTTGAAAGATATTATTATTATTTATTATTTATTATTCAAAATCTCATTTAACAGAAAAATCCAATTATGAAACGAGATACAAAAAATAATCAAAAAAATCATTAATATAAAGCAAAACAGGAATAAAAATAATAAAATAATAAAAACAAAAATTGAAGAAAAAGTAATGAGAAGAATGCATAATAAAAATAACTAAGAGACTACGTTATCGTATCAATAATATGTTTTTTATAAGAAAGAAAAGACATGGACAAAGAACCAAACTGATGCTCATCATGGCTTCTAAGTATCCTAGGTATAGGTGAGTAAAAATACACAAGAGTACGCGCAAAAGGAGTAAGGAAAAGCGACTGAGTTCTAACCGGGCGATCAGACACACGTAAGAAATGACACACGCGAATGTTGGAAGAGAGTAAGCCATGATAAAGCTTATAAAGAAGACATTCATCAAGGAATACTCTGCGGGTACTCAGCAAATGGAGATTTAAGAAAAGCAGACGGTCATCATAAGGACGATAAGCAACATTAAACTTGAACAAAAGGCAGCGAGTAAGCTTACGCTGAACGGATTCAACAGCATTAGACAGGTACACGAAACGAGGAGACCACACTTGGGAGCAATATTCAACAATGCTACGAACAAGAGAAATAAAAAGGCGAACACAAGTGTTGATATTGGTTGCAAAGCGAGAGCAGCGCAGAACAAAACCAGCTACTTTTGACGACTTAGCAACCACAAAAGAAACATGCAGATCAAATTTTAACTTCGGATCAAAGATGATGCCGAGGTCTTTATGTTGATCTACATGCTTCAAAAGACTATCACACAAAAAATACTCAAAGGAAATGGGATTAGGCTTATTGGAAAAATACATCACAAAACACTTGGAAACATTAAGATTAAGGAAGTTCACAGAGCACCAATCACTTAAAACATAGAGATCCGACTGTAGCTTACAAAAATCATTTTGTGAAGCGACAGCACGGAAAATTTTTAGATCATCAGCATACAACAGAGAGTCAGACTGAAAATTACAAGGAAGGTCATTGATAAACAGTGTGAAAAGGAGGGGACCAAGGATGGAACCTTGGGGAACACCAGAAGTAGGAAAGAAAGGGGAGGAAGAACAACCATTAAACACAACACGGCAGACGCGATCATGGATGTAGGAAGAAAGCCAAGATGTAAGGGAACTGGGAACACCAAAATGACAGATCTGATCTAAAAGCACTGTGTGATTTACCCTGTCAAATGCTTTCGCGAAGTCAGTGTAAATCACATCAGCTTGAAGACCATTGTCCAAAGTACACGCAACGAAGTTAGTGAATTCCACTAAATTCGTAGTCGTTGAACGTCCCTTGATGAAACCATGCTGCTCTGCAGAAAATAAATGACTAAAAGCACCATGAATTCTGTCATGAACAATCCGCTCAAACAACTTCGGAAAACAGGATAGGAGGGATATAGGACGGTAGTTGGCCACATTGCCAATGTCTCCCGATTTTAAAATCGGAAAAACATTGGCAGCCTTCCAGGTAGAAGGAAAAACACTAACAGACAAACTCAAATTAAATAATATAGATAAAGGTACACATAAGGAAGATGCAAGAGACTTAACAAACACATTAGGAATGCCATCCGGGCCGCTGCTTGCTGAGTGATCCAACGAGGATATTAGGATTTCAACCTCCAGAGGATTGGTCATCACAAAATTATCCTGAGAAAACACAGCCGCAGCAGAGCTCCCTGAAGCAAAATTAGGAGAGGAAAATGAAGAAGCAAAGAACTTAGCAAATAAATCACAAGTTTCTTGAGGGATAGAAGCCGTAGTTTCCTCAAGAAAAAAAGTGTCAGGAAACCGGTTGCTAGTTTTAAGGGAACGGACATACGACTAAAATGGTTTCGAGTTATCTGAGGAAAGACTAGCTTCAATATGGGCGAAATAGCCACGTTTCGCTTCTTCAACAGTCCTTTTAGCCACTGCTCGCAGAGACCGATAACGCTGAAACACCTCGGCAGATGAACTGCGAAGAAATTCACTACGGGCCTTATCTTTCTCGCGCAAAGCTTTGGATACTGCGACAGAAAACCAAGGAGGACAAGCACAACGACGAGAACGAGACACAGGAGTAAATTGAGAAACAATGGAATTAAGGAGAGAGTAAAAAGAAGAAACAGCTTCATTTATATCAAGCCCACGAAAAAAAGAAAACCAATTGATAGGGAGGAGTTCGGCAGCAATAAGTTCATAATCTGCCCTAAAAAAGTTGAAAGACGGCACAACTATGCTTTTGGTGCGTGAACTATTCGGTAAACAAAAATCAATGGAAAGGGGGGGATGATGAGGGTCAGGATCAACGTAAGGAAAGGATGATGCGGAAATAGATAGATTAGAACAAGGTAAATTAGAAAAAATAAGGTCCAACAAACGATTCTTATTATTAGGAGTGTAATTAAATTGGGATAAGGAACAAAACGAAAGAAATGATGAGAGGGAAATTGAAAGTGCATTGGTAGAGGAGATGATTAAAGACAAGAGGTCCCATTGAATAGAAGGCAAATTGAAGTCACCACAAACAACAATAGGAGAATGAGGATAGTAAGACATAATAAAATCAGATAGCTCACTATAAAAACATTCATACGTGGAGAGAGATGCACTACAAGGCACATATACCGATACAAGTAATAAACAAACATTATGTGATAGGGAAATACGGACAGCAACGCACTCAACAGGATGAGACACCACGAAGCTAGCATAGCTTATAGTATCCTTACTTATTTCAAGATGGGTAATATGAAAATTTATTCAAATACATTTTTTTAATTAAATACTTGCTAATATATAAGCAATAAAAAAACTGTATTTCAAGAAAATGTTTGAATCGACAAAATGTTTACTTACCTAACCTAATGACTCTTTCATCAAGAAGAACCATAATTAGCGCATGCCTAGCCTTTGATGTCATTAACGGAACAGTTAGTATAGCAGATCTCTCTAACCGAATTACTTTCAACAATCAAATAAGACGGACTAGGCATACAACCCTCCTTAAGGAATACCAGCACCTTACAGTTTATGGGTATAATGAACCCATCAATAGGTGCTGTAGAACATTCAACACTGTAAATCATCACTACTCTTCAGGTATCACCAAATCTACTTTCAAAAATAACATGACAAAAGCCCTATTAACTTCTTAACCTACTTATTTCCCATCCTTATTCGCCTAAATGCAAATAAACATTAACTTGAAATACTTGCATGTTGTATTTTATGCATATTCTATTGTAATATATACTGTATCATGCCTTGTTAGGCAAATAAATAAATAAATAAATTGATATTAATTTGAAGGAAAGCGCCAATTTCATTAAGTGCAGCGTCACTTTTTATACGGGGTCAAAGTTCACCGAAAGTGACCTTTCCTAAATATCTCAGTAACGGTTACGTCTTTAGAAAAACAATGTATGACAAATTTGTAGCTTAAAAAATTTCAAACAAAAAAGATTAGATAACTTTTTCCTGTAACCATAACCGTTTTTGAGATATATAGATCTAAACATTTGTTACTAACAGCATCCTCTTTCTCACGGCATGTTAATATTAACCGATTTTGATTACGACTTGGTATGTTTGTGAGTTTGTTTTACTCTGGAGGCGCATAATTGTGCATTCACAGTGCGAAATTTTCGCATTCCATTGCGAAATTTTCGCATTCCAGTGCGAAGTTTTCACATTCCATTGTGAGAGTGAGAATGCGAAATTTTCGCATTCTCACTTGAAACAAATAGAACGCCTAAGATGCTATCACATTCGCACCTACTAAAAAGCATTGCATTATAGTATCCTTACTACTCAAGCCAAGTTGATATTAGTGATGGGCGTTTCTGTTGTTTTCAGAAAACGAAAACGAACTGTTTTTTTCCAAAAACAACTGTTTTTTGAAACTTTTTGAAAACTTTTTTCACTCGACCAGCAGCAGATTGATACTGGGTGTTACCATTAGTGATGGGCGTTTCTGTTGTTTTCAGAAAATGAAAGATATTTGGAAAAAAACAGTTTGAAAAAAACTGTTTTTTTTCAACTGTTTTTTTCAAACTGTTTTTTTTTCAAATAGTTTTCGTTTTCTGAAAAAAACAGCCCATCACTAATGGTAACACCCAGTATCAATCTGCTGCTGGTCGAGTGAAAAAAGTTTTCAAAAAGTTTCAAAAAACAGTTGTTTTTGGAAAAAAACAGTTCGTTTTCGTTTTCTGAAAACAACAGAAACGCCCATCACTAGTAGTAGGGGAGCCCGAGATGCTAAATTTGCAGTTACTGAAGCGTCATGGGGACCTATTGGATTGTGAAGATTAGGTTCTAAAATGAAAAAAAGCTTATGTCAAGTTTTTCATTTTAGTGAGGGGGAGAGCGTGTAAAAATTTTCAAAAACGTAAAAAAAAACAGTCACATGGAAATACTCGAGCGCGTCAGACATTCATAGTGCATACGCGCTTTGTCTTTCTGATAACCGATAGATATTAATCTGACGATTAACTAGTGGGGGATGGCCGTAAAAAGGGGTAGAAAAACAAAAACAAAAAAAGTTATTCGAGCGTGTCAGATATTCAGAGGGAATGTTAAGTGAACTCAAAAAAGTGTCCTATTTAAATGACTGACGATTTGGACGAAACCAAAAGTCATGACTGATTTTTGAAAATGTAAAAAAAACATGTTACCTTGAAATACTCGAGCGCGTCAGATTTTTATACAGAGGGTTCAACTTGATGTCTTAGTTGTCCTTAATGATAATCTGACAATTATATGGAGGGATATTGTTAATCTGACAATTTCAAAAAAAAAATTCGTTTCTTCTTTTTATTACTGGATGAAATAAAAACAATATGTACATATATGTATATATATATATATATATATATATAAATATATATATATATATATATATATATATATATATATATATATATATATATATATATATATATATATATATATATAACAATACGCTTGTGCACATTTCTCCACAAGCAAGCGATGTATTTTGTTTGCTATAAATGTTGCTGTAGCTCTGATCGGCAAGGTGGCAAATTACAAGCGTCCTAATTACCCACATTTAATGAGAAGGGCTCAGATGTATCAAATACTTTGTATGTTCAATTAAATATTTTCATCCTAGCACTGTTGGCATTAGCAATTTTTTAATTTGGACAAATGGCAGATGAAAGATTCCATGATGAGAGATAATTCTTCAATATCAAAAGCTTCAGACCACAAGTTTGCAAATGCTTTTTGAAAAGTTTCAGATTCCATTAAAATCTGTAAAGATATTTTTTGCCTCGCCTGTAAAAAGCTGGGTTGTAATCACATCCCCAAACAAACCAAAGCGTCGTACATCGACAAAAACGAACAAGTCATTGTGATCAGCTGAGATATCATCATGATAGAGAAAGAGTGAGAAGGAAGAGAGGCGCGGAGGGGGGAATACACAGTTCTCAGCATCTATACGCTTCATCATTTATTGATGGTTTTAGCTACATCGCCCCATGAAAACCGTCAGATTATATGTTTTTCGTAATCCTGATCGGATTTCCTTCAGATTAAAAAAAAATTCAATCGCGCTCGAGTATTTCGAGGTGAGGTTTTTTTTTGACAACTTTGTGACTCGCCCATTTCCTTATGTCACGCTCAAATTGTCAGATTATTGAAATACACTCTTTTCTAGATGTACTTAACTTACCTTGTCTTAATCTGACGCGCTCGAGTTTTTCTGAGGATCAATTTTTTTTTACTAATCTGACGGGCTGCCTTCAACGCACCCCACTATATTAAGAGCTCATATATGGTAGGGTACATTACAGGATGCAAGGCTTCTCCCCATATGATTTTCTGACGCGCTCGAGTAACGCGCAAAATCCCCGCTTGGGCTCCCCTACTATAGTTGATATAGCCAAATTGCTATCCAAACCGTCCAACATCTTTAATGGGCTCCGACAAGGGGATGGTCTGGCCTGCCTCCTCTTCAACCTGGCGTTGGCGAAAGCAATCTGAGACTCTGGCAAGTCAACGAGAGGGACTATCGTCACAAATCCTGCCAGATACTGGCTTATGCAGATGATATAGATATAACTGGAAGATCAGAACTAGCTGTACATGAATCCTTCATCCAGATCGTGCGAGCGGCACAAAAACTGGGGTTGCACATAAATGAAGGTAAGACTAAGTACATGGTGGTAGCATCTGCAGGAAGAACACCTAGAGTTGGTCAAACCTTCAAAGAAGTTGAGCATGAATTTCAAGTAGTGCCATCATTCAACTACCTTGGGTCAATCGTAGCAGGCGATAACAAAATGGAGGAAGAAATATACGGGTGGTTGCTAAAATTCAACAAAGCCTACTACAGTCTGTCAAGGTTCTTCAAATCCTGAAATCTTACCCGAACATCAGAGCTCCTGCTGTACAAGATTATGGCCCTGCCAGTACTCACGTATGGATCCGAGACTTGGATGCTCAGCAAAAGGCACTCTAACCTCATAGCCGCATTCGAGAGGAAAATTTTGTGGAGAATCGTTGGTCACATATGTGAAGAAGAGCGATTGCGGAGACGCTACAACCATGAGTTGTACGCTATTTACCTAGAAGCAGATAAAATTACGAAGATAAAGCATGGTAGACTCCGGTGGGCAGTACACCTAGCTCGAATGAGCGAAGAGGATCCTGCTCGGAAAACCCTTTGCGGCAGATTTCACGGCAGACGACAGCTTGGGAGACCTTCCCTGCGCTGGAGGGATGGCGTTGACCAGGACGCTCGGAGTTTAGGAGTACCCAATTGGATGACTCAGCTTGCGATCGAGTCCGATGGAAAAAAACTGTTGACAGGGGCCAGGACTGGACCCCGGCTGTAGCGTCGATGATGATGATATATATGTATACAAGCAGCAGTTGATATCAGGTACTAACTAAAATGCTATTGCTGATTTTAAAATGAAATGGGAAAATCCTGTCATTAATCTGTGTAAAAGGATAAGAAAAACCCTTTATCGTAAGTAAATGAGGAATACAAGTCAATATAAAAACCTAAAGTTATATGCTTAGCACGAGCTGCATCTTTTGCCTTGAGGGTTGGAAAGGGAAGGAAATGTTGGATGAGAGTAGAGATGAAAATACCTCGTTCCAAACTATTGTGCAAACTTGCCGATGCAGGTAGAGGACAGTTGAAATTTTTCTGAATTCCTTATTAATTGTAGTGGAGTGATCGTTTTGCTTTTAAATGACAGGTCTAGGCTAGTCATTCTTAATTTAGAAGTTTGACAGTGCGCACATAAATGATTTTGAAAAATACAGGTGTTAGAAATGGAAAATTTGAAAGTGCATTTTAGACATATTATATTGTGGGAGTTTAAACTTGGAAACAACGCTAGGACAACAGCTGAAAAAATATGCAGTGTCTATGGTAGTTTAGTAATAAGTGAAAGAACAGTGAGGAATTGGTTCACTGAATTCCGTTCTGTAGATATGACGCTTCAGGATGATCCAAGGCCGGGTCGGTCTTCTGATTCTGACGATAATCAATTGAAAATTTTGGTAGAACAAAACCCTAGCCAAACAACGAGAGAATTAGCAGAGAAGCTGGATACATCTCAATCAACTGTGCGCCGACACCTTGAAAAGCTAGGGAAGTTTGTAAACTTGGAGTCTGGGTGCCACACAATCTCACTGAAAACAACAAGGCGAACAGAATGTCCATTACCACAAGTCTCCTCTCACGCCAAAGAAATGTGCCTTTTTTGCCAATATTGTTACAGGGGATGAAAAATGGATAGCCTATAAAAATGTCGTCAGGAAAAGGCAGTGGCTCGATAAAGACACGACACCGGAACCTGATCCTAAAGCTAGTATTCACGGCAAGAAAATTTTATTGTGTGTATGGTGGGATCGGCAGGGTATCATTCACTATGAGCTGATGAATCGCAACGAAGCAGTTACAGCAAACGTATATGTTCAACTGCTGCAACATATGCAACAAAAACTTATTAACAAGCGTCCAGCGTTGATTAATCGACGGCAAGTAGCGTTAGTCCATAACAATGCCAGGCCCCACACCGCTAGGATCACCCAGGACAAAATATTGGAGCTAGGCTGGTTCGTTTTACCTCACCCACCATATTCACCCGGCCTTCATCCAACCGATTTTCATCTTCTCCGGTCGCTTCAGAATTTTCTTAACGGAAAAACTTTTACCAACGATGACCAGGTACTTCAGCACGTCGATTTCTTTTTTGCAACGAAGCCAAGAACATTCTACGAGGAGGGGATTGACACATTGCCTGATAGATGCCAACAAGTAATAAATAATAATGGTGAATATATTATAGATTTGTTTATGAATTTGTAATTTTTATAATGAAATAAATTTATAGCACAAAATCCGCAATTACTTATGACTCAACCCAATAGATTAGCTAAGTTGAAATCATCCCATATTACGAGGGAAGCAATAGAAAAACGATTGTAACTAGAGAGTCGAACAAAAAAATTAACAAAGGTTGCAACATACAATGAACATATACCAAAGAGATAATCCGATTTTTAAAGGAAACTAGCCTAACACGAATATAAATACATTCAACTTCAGAAAAAAGAAGTCACTACCGAGCGTTTCATGACGGGAGCTGCGAGCAGCAATTAAAACTCACCACCACTTTCCCTTAATGCAGTAGCACCATCATGATAACAATGATTAACACAGTGAAATCGGAAAAGTTTTTTACTGGAAACATCCTCAGTTAAATATTTTTTGGTTAAGCAAATAATGTGATTGAGAAAGAATAAACGTGTCTACTTACTAAACTCTCGGAATAAACTATTTAATTAAGGTACGTGGCTAAAAATCATTTCAAAGAACTTTCCCAAGCCAGGTGAAGGAGTGTGGTGTTTTGTTGGAAAGAATTTACGTACGTCGAATATAGTCCTTTGAGTTTAAGAACTAAAAATCTTTTGGATGGTTTGCGGTTATTTCTCAACAACAGGCAGCTGAAAACAGGCAGACAAACAATACTCCGATTGTTATAGTTTGAGCCAGTAAAACTGTCGATAAATTAACTCAAATTAACTCATCCGGTAAAGTCAAATTAATACACTTGCCAGTCTAATAGCCTATAACAGAATGATAAGCTAGAATAAAAAATTAGTCTTCTTAATTTATGGTTTATTAGGAATCCTAACATTGTTTTTTTTTCTGATAAATTGGCTATTGGTTCAACATTAAAACAAACTTGAGTTTTCGTTAACAATTTTTATAGTTATTGAAAATACACAAATATCTGTTATCAAATAATTGCTTTTTCAAATAGTACATTGTTCTTTAACATCAAAAAAGTTCACTTATTCAAATATTAAATTTAGTTTTGATTCAACTAAATAAGCGGATCTTTCACTATCTCTAGATATATGCCACCTTTCGATTGTAATAGAATTGCGGGAACCATTTTCAGCTGATCTGGAGTTCGACTAGTCTTTTTAATATAATGACTCTTCAACAACGAAATTATTCCGATCTTCGACTGTATCAAGCCCAGACGCTCTCCAATACAATTATGTGGCCCCAAACCGAATGGTATGTACGAGTATGGAGTAATATTGTTTTTATTTGATGCCGAAAATCTTTCAGGATCGAATTTTTCGGGGTCAGGGAAATACTGAAATTACAGTTTTGATTCAATTTTATTTAAGTATAGTTCAAAGGATCATCTATTTACCGATGGATCCCTATGAATTTCATAGACAGGCACATAGATTCCCATACCTTTTGGTATGGTTAGATCGAGATCCGGTGCCAGAGAATAACCTGCTGCTGCAGTACATTCTCTATCGAGAAAAGGAAGTGGTGGATACAATCGCAACACTTCCATCACGACCATATTTAAGTATTCCATATTCATGAGAATATCGTACGATAATTGTCCATTGCATGCTTGCAGCGTTTCTTTGATTTCGTCTCTTAAACGACTTTGGCAGTCCGGGTTCTTCGAAAGCTCGTAGGAAGTAAACGCCATTGTCGATGAAGCTGTTTCGAATCCTGCATCGAAAAATACGGCAGCTTGTGCAACAAGAAGATCATCATCGAATATCAAATCATTTTTCGTCTCAGCAGTTTTCAAGGCTATCAGAGTATCAATAAGATCATTACGTTGCGATGCCGACTTTTCTCGTGCCTCGATTGCAGACAGGGTAGCATTTCGTAGGAAGCTCTCATTTTCGTTGGAAAAGAACTGAAATTTTTAAAACACTTGCCGTTATCGTTTGTGTAGTTTGAACCGAGTGATAAGTGATTGTGTCAATGACCGACCTATTGAAAATTTTTATTGTAAATATTTACCCTGATTTTAAAGAACTTTGCCCAACCAGGATTGAAGAACATCAAATTGAATTTGATTGCTCGCAATGGTGGGAAAGAGAAAATTTTTCTTCCATTTTCACGAAATTCACCATTTGGATTTTTAATACTATTTGCCTGTATGCCAAAGGCTACAGTTGCGATAACATCTGTAGTATAGAGAGCGCTCAGTTCTTTGATTTCCAGCTCGATTTTGTTGGTTTTCGAGTCGGTCTTTAGCCCACATAGATAAGAGCTGAGCTCATCGCCAATCTGTGAAGTATTTATGAAATGCTAGTTATATATATTCATGCAAATTATTATTTTAAATATTATTAAACATTTTATTCTCTTTCGTTTGGAACAAGCTAGCTGGACAAAAGTCCAGTATTGACCAAATCCAATAGCGGAACCACTCATTGTTCCAATTCCAAGAAATATGTTGCACTAATTGTAACAACTGATAAAATAATGAGAGAGGTATAAAAGAAAGAGTTAAGTAAATTGCTACGAGGTTACAGTAATAAACATTGTTGGCTAATTTAGAAATTAAAGTTATGCCCTTTTTTATTTTATCATTTAATTGACTACAAATTGATTCGCGATTTGTTAAAAAATCCCTAGCGCATCAGAACCGCTAGTAAAACTAATTTTCGAAGAACAGTGGATGATTTGTGCAGATTTTGAGTGAATATTCTACCACTAGCTACTTAAGGACACCCTAAGTAATAATAGGCCCTAAGGCAATTTAATTTCGATGACTTCATCGAAAGTTACAGCAATAGAACGGTGTTTGGGATTGCCATGCGAAAAATGTCCGGGCCTTAGAAAATTTAAACATTGTTTACTTATTTTCATTGCAAATGTTCGCGATGTGAATACTTAATATAAGCATTTATTGGTACTAAAATAACAAAAACACTTCCTGCTGGCAACCCTTTGCTAGCACCGAAGCCAAAAGCCAAATTTGCCTCATGTTGAAGTTAACTTACTCTGCGAATTCCGTATTGATCCGATGACTGAATTGGAAGTTATAGGGATACAAAGAAATTTAGGGTTACCACTCCAAAAGTTTTCAAATTTTTTCAGATCGTTTGTTGTTTATTTTCACTACAAGATCACTATAATTTGAAAATTTTATGATAAAAGCGCTTACTAAATATATGCCAAAAAAAAAAATACAAAACCGACCATAGCTGGCAACCCTGTCATTCTTTTTCCAACTAGATTTCTACTGAATATTGTGTACAATAAGTTTAATTTGCCATATGTATTTGGTGACGATTCCATGACTGCACTGGAAGCTGTAAGGCAAAGAGTATTATTTTCCCGAGTGAATTTTCAAAATTTAAGTCACCTAAATTACCATAGCTCGCAGCTCCGACCTACTTTTTCTACCAAACGTGCCTGAGAGTAAATTCAGCTGCTGTGTGAACTTCGTTAAAATCTGGTGCCTGAATCAGAATTGATAGGGTCAAAAGCACTTATTTTTCTTAGTGTTTTTTCAAGATGGCACCACTGGCACAGAATTCCCCCGTTTGAAAATCGCTTCTATCAGACCTGGTCCTTCTTAACACCAATACATTCTCTAAATTTCAACTGTATCTGATTATCGGGCCGTAAATTCCCGTGAACAGAAGTTTTTGATTCTAAAAATATATACGCTAAAAAATCATTGTTCTACCCTTAATATATTTTGCAGCTAATATATATCTCTATTAATAAAAAAAGTTTTGGAAATTTGGTCGGATTATATTTTTATTTTTCTCTTATAGTAGACACATAAACGTACGAAATCTGACGTGTATATATATATATATATATATATATATATATATATATATATATATATATATATATATATATATTTGAGAGCAATCTCTACACAGTAGTTAAATGGCAGGCACAATAAGAGGTAGCAAAAAGAATGAGCTTTTATATATATAAATATATATATATATATATATATATATATATATATATATATATATATATATATATATATATATATATATATATATATATATATATATATATATATAGTATATATATATATCTATATATATATATATATATATATATATATATATATATATATATATATATATATTTATGTATATATATGTACTGCGACTGTGAACTTTTATTGATTTTCGCACGGCTTTAGTACATGCGTCCAGTAAAATGTACAATTTAAAATCGTAAATGGTCTGGGGGTTGGTGAGCGAAGCGAGCAGAGGGCGAAGCCCCCTAGTTTATATTAAAAACATTTTTTAACATTATTATATTGCCCTAGCAATAATATTATATTGCCAACACATAGTATTCTTAAAATTTTATATATTGGCAGGCGTGTGGTGAATTTGTCTGTTACAATATTATATTAGTAGGCCGAAATTAAATATTAATATGGCAATAAGTTATATTAACGTCTTACAATACTATATTGGTATAAGGGACAGCACAAAGTTTTACGTGCCAACGATACGCGGTGCTACCAAATGGCCCCCCATCAAAGTACTAACCGCGCCCAATACTGCTTAACTTCAGTGATCGGACGAGAACCGGTTATCCCAGTGTGGTATTGCCATGTTTCATATTAACATCCTAACACACAATAGTAGCATTGTACTTTGTTGTTTCACCACCCTTGGTTAATACATTTATATAACAAGAAATAGCACGGGACGGACGCCGCGCTAGTACCCAACGGGAAAACTAATCCGTTAACATACTCCCCGTAGGCATTGCATATAATGCATGGAAACATTTCAGATCCATACCCGGTTCATGACTTTTTAACATTGCATGTCCTAGACTGGCAAGGCATACACAAGGGGAACTTTGAGCTTTCAGCTATATAGCTTTATAAAAAGAACTTTTCAGAAAGTCCGACATTGTATTCTTGCAATCCCGTCATCCATGGGAAATGCGTATTTAAGCTGGAACAGGCAGCCGATCATACCTTTGTATGATCCAAAATGTGTAGATAATGCGTGCTGAGTGGCTGCGACTCGCATTGGAATTTCTATCAGCGTATTATCGCAATAAGGCTGGTATTAAGTTAATCGTGAAGCTTAATTTTGACAAGTCTCTATTATTTGGTCATTCTTTTGAGGAAAATTTGACAAAGCAGAAATATATATATATATATATATATATATATATATATATATATATATATACATATATATATATATATATATATATATATATATATATATATATATATATATATATATATATATACCTATATATCAGCAAAAGAGGTAAGGTAGATAATCTCTGGAGTGCCCGGTCGGGTTGAGCTGAAATTTCCAGAGAACATATATGCATATATAAACTAGTGCAGTGATTAATTGAAATTATGACATCCTTAGCCCCTTGGCGGCGGCAGGCATTTTAGTGAAATTTCATGTACCCCTATATTTCTATGCAGAGTATAGTTTTGCTAAAATTAGGCACTGGGAATGAAAATGAATTATTTTTTATGCTTGTTTATGGTAAAATTTGGAAATTATGAGCCATATGTGGGCGCTGAGTGCCTAAAAGTAGGCAAGGATTTTTTTTTCAAATTTCGATTTGTCAAAGCTTTTGACATAAATATTGAATCATCCTAAAACTTGCAAAGCGTATTGAGGTTGACTAAAACTATACATGCAAAACTGTGCGGGCAACCCTGTAGCTACGGCAACAACGTGAAAAAATCCTTCAAGTCGTTGACTTCCCTGAAAATGTTTTGCATTTTCACAAAAAATTCAAATTATTCATAAATTTTAACTGTTGTCTACCATGTCAATTTGACATTTTTAAAATTCCAACTTGCACAAGAACGGCAACCCATCACCAAATTACCTCTATTTTCAGCATTTGAAACTTCTGTTCACGAGAACTGACGACCGGATAATCAAACCATTATGAAATTAACTAGGGCCAGGCCTGAAAGAAGTGATTTTGCTAAAATTCGGGCAACCGTGTGGCAGGGGTGCAATCTTGAAAAATTACTATGAAAAAAATGCTTTTTAGCCTATTGCTTTCGATTAAGCCAACAAAATTCACACAGTACTTGAATTTTACTTTAAGCCACATTTGTTAGAAATTTGGTTGAAAATTTAGGATAAAGCTGCCAGGTATGGAAGCTTTTGTTACCTAAATCTTGTTTTTCCTATAACTTCCGATCCAGTCACGAAATCAAAACGAAATTCATGTAGTGAATTGGCCTTATTGTAAGCAATGGCATAAGAATAGCTTTTCTTTACTAAGCGATTTTGTCATTAAATTTGCAAATATTAACGATCTTGCAATGACAATTAACAGTCAATATTGATGTTTCCAAATTTTGAAAAAACTGCAAGTGGTAGCCCTAAAATTCTTTTCACCCTTATAAATTCCAGCGCAGTCATTCAATCGAAACGATATTCACAGAAATAGAAGTTAGGAACCAATGTTAAAATTTTCCGAGTTTTGATTAAATATCGTTTAATCGCTGAAACTTTCGATGAAATCCTCGGATAACAACAAAATTCAAAGGATAGGTTGGTAGACTTATTGCTGCTTCGGTGGAAAAATGCTGTCAGCTTTGAACATTTTCATCATTTAATATGTTATAGGAGATTCTGTGAAAGAAATGGCTGCTATGATACTACAAAACAGTGTATTACGTCTTTTCACATTTTTTGGTCACTCAAGGACAATTTCTTCGAAAATCAGTTTTCTACACTAGAGTTTTTCTTTTGTTAATTATATTTTTCAGTGTTTTTTTTTTCTTTGAACCCCATAAATCTATCGACAATGGTTTTATTTTGGATGATTTGTACGTAAACGAAAATAAGTAAACATAAAATAATCGCATGAAAAAAAAACGGTAAAAATAATTTTGTCCAACTAGCTTGTTTTCGTTGAAACACTGCGCGTTGCAAATATCAAGCAAAAGCTATTTTATTATATTAATTCGTACCTCTGAAATCAATGGCAACATTTGTTTCAACTTTGCACTGGAGAAAACCGGAGTGATTTTTGTCCTGATCTCTTTCCACTCGGGGTTTTTAATAAAAAATATATTACTGTAGCCCAGTACGTCAGCATGCGGGTCAACAGTTGAATACCTAAATAATATATATTTCCTTAAATCTTCTTCGGATACGTTAACACTTACCTGTTACTAAAATTGTTGAAGTCCTTGATTAGTAGTCTTCTCAACAAATTCAAATCTTTGATAAGCAAAACTGGCGTAAGGAGCGAATAGAATCCTACCACTGGTGAATTGATAGCAGATTTGTCATGATACGCTTTTCGTATAGATTGAGCTGCACTGTCTTTAAGCAGCATCATGTCTTTGACGTTTCCGAAGAAGAAGTTTGGCTTTGGAAATGGTATGTTTTTCTTTTGCCAATATTTATGTGCATTTTTCATGTAGAAATACAGTAGTAAGAGGACGGAAATTAAAAATATTATGAGCTCCATTACGAATGGCATTGTCGTTGGAAAATATATTGGATGTGGTACTACTGTTAGCAAAAATAGTTTAGAAGTAGTATTGCAAAGTTTACAACGACAAGAAGTATCCTTAAAACGCCTTCCTTGTGGCCAATAATCTAATTAATCACTTATTTTCTTGAATATGTTGTGCTGCAAATCCATCTTTTATTTCATGACTAGGAATATTTTTAAAAAATTGTCGCTGGCAAGCATCAAAATATTAAATAAGCAAGTTCACTGTTTGTACAAACTTGAATACTTTTAAGCTTGGAACCGCTTGATTATACTTAGAAAAAATTTTCAAACAATCACTAATTTTCGTAATCAACACTTGATTGAATTGTTTAACTTTTCATTAAACTTCTTTTTTCGCATTTATGATTATTTACTTTTTAACTTCACAGCTCTAAACATCACAACTATTATGTTTCTTCACGAAATTAATAATTTTCAATGCACTGAACTATTGAAAACCGACTTTCATCTTAACTGCATCAGTTTCAATTGAAATCTGGCTAATTCTTGACATACGAGTATGACACAGTCAACAGATAGTCGTTACTCGCTTATAAATGAAATTTGAATTAATATGATGATAAGCGTATCAGCTATCTTGTGAGTGACCGTTTTAATTTTCAGAAATTCTTAAGTGTTACTCTTGAATAATTTCATAAGCATTATATACATTCAACAAATATTACATATATATTTATTTGTTATGAAACGATGTCCTCTAATCGGAAACAAGTTGAAAGAATAAGTTAAAGTGAAATGAATGGAGAGATAACGTGATCTATGAACATAAGCTCTGATCAGACAATAAACTTCTAAATCATGCTTAGATTGTATTATCTTACTGAGAGATGAGTTATCTTTTTACTAATGTTCGAAGAACATTAATATTAAAACCGGTTTGACTAAAAATTCATATTTCCATTTATATATTTATATTTATTTATTTATTTATCCACCAAACATAGGTACAAGTTACAAATTGCATAAGTGGTACCAAATAAAAATTGAAAACTAAAGTAAAGTAAAAAATAACAGAAATATTAAATAAGTAACAAACAAATTAGAAAAGTAACAAATAGATTAATCAATAACAGTAAATAAATAAAACATTAATATATAGTATATAGCAGGGGTGGGCAAACCTAATACTGGTATGATCGACATTAATTTTTTAATTTATGCGCGATCGACTTCGAAAAATGGGTTAAATTAAAAAAAAAAAAAAAATTAAATTAAGGTCTTTATTGATATTAATATTTATACATTGTATTACTACTTTGTGCAATGTACTTTATTAATAAATATTTTGGATTAATTTTTGATGTATATGAGTGACTCTCGATTTCATCAAAAAGTATTGTAGAGTTAGGCTTGTAGCAATGCCTTCTAGAAGTACGGGCCGTCAGGCTACGTAATCGTTCTCGCCGTGACGTCATGAGTTTAGGAAATTTGACATTTCCACGAGGCAGTGCCGATGTACACGGAGATTTCACTTGCGGTTTTTTGGTTAAAATAATAATAAAACGTTAGTTTTTTGTGCGTGGACGCGTTATAATAATAATATTTAGTCATAACGTACACTTTGTGCCAATTAATTGTATCGCGACAGTAAATCGACACGAACCATCACATAACCTAACACCAACCGATAAACATTTCATAGCGAATTTTTCTAATTATACCGCGCGCACCACATTAATTTGTGTTTTAGCTGTTCACTAACACTGTTCTGCATAAAACACTTTAGTTTTCATTTCACTCACTTTAATACAACCCGTACAATTAACATTTTCCCGCGGACGTCCGATAAGACTACGTGTGTTTTTCGCGACATTTGTCCCGATGCTCTGACGTCATCATTCTGCATTACGGCCCGTACATCTAGAAGGCATTGCTTGTAGGCACTGAAGCACAATGCTAGATTTGATGAAATACCCACGTTATCGAATTCTCTAAAAGGAAATGAAATAAATTCAAAAATCGGTTGAAGGTTATTGAAATTTGCAAATCGTCTCTCGAATTCTTGTTTAAAATTTTCCAGTTCAAGACAAAACATTTCAATATTACATGTACCAGTAGGCTAGGTTAGGTTGTACCAGTTGGCACAAGGCCACACATGGACCTATTGGTACATAGTGCTACCAGATAAATGGGGCAGGAGAAAAAAAATCAGTCCAAGCGGCCATCGAAGGCCCCGGACTCTTTCGCGAACTGAAAAATGTCTTTCAGCTTTCAGTTAGATTCACCAGTAAGTTTATTATGTTTTTCAAAATATGGAAAATATTTAAAAATTTTGCCTATTTAGTTGTGAAGCAAAAGGTTTTAATTTTACTTAAGAAACATTTACCGAACTCAACAAGTCAACAATATTTTCCTTTTCTTGTAATTGTAAATTTAGCAAGTTGTAACGGCTCATAGAAGAAATGCTAACATCTTTACCCATACTGGATCTTCCAATTGTTCATGTTTTTCTCCCAATGTGTCCAAAAATGCAATAATTTCAGGCAAACGATTTAGAAATCTTTGCCAAAATCTTCCTGAGCTAAGCCATCTAAAACTTAGTACTGTTTTCGATTTCACGTTCATGCAAATTTTGACGTGAAATTTATTTCGGCGAAAATTTAGCTTACCACTTTTAAGCGTGACAAATCGCTTGGAACATCCTTTCGCTTTGAAAATGCAAATAGCTTTGGCACATGTCTCGAATAATTTCACGCCAATTTAGTAGGTGCAGTTCATTTTTTAGGCTAGTACTGAGTTAATCGTGAAGCTAAATTTTGACATGTCTCCATTATCTGGTCATTCTTTCGAGCAAAAATTTTGAAAATGCAGAAAAGCGGGGGCAATTATCATTTCTGACGGATAAGATGTCAAGAGTTTAAATTTTTGAACAATTTTATTATTGAAAAGACATTTACACAATTCAATTTTAAAAATTCATACACCAAATGTCACTATTTAGCTCGAAAGAATTAACTACACAAACTACATTGGCGTGAAAAGATTTTAATTTCAATTTTATTTTATCTAAAATTGAGATTAACGTTTCTTGCGCTGTGTGTGACAATTAACTATCTCGGTAGCAGGGAGACGAATGCAAATGCAGGCAAGGTGTATAGAACAGAGAGATTTAAGGAAATGAAACAACCGGATACGTATACGAGATTTAGTGAAGCAGTTTTAGTAAAATGATATAAATCTTTAAACTGCACAAATCGAGAGCATAGCTATCTCGGATTTTCCCGTTGGCTTCTCCGCCACCAAGGCTCTGCGAGCTTTTGTGTGAACTGAAACTGCGTGGACCGCGTCACTAATTAGATGACGAGGCATTTGGCTTGTCCGATTGGATCTATTAACCCAAGGCCCCTTCCAAAATGTACTGAATAAATCGTCTACTAAATTAACTTAGTAAATTATTAAAAATGTCTGTGATCGCCTGTCGAACTGTTTGCGATCGACCGGTCGATCGCGATCGACCGTTTGCCCATCCCTGGTATATAGCTTAAGGTTAAGGGGTAAAAGAGAGTATTTGAGGGATAATTTGGAAATCGTAGGTGAATATAGATTGCTTATGCTGTTGAATATCCTGCAGCAACTATTTATTGGCTCATTAGCTGCATATGTGGTCGAATGTGGATATTCTTTTAGGAAACGATTGGACCTGGACCTATTGGACCTATTCAGGAATTCGACACTAATAGCGGCTCTAATAGTGTACGTTAAACATCGATAGTACTATCGATACTATCGATAGTTCAGAACTATCGAACATCCACTGTGAGCATTTTACGTTTGCTTCGTTTTTCGCGTTTATAATATTTGTTGTTATTAAAAAGCAGCACAAACCAAAGATAGCAGACCACTCTTATATTTTGTTAGTTTTGTCACTTGTTATTTGTTATAAAATGAAATAGCATGAAGAAGGAAAAAATGTAAAATTTAACTGCACATGAAAATGATAAGCGTAGAAAATTAAGACTAAGAGAGAAAAAATTCCAAATAGTAATTTTGCTAAGTGTAATACTCGTATATGCCGCAATCAATACAAAACAAGTAAAAACAGGAAAAATTTATCAAATCATTTAATCTATAGCAAAAACTCAATCTATAGCAAAAACTCATGGTCCTAGTAACGTCTTTGAGAGCAGTTCAACGAAATCTAGACAAATCGTCAAAAATTATTTTGAAAGAGCGAAATTCTACGCAGATGATTTTGCCCGAAAAAATATTTAGATGAACTATAAGTTCGTATTATTGTTTTGGACATAGTGCCTTTGCGGAAGGAGAACATGAAGGCTTTCGTGATTTCGTGGCTGATTTAAAACATACTTGCTACCAAAATACTTCGAAGACGTTAAAACGCGAGTTCAAATACCATACATTTTTTTTTTATATTCTAGATCCCTTTGGCAAGGATTATGTTGGCTTATGACGATTCGTATCAGCCATCGGTTTACGATAACACCCGTTTATGGTGGGTTTGACCTCAAATTTTTACTCTAGACAACAAAAACACATAAATGACTCAAAACAACGCAACGAACACGAAACCGCAGTTTAAGACACGTTGATACACGTATTATCAATTCCAGAGAAAAATCGTCCTTCGGAGAAAAGCAAATTTCTCAGCAATTTTCCGGCTACAACCTTCCACCACAAGAGCTAACACGCGTATGAAATACCATAAATGCAGTTCAAAATATTTCTTTAACTACTGATATGTGGACAAATCCAAGCAAAGAAAGAATACTGGCAATCAGATCTTATTTTAGTATTAAACTCGTTTCGCCGAAAATTCATATTTCTTTATATATATATATATATATATATATATATATATATATATATATATATAAATATATATAATATATATATATATATATATATATATATATATATATAATATATATATATATATATATATATATATATATATATATATATATATATATATATATATATATATATATATATATATATATATATATATATATATATATATCAGCAAAATGATTTTCCAAGATAATCTCTGGAGTGGCCGATTCGATTGAGCTGAAACTTTCGGAGAACGTAGATGTATATAGTAGGTAGGTCCACGACTTTTTCAAATTCAGATATCCTAAACCTTTTGGCGGCGGCGAGCGTTTTAGTGAATTTTGAGGTACTCCTATATTTCCAAGCAGTGTAAATTTTCGTTGAAAAAAGTATTGGCAATGAAAATTAATTATGTTCTAAGCTTGTATATGATAAAGAATTGAAATTTTTGAGCCGTGTGTGGGTGCTAAGTGCCTAAAAGTAGGCAAGGATTTTTTTTTCAAATTTTGATTTGTCATTACTTGTGATCAAAACATCGGATCATCGTGAAAATTGCAGAGCGTATTGATGTTGACTAGGACTTAGCATATATGGGTTTTCAAGGTTGTACGGGTAACCCTGTAGCTACGGCAGGCTCCTGAAAAAAATCCTTCAATGATTTTTGGCAAAAGTTTCAAATCATTGATAAGTTTTGACCTTTGTCCATCATGTCAAATTGAAATTTTGAGAATTCTGATTTGCACAAGAACGGCAACCCATCACCAAATTACCTCTATTTTCAGCACTCGAAAGTTCTGTTCACGAGAACTGACGACCGGATTATCCGATCATAATGAAATTCACAGGACATGTTGGTATTAACTAGGACCAGGTTTGATAGAAGTGATTTTGAAATGCAGGTAACCCTGTGGCAGTGGGTACCATCTTGAAAAATCACTGAGAAAAAAAAACAGCTTTTTGGCCTATAACTTCCGATTCAGCCATCAGATTTAAACAAAACTCACACAGTACTTGAAATCTTACTCTATGTAACATTTGGTGAAAAATTGGTTGAAAAATTAGAATAGGGCTGCCAGCTATGGTGATTTTTTGTCTCATAAATCTTGCAAATTTGCTCAGCAAATTAAAGCTTTTTTCCCTATAGCTTCCGGTCCAGTGCAGAAATCAAAACGAAGTTCATGCAGTAAATGGACCTTAATGTGAAGTAAATGTCGTAGGGATTTCGTACAAAAATCATGAAAGGGCTGCCAGCTATGACCATTTTTGTATTTTTGTGGAATTTCTTTACTGAGCGATTATGGCATTAGATTTGCAAATGAGAATAATCCTGCACTGAAAATTAACAACAAATATTAACGCTTTAAAAATTTGAAAAGTTTTGAGGGTGGCAACCCTAAAATTCTTTTCACCCGTAAAGCTTTCAGCGCAGTGATTCAATCGAAACGAAATTTACTGGTTGGGTTTAACTTGACGTGAAGCAGATTTGGTATATATTTTGCTCTGCTGCTGACACAGGGTAACCAGCATTAGCCATTTTCGTAAATATTGCACCAACAAATGCTTGAAATTACATACTCGTATGCAAAGCATTTGCGATAAAAATAATAAACCAATTTTAAGTTTTCCGAGTTTTGAACATTTTTCGGATGGCAGTCTCAAACAACGTTTAACCGCTGAAACTTTCGATGAAATCCTCCGATGAGAACGAAATTCAAAGGATAGGTTGATTAAGCACGATCATTTTATGGTAGATTTATTGCTGCTTCGTTGGGAAAGTGCTGCCAGCACTGAACATTTTCATCATTTGTGTTATAGTTGAGTTTTGTTGCTTGAGATAAGGAATGGTTGATATGATTCTACAAAACAGTGTATTACGTCTTTCCAAATTTTTTATTCACTCAAAGACAATTTCTTCGAAAATTAGTTTTCTAGCGGTTCTGATGCGCTAGAGTTTTTTTTTTCATAGAGGTAAATTAAATTCTACATTATTAACGGAATTTAACATAAAATGATTTTACATTCGAATATATTCACAGAATTTAGGCCACAGAGTTCTTGAGTAGGTTGTTTTTGGAAGATAGGGAGTACTTATCTTGCTATTTCTTGTTTAGACAAGAAATACTACAGTAAGCAAATGGAACATTTGATCAAAAGTAAATGCAATCGTCACTGATTGAAGTTAATGCAAGCAAAACTTCTTCAATTTAATTATATTCCATGCCTCGCGCATACTTTAGATTTGACTGTGTTTGATATTGACGGCACCTGATTTTCATTTTATCATGAAAAAGTGCAAAGATATTGATACTTATTTTCAACCGAGCTCAGTTGTTTCAGATATACTGACAATTGCACAAAGACAGCTCAACAGACCTGAATTGAAGTTGATTCAGCAGTTTCGTTCACGTTGGAATAACGCATACGCCAAGATCAAATGTTTCTAAGAAATCAGGCAAGAATTGACTTTGGCATTAGCTGAATGTGAGAAAGCACCTGAAACGTTACTCGCCGAAGATTTAAATGTGATACCTAATATTATTCTGCTATTAATAATAAA
>OX376373.1:148835599-148963238 GCA_947369275.1 Nemotelus nigrinus
AGTATAGGGTTTGTTTACGTGTCGTAACAATTCCAGGTTTTCTTTCGTCACAGAATGTCCTTCTTCGATAATATGCATTGCCACCGCTGATCGAACCGAATTAATTCCTCGTCTTTCCCCGCTTGCTACTTCCTTTATGTGCTCTTGGAACCTCGTCGTGATGAGCCGTTTCGTCTGGCCAATGTAATATTTATCGCAATCACCGCAGCTTATTTGATATATACCGCTTTTTTCTCCGTCCGTTAGTGGGTCCTTCTCGCTTCCTAATCGTCTTTTCAGCGTAGCGTCTCTACTGGATCCGACAACTTTGATGTTGAACTTTTCGATAAATGATTTGATTTTGTAGAAATTACTGGACATCGGTATACTAATCCATTTTGTTTCTTCTCTGGCGTTGGCTTGTTCGAATAATGTTGTATGCTGGTTTTTCCATATTTGGTCTTCTTTCTTCCTCATTAGTTTTTTAATTGCTTCGATGCAGTACCCGTTCTTTGTTGCTGTATCGAGGATGTATGCCCTTTCTTTTTGAAAACCTGCTTTTGTTAAGGGGTATGTGAACAGACTAATGAGGAAGAAAGAAGACCAAATATGGAAAAACCAGCATACAACATTATTCGAACAAGCCAACGCCAGAGAAGAAACAAAATGGATTAGTATACCGATGTCCAGTAATTTCTACAAAATCAAATCATTTGTCGAAAAGTTCAACATCAAAGTTGTCGGATCCAGTAGAGACGCTACGCTGAAAAGACGATTAGGAAGCGAGAAGGACCCACTAACGGACGGAGAAAAAAGCGGTATATATCAAATAAGCTGCGGTGATTGCGATAAATATTACATTGGCCAGACGAAACGGCTCATCACGACGAGGTTCCAAGAGCACATAAAGGAAGTAGCAAGCGGGGAAAGACGAGGAATTAATTCGGTTCGATCAGCGGTGGCAATGCATATTATCGAAGAAGGACATTCTGTGACGAAAGAAAACCTGGAATTGTTACGACACGTAAACAAACCCTATACTTTGGACGCCTGGGAGAGTTTAGAAATATTGCGGAAGGATGCGGAAAAGTTGATGAACACAGACGAAGGAAATTGTTCATCCAAATTAATAAAACTGCTCGCCAAAAGATGGACAAATCGCGTGTCACACTAATTACTTTTTAATGAGCATTTTACACTAATTACTTTTTAATGGGCGTGTTACACTAACTACTTTTAATATTTCTCTAATTACTTACGTATCTTCCCACTTTTAATGTAACTTTTATAATTTTTACCTGTATCTTTGTACCGATTTTGTATTTAAGCCCATGTGACCTTGCAAATGATTTACTAGCTAAAGTACTGAAGAAGGGAGTAAATAGCTCCCGAAATACGTATCTACGCAAATAAATAATTTTGTAGTAGGAGAAACTACGGATTTTTATTTTTATTATTAAATCCAAACTACAAGCATCAGAAACGATAACTATTACTCTTGTTGTTATAGGAAAAACTTTGTTTAATTTTTTCAAAATATAGTGATTTTTAAAATTATGAAAAATATTTCTTTGCTTATAATTACCAAATAAAGCGTTTTGTTTTTGGAATCATCGTGAACTTTTGTTTTTGCAACAAACATAAACAATTACATTATAGCATATATTGTTATTGTTTCATAAAGCCTGTTAAAATGGAAAAAAAATGCTGGACCTTTTTGCCTCCTGGCTGTCTCTTTCTGCCCCAACTATGGGGCAAAAAGAGACAGACGACAAGATCTCGAAATATTGCAAAATAACATATTTCTGATATGATAATTCAATCAAAAATTGGGGTAAACATGGCCAGATAACTAATTGTTTGATTGGCGTTGTGCATTTAAATGTAGTTTGCTCAGTTTTCACAATAAAATTCGACATAGTAAAAATAGACCTTAAAGCCCCGCTCTACCCTACTTATGAATTTACGTCAATTGCGTCTACAAGCAATTCAACTGTTGAAACTGGGGAAATTTACTTACGAAGGAAAAGTCGAAAGGAAAAAAATCCAAGGAGTTATTATTTCTACCTGAAGGTCTATTCAAAAGCAAACCTTATAGCTGCCCAAATTATGATGAAAAAATGTATAGATATAGAGTATACCAAAACCTGGAGAAACCTCCCATTGGAAACGACTTATGTCTCATCGACTACTGGTTTGATTCGAATACTGAGACAATGAAAATGTTTTTTCTATAGCATCTATGTATACTTGTGTCTTCTGTTCCGAGTGACAGTTTTTTCGAAAACTAACGTGATTCACAGTGATCGCAAAAACCGCTTAAAGTTTCAAAGCGTCTCAACGAATTGCTTTTCCTAAATCAAAATGCTCAGCATTTTGGAAATGAATAAAACTCTATATTTCTGTGTTTCTCTATAATAGTAATTGAATTCTCAGTTATTTTTTAGTAAATTTATGAATCTTGGGTGTATATACTAATTTCGCAAAAACACATATACACCATCGATCGTCTATCGATAGCCTATCGATAGTTTTAAAAATAACATCGATATTATCGAAATAACGTACACTAGGCTCTGATGACGTCGATTGGGAAGCAGGCCGATATCACCATTCTTCTGGAGGCTAGTGTTGATAAATTTAAATGACATAGTCGAAACTCATAAGGAGGTAGGCTATTAAAATCATAGGGGTTGTACATTTCTCTCAAGGGGAACAGTAAAAATTACTTTTGTATTGACTCGAGTCTGTCACTGTGGGTTTCAAAAGCAGGATTCCAGCTAATGCAAACGTATTCAAGAATAGGACGTACAAGTGAAGTGTATAAGGATCTTGTGACCCACAGGTTTCGAAATTCTTTGGCACGTCTTTTGATGAAGCCTAGCTGTTTGTTTGCAAGGGAAAGTATTTGATCATAGTGTAAGGTGAAGCCGAGTTTTTCATCTAAGATAACACCGAGGTCAACAATGTTATCCACTCTAGTTAGAAAATTATTGTCGAGGAAGAACGTATTGAGTGTGACCTTGCATTTACGGCAAAAACTAATAACATGGCATTTATCAATGTTGAAAGACAGCTTGTTTGCATTGCACCAGTGATAGAGTGAATCAAGCTTCGATTGGAGAAAAAGGGCATCTGATTTGGATTCATTGGTCTAATAAACTTTGAGATCAAGGACGCTAGATATAATATGTCGGAAATAAATATATTGAAAAGAAGTGGACCAAGATGGCTACCTTGTGGTACACCAGAGCGAGCAGTAATGTTTTTCGATAAAAGTCCTTGCAATTTTACACATTGTGTTCGATTGCGAAGGTAAGTAAGATGGCACCACTGGCACAGATTGGCACACATTTCAAAATCGCTTCTATAAGACCTGGTTCTACCCAAAACCAATACATTCTTTAATTTTCAGCCGTATCTGATTATCGGGTCGTAAGTTCTCGAGAACAGAAGTTTCTGGTGCTAAAAAAATTAGGCGAATTCGAGAAAGGTTACCTACCGTTCTTGCCTGATGTAAAATTTCAAAAGTTTTACTTTGGCTATGCAGAAAAAACATAAAATTTATATATGAGAGACTTTTTTTAAAAAAACGACAGTTATTCAGGAGAGTCGATGATTTAAAGTTTTTCACTTTCAGTGCCTGCCATAGCTACATGGTTGCCAACATGCTCATAAAAAACAAGATAAATTTGCAACTTAGTAATATCAATATGTCCTGTAAGTTCCATAATGATTTGATAGTTCTGGCAAAAGTTATCGCAATTCAAAAGTTTTCAAATTTTCCCTATCTCTTTGCAGGCACCTAGCGCACACATAGGGTTAAAAACTTTCAAAACATTATCATATCCACATTTAAAGCATGTTCGAAATTCATTTCGTTAGCTTAATTTTTGCGAAAAATATTTTTTACCAGAATAATATAGGTATACATATTTAACATATCACAAAAATGGCCGCCGGCAACAAAGGGCTAGAGATTATTAAATATTTACTGCATATTCAACAATGTATCCTAAAAATTTCAGTTCAATGGGATGGCGCGTTCCCAAGATTATATATATATATATATATATATATATATATATATATATATATATATACAATATATATATATATATATATATATATATATATATATATATATATATATATATATATATATATATATATATATATATATATATATATATATATATATATATATATATACATATATATATACACATATATTATATATATACATATATATATATACATATATATACATATATATATATATATATATATATATATACATATATATATATATATATATATATATATATATATATATATATATATATATGTATAGAAATATGAAATTTTGGCCAAAGTGATGTTAATACTAATGGTAAAAATAAAACGTGAAACTCTTAAATGGTTTACTGACTTAACGTTTCTTTAATCATGTCTGGACTTGCAATTCAGAGGTTACCATGAAGCAGAGGTTTGTAATGTAATTGGCTATATATTTGGTTAAATATATAAAACAAAAAAAGTAGGTTAAATGAGTTTCACAAGATGGACTCTGAACCTCATGGATATAACTTTGAATTTCACTTATCTAAATATGCTTCCTCAACCTTTGTTTGAGTGCGTGATGTCCATTTGTGGTTTATTCCTCAACCGAAAAAAATGGTCCTGTACGTCAGTAAAATAATGTGGAATTTCGCTATAAAAGATAAGTTAACCATAATGAATTGATATTTAACCATTCTGGCTACCTCAGTAATTATTGAGATACCACTTTTTGCGTTGAATATAATTAAAACTATTTCATGAATCAAAAAAACGTTTTTCAAGAAATTGGAGAATTAAAGCAGCTGTAAGACAATGTCGTTCAACATTTTGCCAAAAGAGAGAAAAATAGATTTAGCTTTCAAATAAAATGCTTCTACAGTAGGTCAATTTCAACACATACAAGTCACATGGAATGTGATGCCGAGAGCTTGCCTAGGACAAAACAAAAATTGATGTCGAAATACAATTAGTAGTGATTAATTAAAATATTATTTTCTCATAGAATCCTTTATAGTAGGCAGGGATCACAGCTACGTAATGGAAAGAGATGAAACTATCGGGCCTATTACGGTTCACAGCATCATACTGTTGTGTCTACTATCAAGTAGACACAACAATCCAGTAGACACAGCACTAGTGCGCTATTATGGTGCACAACAATACTTTGTTGTTTGTCTTCATTGTGGAACGTGTTTTGAATCTGTTACTTCTAACAGCTGTCAGCTATGAGTTGACAGAAAAAATCCAAACAGGCAAATTTTTATCATATTTATTTATTTCGGAAAACAGAAATATTGGAAAAAAATACAGCATTTTAATGCATCAGTCTTATCACTTTTTTTCTTTCAAAAAGATCAGTTGGTACTATAGTTTAGTCTTAAGCATTTTCATTCAGACGGTTTAATTCGGCTTTGATAAGATCCACTTTTTGTTTTTTAATTGCATATCAACTTCGCGAAGTTGCGACTTTTGTATCTCTTTATTTTCAATAATTTCCAGTTTTCTTTCTTCAATTTCCAATTTTCTTTTTTCAATTTCCAGCAGTTTTTCACTTATTTGATACTGCTTGTAGCAGTTATCTTCTATTGCTTTTATTGATTTTATCATTTTGGTTTGGTTGATGGTTTGCTTCTCTATCGCATCCATTTTGGCATCTCTACGACGCTTATTGGGGTTTGCGGTTTGCGATTTGGGTGGCAACGAATTTTCCGCGATGGAAACTTCTGCAGTTGAAGTTTCTGGCGGAATACCAACAATTGAATCATCCTCTGTTAGAAATACTCCAAAGGATTGCCCAGGAGGATTGACAGCTAAATGGGTATTGAGCAAGTCAGCAACTGTCTCTTAAAGAGCTGTTAATGGTAGCTCCTGGGAGGGACCACCACCCGTTGCCTCGATATTTCGCTTGTTGTTGGTGACTTTTCTGCGTTAGTTTTGCTTGTAATTCGTCCAAACCTAATAAAAACTCGCGTTGTAAGAGTAAAAATCCTGTTTCATATTTGTCACTTACGCGTCGCCAATCCTGCCTTTTGCGAATCGGAGGACCAAGACTATTTAGCTGGTCGCTTAAGTCTTCCCAAAAGGCTTCATGGCCTTGTTTTGTTTGGCCGAACTGATGCTGCCCTCTTGCTGTGGGTTGTTTTCCATGGTGGAAATGAGGAGTTTTATTTGCTCCTTGTTGGAAACAGTCAATTTTCTATAAATAAGACTCATATTTAATTGAAATAATATTGAGTACAAACATCAGTTTCACTTAGTTTCAGCCATTTCACCCTCTCGTCACTGCTACACAACACGAATGCAGCTGTCTTCACATTTTGACAGACAAACCAGACATTCTCACACAGCTGTTGTGAATCATAATAGGATATGAAATACACAACAGAGCTGCCAGACAACAGTGGAATGCATTTTCACATCACTGCTGTGTATCATAATACCAATCAGAGTGTGGAAGACAGGTATGACTGCTGTGTTGTGAACCATAATAGGGCCGTATGACGCCAAACCATTTCGAATTTCCGTTATTGCACAGCGCTCGAAGTGACTATTACTTTCGTTGATAAGCGTTGGTACACGTACAAGTTTACAGCTATCTCCTAGTAAAGCGATTACCACACCTTACTCATATGATTGGGCAAAATCGTCTTTAACACTAACAGTCACTTATTATTGCTCGTCAGTGGAACTTCAACGCCGGAGGATATTTTTAAAACCCTTGTTTGATTCCTTATTACTATTCCAAGGACTAAGAAATTCCACTGCTTTATTCCAGTAACTGAAGAAAAGAATTAGTTCAAGTAACGAGGATAAAATTAAATTTTTTTCATTAAATAAATTAGCATCAGCAATTTTTAATATTTTTACTTCTATATGTACTTGCTAATACTTTTACTATAAATGTTTTGTTTTTACACTCACTAGCTTTTCTAATCATGCTCCCGTTACTTGTATTTACTTGTATTTATTGAAATTCAACTACCTCGTAAACAACTAGCCATCCCATACTAAAACTTTTATGATAAAAAAAAGTATAATTTTAGCTGTTTTGTTATACAATTAAAAAAAAACATCCTGGTCTAAATCGTTGAAATTACGGTTTGAATTTACACAGGAACATTTTTTTCAAATCTAATTTTAAAATCAAAAAGTTCAGTTAATTTTCTACCCCAATCAGTGTTTAATATTTTACCAATCAGTGTTTAATATTTCACCATTCTCGTCATTTCATCAGAAGCCAATAACTGGGACTAAACCTGACAGAAAAAAATTGCCTAACCACAATCATATTCTCTAGAGCATCGACTTTTCTTCATTGTCCGCTTCATATGAAATGCCCTTTAAGGCCCCCATTCACGAGCAGTTCATCAGTCCAAATGGCCTGAGGCCAGGCCAAAATTTCTCCGTGTGTGGGAGAACTCGGATGGACTCATGGACTCAAGGAATCAAATTGGATTTCCTATCAATACAAAGTCCATGCACTCAGCCCATCGGTCCATTTTTTGGCTCGACCGTCTGTGGGGAAATAGTAGGCCGAGTTTGGACAATCCATAAAATAGACTAGTCGTGTGTGTTGCAGCCTCAGTCCAAACAACGTGGCAGTCTTGGTTCACACGATGACCTGTGACTATTTCTGTGATTATTTTCTTTAATCGAAAAATTCAGCATAATGGATAGTGGAGGCCATGATTTTGTTTTGGAAGTTATGGAATAATATAGGTCATATGAATGTATATTATATTATTTGACCCAAAGCATGCAACTGCTTGCTAAGTACCGCAAAGTAGCGGTCAATATTTCGTGAGGAGTGATAGTTTACCTCATATTTGTATCCTTTCGTTTGATAAATGTGGTGAGCAATCGTAGCAACGTGTTATGTCGTATCATCCATTCTTAAATAATTTTGCCAATCAGAAGACGCAAGTGTGAGTTATTTTACCAAATTTACGTGACTCATTTGATTCCGTTTGGCAAGTCATCCTTTTTTCCACTCCCTTTTTGGTTTTCGTTTATTTATGAAGATGCAAGCTGTAATTGCAAAAAACTCCTCCATATGCTTCGGATCCATTAATAAATTAAAAATCATTTTTTCTTCAAGTTAATCTTTATTTTTTTCTAAATTAATGACAGAAAATGGAATGGACTGACTGGATCGAGGCTCTGTCGTGAGTGGAGACCTAAATTGGATTTAAACCAAACGGACTCAAGCCAAATGGACTCAGGACATTTGGACTGTTGGTGAATGGGGGCCTTTAGGTTAGTCCAAAATTCAAAATTTGATACTCAGAAAAATGAGGCATTACAATCCATTGTCCCTGGGAATCTTTCAACGCTCACGAATATATAGGATCTGCGCTTTTCAATATGTGTGGCGCATGCCTCATGTGCGCTAGACGCATGCATTATAGCGCACGCAAAAGCACACTAGTGTGGACACGACTGAGCTGTTTCGATGTCATAGTCGTACACCCAACTCCCGTCACCAGTAAAGATAGTATGAATATCCGTATCGTCCATAGAGAGCAGGTCCTCGGCGACAGTTCTGCGATACTCTTTTTGAAGGAAATTCAACGATTTCGGCACAAACCGCGGATCTGCATTCCCAGAACATCATGAAAAAGGCCTTGTGCGTATCCATATTAAGCTTGTCAGCTAACAACGATTTTCGAGCATAATTTCCTCCAATTTTTGACCTTTATTAGTCCTACTGGACGAGAAGTGAGAAAATTGTCCCATTTGTACTACTCAAATGCTTGCGTACGTGAAAGGACAGACTACCCATAGGCTTTCTGCAGCATGTTCAATGCATCCGATCAAGAAATTCTGTTGGAAAAACAAAATCTTTGCTCAACGTTTTTTTCCATTACAAAATTCGCTGAACAGACTCGATGTCAACTTATTTGCAAAGCAGTAACAAAGAGACTCTACGATAGATCGAGGTAAAAATTCGCATGAGAGCCTATAACAATTCTATAAACCTTCAAAAACCAAATATGTTTGCTCTTTATCAACCTTGGTTCATTTAAATGATATTCAGGTTCAACTTTTAACCAAATATGTTTGCTCTTTATCAACCTTGGTTCATTTAAATGATATTCAGGTTCAACTTTTAACAGAAGGTATATCCAACACTATGAGTGTGCCGTGAATGCAGGTATGCAACAATATTATTATATAAGCGATAAGACATGCTAACATTAAGCACGTTTCGACTGAAAATTTGATAGCAAATATTTTAACCAAACGTTAGTCTAACAGAAATTCAGTTTTTTGTAATAGTCTAGGTTTATTCTAAAAATTTTAATAAAATGAAACTGGGTTTTTGTGTGATTTTCCCATTAATTGTCCACACCCAAACAAACGAAAATGATCAGAAATAACGAAAAATTAATTTAGCGACGGTGTTGAACTGTGACATTAAATTTGTGAAACAAAGCACTCTGTGAAAATAGACAAAACAGATGTCAAGAATTGAATGAATTTCCCTGCCTCCTCTTATCAATACCAAAATAATTCAATAAGGACGAGCTTTAATTTGAATATTGCGTTCAAATTCGCCCTGCTATCAATAGAAGGAAATTTCCAACAACGATTTAAATGCGAAACGCAAAATAATTTTAATTTCATAAGCATACCAACTTTTATTATTCTTCCTCTTCAATCGTACTCTTCAGACTACCAAAAACTTTCGCAGGAATCGACTGCTTCTCAATTCGAACATTCTTCATTTCATCTACGTCATCGGCTCCGTCCCCATCCTCCTCCTCCTCCTCGTCACTGTCGTCGCCAATATCAATCTCATCGGGATTTACCACCTTATCCTTCTCGCCGATTCCTTGTGTCTCCCCCCGAACAAACATGATATTGTTATTCTGAGATGTCTTCTGAGCTTGCTGCTGCTTGGCCAGCTCAGCAGCTTTAGCTTCCAACAATCGCATGCCATCCTTTGCACCCGGTGCCAAATCGGCCACCGTTCCGGCTGCAGAGTTCACCATTTGCGCTGCCATCATATTCACCTGAGTGTTATACGTAGCCTGGACACTACGTTTTATCCGTAACATTTCGCGCATTGTATCCTCGTTGCCATGTCGAATCTCGAATTCCTTCCAGGTCTGCCAGAATTCCGCCGTGATTCTTGGGTCGCACAGTTGACTGCAGTGCGCATAGATTGCACGAGCTCGGTCCACTTCGCCCAATTTCGTTTCCATGTCGGCGAATCGCATACACATCTCCCGAGCATTCTCTTCTGGCAGGACCTCGATCGCCTTCTCGTAGATTTGACGCGTTCTGGGCAGCCCGTATATTTCTGCAGCTTTTTTCAAGTATGTATCAAACATCTCGGACATTTCCTCGGGCTTGACAGCAGTAGTTGCGCGCTCATAAACGGACATGGCGTGACGAGCCATGCCGTGTTCCTCTTCCAGCTTTGCATAGAGCAGGTAGAAGTTTTTCGAATAGTCTGGCGGACAATTATCTAAGCACTGTTCGAATAGATCGCGTGCACGTTCCAGTTTCGAACCACCGTAGCGTTTTAGAAACTTCTTCAAATACGAATTCCAAATGTCGTAGACGTTGGGCCATTTGAACAGTGAAATTCCTTTTTCGTAAGCCCGAAAGGCTTCTTCGAAGTAATTGTGCTCCTCGAGGAAGAGCCCATAGTTGAGGATAATCTGCGGAGTGCAGATCTTTAAGTCGATGATACGATCGTAGACAGCCTTGCAGGTTTTGAACGACCCAAAACTTTCTTCCAAGTCGGCGTACAAGGACCAGAGTTTCAACGACTTGTAGACTCTCATCTGGACCGGTTCGGTGTCGTCGTGATAGGCTACTTTTCGCTTCGGCATGACTGTTGCACGTTGCATGAGTTTTAGAGCCTTTTCGTATTGTTTCTGGCGGATCTCCATCTCAGCCCACTCGCACCACACCGACGCTAGCTCCTCGACTTTTACGTACTCGACTTGGGTTCCTTTTTCGAAAACTACTCTTGCGTCGTCGATTTGTCCGTTGCTTTCGTAGAATTTGGCGAACTCAACCCACAATGTGTGCAGTTTTCCCACTGCCAGGCGTGGTTGAACTGTCTGAACCGCTTCTGTGTACGTGTTGATAATCTCATGCGGTTTGGATTCATAGAGTTTCACACGCTTGTGCCATTCTTGAACGTTGTGAGGATTCTGACGCAGCAGTACACTATTCAGCAGCAGCAAACGACGCTCCATTAGATATTCAAAACGAGCTAGACGCAGTTCTATATCGATATCGTCTTCCTCGGTTGAATCCGGGTCATTTGCCACGTCTTCCATTCGCTTGCTTAAACTGAGCTCCTCAAATTGGGCGTAAGCATCGAATACTTGAGTGAAATCACGAACGGTGGTAACCGTTTGAATCGCTTCTTCGTAGATATCACGAGCACGATCGAACAAGCCACTTCGCACGTAGTAGTCAGCCAGCGAGTTCCAGAGATGTCCCAGCTGATCTGTGTACCTGAAAAACAAGCCAAATAAATCCCAGCAACAATATCAAATTCACCTTACCTTCTCAGCCCTCCCCGGATAATTGCATCCACATTTAACGAGTGTACCTTATCAGGGTTCTTCGAAATCAACTCGCACAGTTCGTTCCACAGCTGATGATTCGACTTGCCATGCTTCGACACGAAATTTTCATTGTCTACAATGTTCGCCAGCTGCTGTGCTGCTTCGTCCAATCGTCCGACCGTCGTCAGATACTCCACATAATCTTCAGCATCTTCCGGGAACAGTTTCAAATATCGCCTGTAAACTCTCACAGCCGTCTCTATGATATCGAACTTTTTCAGGAAATCAATGTATAACGGCCATATCCTATGGTGCTGTGTAATCGGCAATGCTCGCAAAGCTCTATCGAAAACATGCCGCGTCCTGGTCAGTTTACATTGCCCAGTCATATACACTCCATAGTCCATCCATATTCGTGGCATTTTATGCATGAAAACCAGTCCACGCTCAAAACAATTGTTCACTTCCTCGTACATTGCATCAGTCGGGCATTTGCCTCGAACTTGTTTTCGCCGGGTACGAAGGTAATTGTACCAGATTTTGTATGAGCCCGGAAGTTCTTTCAGTGCACGTTCGTAGACGATATTGACACCATTATTCGGTGCTTTGGATTTGTGGTCGATGTAGCGTAGCCAGTGCTTGACGGAATACGCATTTCGAAGGATTTCTTCTTCGTATGGGACATCTTCTTCAGGCTGAGGCGAAATTGCAGTGAGGTTAGAATGAAATATTTTGTGATTAAGCAAAAAATAATGAACTTACAAAATCGATATCAACATTCATTGGTTCTACGGACTTTTCAGGTGTCATTTTGAATGTAATTAAGTCATTTATAATCTGGAAATAGAGATGGTGGACTAAAAACTTTACGGAGTGACAAGATATGTGAACGTCCAGTAATCGTAAACTTTGCAGAAACATGTAGTTGCAGATGTCATCGTACAGATGTCAGATAATGTGGGGTGAGTGGACAATACGAAGTTTCTGATGCAAAAAGTAAATTCTGATAATTTTGAAAGAGCATAAAATTAAATGTTTGCATAAAATAGTAATTATGACTGGGAACTTATGAGGAATAATTACGTTGCCCTGCGATATTTTAAGATGCGAATAGACTGTGCATATTTTGGCTTCAAATGTCGTCTTCCTGTTGAAGAGCTTCTTGGGTCCAAACAGAGAGTCCTTCCAGAAAATTGGATGTCGGCGAAATGACATATAATTAAAAACTTTGATTTCAATGAAAACATTGGAAGAATTTTAAAGCCCATGCCAGTACACATCAATTGCAATTATTTAAAAGATGACTTATGACCATTATTGATAGTGCATCAGCAGTGTTATTTCGCTTCTATATCTGTTCATATGTGTCTAGTTTTCCAAAAACACCAAAAGGAGTAACTTTTTAAGAAAAATATTGCAGATTTCGATTCAGAGAAAAATTAAATTTTCCTTGCATAAATCAATTTAAATTAAATATGTGTGTATCACATTACAAAAATCTGCAAAAATATCCGCTTCCAAGCCGGATGAAAAACCATTTTTCTCTGGCAGCACTAAAAATCGAGCTTCCGGCGAAATGTTATCAACCACCGCGGCTTTATCATACAAGAAACGAACACCTTGCACTTTGCCCGTATTTCAAGTGTTTGCATATAGCGCTATAAGACCTGTTTTATACCTCTATGCCCTTCCCATAGAACCGGAAAATTAATAAAAAAACACCCAAATTCATAAACATTTCGCTATGCCATCTACAGGCCACATCACAAGCACAGTTTTTGTAAACAAATTTCGCAACTCCCCAAATCAAAACGGTGTCTGCAAAATGTTTACGTTTCCTATTGGTCGATGACATCACGTAGTCCCCCTTCACGAATTCGACAGACCAATCTGCAAATTGTCATAAAACGTTCGTCTTGCACTGACGTTTTTCACTTGATCGTCGTCGACCTCCGGGTATTGGTGTCACTCAGCAGTTTTCTTCTCAAACGTTGTACAGTGCAAATTGGACCCACCTCAAGTATAGATTTTTCGTGGAAGTTTTAATTTGATTAGTGCACGTCTGATCTTTGATTTTTCGCGAGTTTCGTGTCGCACTACCGATAGCTAATGGTTGTAAATTTAATTGAAAGTGCTCAGAAATCCAGACGCGAAAATGGTTCGTCTAAAACTTTTGTGATAATTACTGAACCAAGGGCTACTGGCGGCTTGCAAAATATTTTCTAGAAAGAGACTCCCCACATTTCTTCACCTCGTCGTCGACGTTGAATCGGTTGTTTTGTGTTGTTTTTTTTTGCCGGTGTGAATTTGTTAGAAGAAAATCGATAAAAATGACTATTGAAGAGATTTTAGTTAAATCCGTGGAGACCACGTTATGATGGCCTAGAGGAAAAGTGTTTTTGCTTTGTGTGTCGTGTGCTTACGGACAACGCTAGCTTGCTCATCTAGTCACTTGAAGTGTTCCGGTTGAAACCAGATTTCGGAAGTTTACGCACAACAAACAGCACCCAGACCCGATCCGAACACTTGGCGGCATCGATTCGAGTGCAGTACCGCTCCGCACCACCAAGCCATTTCGTGCTTCTTGGTTCCGTTTCTTGTCACGAGCGATTTGCAAGGTGAAATTGTGCGAATTCACGAGACCTGAAGCAGTTGGACGAGTGGTGCGTCAGAGACATTTTGATTTGATCGGAAAAGCCCTCGCAGAACCGACCACAAGTCATCTACACGGTTTCTTCACAAATTGCCGCTTCGGCCTAAATGGCAAGTTCCCTCAATAAGACGAGACACAGGCGCAGATTGGCTGCGATCTCGTTCCTATCGAATATTTCTTTGGATGGCACCCATCGGGATACTAAACTCGGCGCAACAATCGGACTCGGTTCGAATTGTTCATCGCAACAAACTCAGAATGGAGCAATTGGAATTTGCGGCATCGGTGGCGGCGGTGTCGGAACCGACAATTGCCTTGAGATGGCTGAAACGGATGATGTTGACGGTAATTTTAGTGAAATTGAGAATATGGGTCCACACCTGATAGCGGTCGATAACCATAAGAAACGGGTCCAGAAAAGACCGGTCGGAAAATGTCCTGACAAATTGTCCGAAAGCTCAGATTCGGACAGTGCTAAGATCCCTCTGAAAATAGCCGGTGGAGCTGGTGCCGGAGGAGGAGGTGTCGGTTTAACGGGTGGCAATGTAGTTGCTACTGCTATTGCACCGTTACGAGACAGGTATGTACATATCTATGGGATCTTACTTGTTATGGGAAAAGAGTATGTATGTTTGGATGTATAATGTCACGTAGTAAGTTGGGTGAATGGATTTTTGGAAGCATCTAGAAATAAGTCAATCGATATTTGCTGTTGTGGACATGTGCAATGTTTATATAAGCGATGTTAGAAAAATCTATAATGTTGTTTGTTAAATATTGCGTGTTAAATTTTGTGTATTAAAAACCGTTACAACTGAGCGGTTTTGAAAATGATGTTCTGTAATCCAATAATTAGTTGAAAACCGTTATAAAGACAGAATGTAATTTATCCGGCCCCACACCTCCGATGATTTATAATAGTTTTGGGATATTGAATTTCTATGCAAAACAGGGGACATAACATGAAAACTGCCGTTCCGTTATTAAGCAGGAGTTGAAAGAATTGCTTCTCTCAAAATAGAACATAGCCGATTTAAAGCGTGCTGCTAAAGACAGACAAGTAATATATAGAATTTCCCGAACGAAAAAATATTGATTCCAAGCTAAAAATAATTTCTCAAGTACCTAAATAAAAAATCATGACACTCAAAAACTAACGGCTCACTGTACTTAATAGATATTTAAATATGGATTAGATTTACTACTTTTTAGCCTTCATAACTTAACAAAAAAAATGGTGAGGTGCAAGGACGTAATTTGTAGCCCCAATTAATGTTACGGCCGATACTGTTCTTCCTATAGTTTCCGCCAGTGCCTGCCCTGAATTATTCGGCCGGTGCCTGCCTTGCTGAAGAATTCCTCCACAGGACTTGGTGCTGGATGAGGCGGTAAATATTTCTGCTTCATTGGTAACATCCTATGTCTTGTGTATTTTTACGTTGCCCTGTACCACATAAGCATCATTAAATTTGGTAGTTTTTATCCATATCACGAAGAAATTCGCAAAATTTTCCACTGTTGCATGTTCCAGCAGATATAATTTTGAAGTGCAAATCGCCTTGGCAATTCCATGCTAGCACAAGGGTAATATTCATTACCCTTACTGCGACATAAGTGCAGTTTCAAATCTGACTCATCGATAACAATTGGATATCTGAAGATACCCAGAAACTGAATTACAATCCAAATTGTTAACGGATTTCTATAGATTTCGCCGAATTTATGCAATCTACTTCAACATAAGCATTTTTGAAGATAATTGCAAGTTCTTCAAGACATATGTATGTAGATATTATACTTGCTAAAATTGAAGCTTTTATCTGTTAGCATTGTCTTGTTCAGCATAAGGATCAAAGACTTCGACAAAATACTCAATTGCTTTTAGTGCGTCAGGTGTAAGAAGTTTCGTGCGTGATCCCTGTTTTTTAAGTTCAGGCGATTCACATTAGTTTTTTGTATTGTAGCAATAAAAACAATTTGATCCGAATTCAATCACCGTTTATTATAGAATAAATTGCTGTTCATATATTGATTGGGAACACTAGAACATAGTACCAAAACTGGTCTTTACTTGTTTGAAATGACATTTATGCACTACAGATTCGGCCATCCTGACCTGAAATCGACCTCGATTGTTGTGTTACGATAAGCATTCACTGTCAGCGCTTTGGATTTACATACTTCTATAATATATTCCTTTAAATTGTGAGCGACGTTTGATGGTTACGTTTGGATAGTTTCTAGTTAATAATGATAATATACGATCACATAGATCTAATAAATAATGATTTGTCGTCTCTTTTCTACATATAATTTTGCTCGGATCAGTTAAACGATAGAGTAGATTAATAGCTTAATTGCATCTAGAACATGTTACAATAGATTTAATGAAAATTAACAAACACAACCATTTTAATTTCCAAAATTGTATACAAACAAAGTCTTATGAAAACTTCTTCGTCAATTAAAGCACTCTATTCTATTACTATTAGTATTACTATTATTATTATGCTTACTATTATAAAAACATATGCAACATAACTGGGAAAGGTCACGCAGGCATCTCATTCAGTTGGCTAAAATCTATGTATGGCTTCATATTTGCTGGAGAACAGATGCCCTTATATGGGACTCTACCGATTTGCAAGTTATCCAAGTCTTCTATCATGTAACGATCATTTGGAAAGACTTTAACGATTTTATAGGGGCCGCGATATTTTTCAAGGAACTTTCTATTAACACCTGGGGTCGTCACGTTATTTTTAATCATAACTAAATCATCTTTTTTGTACTTATGCGGAGGTTTATGCCTTTTATCAAAATATTCCTTATTATACTGGTGACTTTTCCTTATTTCCGCGGAAGCTTCAGCTCTTATCTTTCCTAAATCTCTTAAGGGGGCAAGATGGTTTCCGAGGCCGAAGAAAAGCCGATTTTTGCGATTTTTTTTCTCAGCTTTGAGAAAATAATTACTAATTTTTTATAAAACATTAAAGAACTATATTTTGAGAGTATGTAGGAATTATTGTATAAAAAAATATGAATTAGTTATCCCGTGGTGGCAGTAGATCAAAGGCGCTTCGAAAAAAAGGCGTCGTGCGGTGCGTAAAACCTGGCCTAATAGTGTTATCTGAAATCAAAAAATCGAAGTGATTTACTTAATATATTAGTTTTTTTCGCGGATGAACGAAACTATATTGAAAAATATGCGATTTCCGATTTTTGGTGCGGTTTTTAATTTGGAGGTACCATTTTCACATAAAAAATCACCCTTTGATTGCCTGTAAAAAATAGTAAAAAATTTTTTTGAAAAAAAAACGATCGTTCATCCGCGAGTATTTATCATATTAAAGATGTCCGGCAAAGTTCATTGAGTTTGGTGCATTACTTTTTGAGTTATGTTACGCACCGACTTCAAAAATGTAGTTCGGAGTTTCGAGCTAGACTATTTCGGTTTCTCGTAGAAAAATACCTGGCAGCACGATCATAAAATAACCGGTATCTCTGCGAGTTTTAGTCCGATCGCCTCGAAATTTTCAAAGGATATTCCTGAGATGTTGTACTTTCATATAAAAAAATAATTGAAAAATTTTTTTTGTTTAAGTCGGAAACCATCCTGCCCCCTTAAGCTATCTTTTTCTAAATGGTCCTCTAGGTATTCTAATATTTTGTCACGGAAATTTCCCCTTTGATTAACACCAAACAACAGCATACTTGGGGTGGTATTTGTGCTTCTATTGACCGTGTTATTTAATGCAAACTCAATTTTAGTTAAGTGTAGATGCGTTTCCTCTGCTACAAGGTTCTAATTCCTTGGAAATCATGGGGCTGATTATTCGATTGATTCGTTCAACCTGTCCATTAGATTGAGGTGAACTGGTTGCTATTTTTATATGGGCTACGTTGTGCTCCTCAAGGAAGTGTTGAAATTCTTGTGAAGTGAAGGCAGTTCCTCTATCTCTTTTTGGCCTGCTATATGCATAAAAATATAGCTCCAGGCATGAAATAACCTCCTGAGTCTTGGTGGTACCGACTGCGTAAAGCTTCGTGAATTTAGAAAACCCGTCGACCACCAATAGGATGTGAATTTTCTTAGTAAATGTTCGTGGTAAGGGACCATAATGGTCTATATGTAAAACTTCGAATGGTTTGTCGCCTTTTGGAATATTATGCAAAACTGCTTCTGTTTTGCCCGACATGGGTGAAAAGTAAATGCACTTTAAGCAATTAGATATGTGTTTTTTAATTTTGTCTTTCATGTCTGGAAACCAGTACACCCTACGGATTTGCTCGTAACATTTCACAACGCCTAAGTGACATAAAGACTCATGATGTGTTTGGATTACCTGGTTTTCCATAAGTCTGGGGACATAAAACCTAACATCATTCTTATGCTTTCGGTACACTAGCCCATTTAAGAGGGCATACATCCTACTCTCTCCATGTTCTAGCTCTGTAGCTAGTTTGACGATGGAGGGGTCACGATGTTGGGCCGCAGCTAGTGCAAACTCAAAGGACCCTTCCTCAATCACTAGCACTTCCGAGCATCGGCTTAGAGCGTCCACATGATTCATTTTGCTTCCGGGACGATGTTCAATGAAATAGTCAAAATTTTGCATTTCTAAAGCCCAGCGGGCTATACGTGGATTGAGCAGTTTCCTGTTAAGAGTAAGTGTTAGGGCCTGACAGTCAGTGACGATTTTAAATTGTATGCCAATGAGGTATATTTCGTATTCAAACTGCCCCAAAGGTGTGACAAAAGATGTGTATTTGATAGAGTCATTGGCTACTTTTACGTGGTGGAAGCCACTACGCAAATCTAATATTTTTTGCCGTGCAGGCGATCAAGCAAGTCGTCGATTAAAGGGAGAGGGTAGTTATCGCGAACTGTGATTTTATTGAGTTCGCGAAAATCAACACACATTCTCAGGACTTTATTTTTCTTTTGGACTAGAACTATTGGGCTTGCGTATGGGGAATTGCTTTCCCGAATAACATTTCTATCCAATAGGTCTTTAAGTATTTTTTGTATCTCGATTTTGTGGTTATAAGCTAAACGTCGTGGCGTACAGTAAAATGGGGTATCTTTTACCAATCTGATCGTCATTTCAAAATCGTTACATAAATTGCTTGTGTTAGTTTCTAGACCGACCGTTTCTGTTAATATTTGAATAACTTTATCTCTAACCTTGTGGCTGATATTTTCGTTAATATTCAGAGTTTTATTGCACTCCTCATCGAAAACGTTTATATTCATGATTTCTTCGGTAAATTCATCGCGATCGCATTTATTACGGCCATCTGAAGCGCTGCCTGACATTTCCAGTTGACAATCTTTTACAGAAACAAGTTTCAAATTTCGTTTTTTGAGAAAGTCTCGACCTAAAATGACAGGATATTTCATGCTGTTTTCTTTAACAATAAATAAGTTCATGTGTATAGCTACATTTTCCAAAAATACGGTACAGTACGTTAAACCTACGACTTGAAGCTTACTGCTGTTGATTCCCACGAAATTGTGTTGTTCGGGATTTACCTTCGAAATAAGAGAAGGTGGAACGAAGCATTCTTGCACAAAACTAATTGCGCTGCCCGTATCTAATAATGTTAGCAGCGTTTTAGAGCACTGATATGCATTGATGAATATAAATTTAATCGGACACTCAAAATCATTATTATCTGAGCATACATACATTTCTAGTTGCTGTGCGTCACGACCGTCGTCCAACAATGGGTTTTCTACTGTTAACACTTGAGTTGACGCTTTACACTGTTCCACTCGGTGACCAATTTTTCCGCATTTGAAACATGTACCTTTTTCTCTACGAGGTTTCGTGCATGTTCGACTTGTGTGTCCGAATTCGCTGCAGTTGTAACATCTAAAAGGGATGTCTCGTGCCATCAATCCTGCTGAACTCTGTCGATGAGATGTATACTGTGGAGATGCTTGTTGCGCCGACTTAATTTTTTCGTACTTCTTTAGTGCAACTTTCAATTCCCGCAGAGTATTGGCATTATAAAGCAACATCTTGTTCACATTACTATCACTGATCCCGTTTATAATGTAATGAATAAGATCGCTTTCTTCGATTTCACCTAGTGAGGCTATTTCTTGCATATGCAGAACGAAACTTTGAAGTGTTTCATCAGATCTCTTCTTTTTATCTCTTAATTTGTTGTGGATGTCTGCGTTGGTGGTTTGTTCCGAAAATTCCTCAGTTAGAGCTGTTTTAAACATGTGTCATGATCGCAAACTAACTGTTCTTAGGAATAGCTTTGCGGTGCCCGTCATTAACCGTTTTGCGTAAATGAGGCGAGTCTGTGAATCCCACCCGAATAGTTCTGTTGTTTCCTCAAAATTTTGTAGCCACTTTTGGATACTGTAGCTATCCTCGCCACTGAACTTCGGAAGAGACTCCTCAACATCTCGAAAACTATAGCACGATTTTGAACCAACGGTATCTTCGCATTCAGTTAGCTCCGATAATTTTCTTTTTAGGTCTTGAATTTCCATCCTCTTTTGCAATTTTGCTCTCAATGTGCTTAATTCCGTATCCAGAATTTCGTCTTCTGCATCCTGAAACATATTCGTTTGTGGGCACCTACTGTATCCAACGTCTACGCACGGCTCCAAAAACTCCTGGAAATTCCTCGGAAAATGTAAATTTACTTCGCTAGTTGGCAAGTTATGCAGATAATCTCTCAATCGAACTATCAAGGCTGCTTTCTGTCCCGTTGTCTCTTGGCCGAATACTTCTAATTTTTCTTTTAATTGAGCTACCGTCGCCTTCTCTAAAAATCTCGCGACGTGCGCTTCCATTTCATTAAATACTTCACTACTTCAACAATCAATTCAATATTTCCAATGATCAATTTTTAAAACCAATTAAAAGACTTAATAGAAAATCACTCGCGGACTATCAATTTTTTACAATACTCAATTCGAAACTGTTTTTTTTTTTTTAATATTTAAAGAATTTGAAATGATCCCACTTCTGAAAATTACTGTAGCAATAAAAACAATTTGATCCGAATTCAATCACCGTTTATTATAGAATAAATTGCTGTTCATAGCGATGATAATAAAATACCTCTCTGACCGTAAGCGCTGATTGGGAACACTAGAACATAGTACCAAAACTGGTCTTTACTTGTTTGAAATGACATTTATGCACTACAGTATGCTCTTAACACAATGTTAAAACTCATTAGCTCGTTTATCCAAAAAAAATATGCCCAACAGCGTAAAAAAGCCACAAGAGGCCGCAACTTAGTGAAAAAAAACTTTTCATTTGACTATCCAAATGTATGAGGCCAAAGGACCAAGCCGGTTAAATTTCAATATGCTGCATATAGAACTCAGTATGACTTCCTCTACATATTAGACACGTGGCTAAATTCAGGCTTTCAGAGCTATCACAAAATCTTCCATTGTAATCGAGACACTACTATATCCTCTGAACATTTCGACAGAGGTGTCCTTACAGTCATAAAAAAATCAAAAATTCAGTTCATGACGCCGCCTTCCCTGCTGTGATGTCGTGTTAACAATTCTTCTCTTTGGCGCAGATGACGGAAATAATAATTCTAGGCGTTCGAACCATCCATATGAATTGTTTGTTCGCCGGAGAAAACGACGTAATGCCACTCTTTTTCCATGTCATGTGCGCATAAGCAAATTGCTCGTGCTTCAATTTGCTTCTGTATTTAACGGTGGTTTTTTCTTCATCTTTCGTAATGTAAGATGTATGGCACTTTTAATAACACGTTTCACTGTCGATAAGCTAGCATTAATCCAACCTTGTCCTTGATTTTAGTCAACGACTGTTCAGAATTAGAGGCTATTCAAAGTGTTGCTCGCTTATCCTGCGGTGACAGTAGTCCTGGAATTCATCCTCTAATTATTTTTCCATATTTAATAATTATCATATTTAATACTTATCATATTTAATAATTATGAACAATTCACTTACTTTTTGAACAATTGACTTACTTTTCGGCAACTTTTTGAATAATCTAACCATCTTCTTTAAAACATCGATTTTTGCTTTTTCGTGAAGGTTTGATTTAGCAGGTATAAATTGTCAGTACATCAAACCAAAGCGGACAGAATATAACGGCACATCTTCAGCGCTGACTTATTTTAAATGAATTCGTGCGTAATCCTTGACTATTTCATTTTGGATATTAAGTTTAATGCTCCGAAGATAAACACAAAAGACATGTGGTAAAATAGTTTGTGGATTGGCTGTCGCTTTTCCAATGACCAGCAGTGTATCTCGTTTTAGACGCATGAATTGACATCGGTGTGGATTCAGATGGATTCAGCTACTCATAATCGATCGCAACTTTCTGAGCCCATCAAATACATAGCATAAACTTTGCACAATCAATGTATCCTTTAAGTTGTAACCGACCTGCTTCACTCAAAGTTTTTTTATTTATTTTAGATTCTCGTCCATTTTTATTACATTTATCACATCCATTTTTATCACCTATAAGAACCCAATACAAAAAAAAACCCTTAATTTTTGCCGTTCTTGCACCATTTCGCGAATAATTTTTTGATGTTCAAAATCTTTTTAGTTCCTGTAGTGCCTGCCAAACTTGTTTTGGAGCTATTTCCGCCAGTGTAAATAATGCAGCATCAAATTCTGACCGTATTGAAGATGAATTTGTGTTGAACAATGAAAAAAAAACAAGCACAATGTGCAGTTAAAGCCCGTTTTGTTGTTTAACGTCCGCGCCTACTGTTAAGCTTAATCGGACGGCCCACCATTAGGGCTGGGACTAACAATGTCAGTCACCATCGACTAAGCAAACAAGGCAAGCCTTGCTACTCGTGTCTTCCAGTGTGTGCTGGGGGGCGGTCCCATACACTATACTGGTTAATACGAGGCCCACCTAAACCTCTGCTATACTCCAGGTATAGCACCCGGCCATATACGCGGCTCCACGTCGCCTCCGGGGATTCGAACCCCAGCAGGCTAACCAAGCGCCGGTTTGGATCGCTACTTCGCTGTAGTGTAGCATCCTATCCGGATTAGGCTCTAAAGCCACAGCCACCGCGTTGCTCCCACTAGGGGGCCTATCCCAGTGGTAGGGCTGGACATAGTCCAGGGGCCCCTACCACCCGCGGCCTCGTGTTCTTTTCAACCCCGGTAGACTGGTTGGTTATCCCCTCTGTGGCCACCACCGGGCACAGAGAGGACCTTATTTTTCGTCGTGAGGATGTGACTTGCCGTTCCTCCGCCACTATCCACCGACACTGCAACTGTACGCGGTGCTTGTTTTCCTCAAGATCATACTTGGCTCCTATTATTTCCGACTCAATGCATGTACTTCTTCTCATAGCTATAATGCCACTTTCCGCCCATTTCATATTTACTTTCCCTATCCCTCTCTTGGGAATCGTTAAGATTTCAATGACTACTTTGTGCAACTTCAAGTTCAATCATACTATTCTTCTTACTCTTCCGTCCTACTATGTTGTCTTTCGTAAACTTTCCGCCCATTTCGTTTTTACTATCCTTATCCCTCCCTTGGGAATCATTAAGATTTCAACAACTACTTTGTGCTACTTCCAGTCCTACTGTAAATCTTCCGACAACTTTCTACCCATTTCGTTTTTACTATCCCTATCCCTCCCTTGGGAATCGTTGAGATTTCAACAACTACTTTGTGCTACTTCCAAAGCTTCTGATTTTACTTAGACCTTCAAATCCTACAAGGCCATCATAACTTCAAAATCCTCATTAACTCCTGAAACTCCTTTACGTACCAAGACCTTCAAATCCTACAAGGCCTTCAAGTACTTCAAGTACTACATTTCCGTCATGTTGCGTTTCGTGATACTTGGACTACTATTTTTGAGCCCAGCAAATGTTCGTCCTTTCTCACTACTTTGCTTCATCCGGATTCTGCTGTTTCAACGGGTAGCCATCCGTCGATGCTAGTACGTGTGTTCACCCACACATACCGCATCGATGGCTAATTACTCCACTTAGCCACTCAGGCCGTCTTACTTTATCAACTAACTTCCATTGAAGGAATTTAGTGATATTTCGTACGGCTGTGGGTAACTTCGTGTTTCATACCAGCTTTCAAATTTGCGCCTTTAACTTCGTTTCCCTCTAAGAATTACGTTTCGCCCTACTTTACCTACTGAGTTGGGCGCCCTTCAACTGTTTGGCATTTCTTTGCTACTTTGTGCAACCTTGAGTTGACTTATGTTTAAGACCTACTATTCCACCGTTCCTTCTCCTTCTACCAGCGCTGTGGGGACACTCACAGACTTAATTTTTGTTAACTTCGCTATCCTGCATCTGTTTACGGCCATCTGCCCAGAATGCACAGCATCAGAAAACATTTTGTATTTTGTATCCTCTTGATATAATCTCGATGTTCACCAAGTACATGCATTAAGTTTTCCACAATAGGAGCTGTTCTGAAATTTACGTACTACCAAACAACCGGCTGACAGCGACAATGCTTGGGTTAAACAATATATCTAGCAAAATTCAATATATCTAGCTTCTAAAGGAAAAATCGGTTTTTTATTAAAATATTTTTTTTGAGCTAGGAAAAAATTGGTACACATTAAATACATTTTATGCAACGATCATGTCACATAGCCAAGATTCACACTTTACTCCATTTGAAGTAGATTTAGTACATTTTTATTTTGAAAATAACGGCTACTTCAGTTTCTTTGGATTCTACTGCATTTTCGAATCGAATCAGAGAGAATTTTTCTATTTCATGTTCTTTTTTCCTGCATCGAGCTTTGGCAGCTACACTTTTCTACTCTAATGCTGTTTCAATACAACGAACAACTTAGTGCAAGTCACTAACGCTAGACTAAACTATCTAAAAAATAATAAAGATATGATAAAAACTGTAAATATAAATTTTATATTATGCCTTTATTTATTTTTTGAAAAAAATTTTAATTTGAATTTTTGACGTTGCTTTTAGAAGTTTCAGATGTATTTTGATGTTTACGAGTATGATTTTTTTTAGCCGAAAAAGACATTCAAATCCGGGTTTTTCGATAGCGTGCTAGAGGCGAATAAAATTTCTATCGCTATCACGAGCATATCAAATCAAACTGTTTCTGATAATGCTTGCTTGCAATTCATAAAAGCTATACATATTTTTCTCAATACCAACCTTCGCGGTAATATAAAATATAAGCCGCAAACTCCATGTAAAGAGCATTTTCAATTCTTTTTCATTGCAACACCTCTGCTCAATTACCTAAACTATAATCACTTGATGTGTCTCTGAATGATGAGGAAATATTACCCTGTCCATTCATCATGGTGAAATGCTTACACAACATCCATGCCACACAACGTGCTTACATCCTTATCACAAAATCATAATAATTATGAACCGTCAATTGCAGCTAACGTAAATGGCATCTTGTTCCAACATCATCATCCAATTCATTCAAAACACTCACCATCAATAAGTCAACGTACTCGTCTCGTATGGCAGTGAAACAAGTTCTATAGTTATATTCCCCTAGCTTCAACCCAAACCACAAAAGCACGCTATAAACACTCGAATATCCTTCAACGCGTTCAACTCTCGCAATTCAATGAAAAAGAAATTAACACACATTCCGTAATTGCTTCGATAGAATGCATTTGCTGCAGATATGCAATAGACAAAATATAGAGAGGGAGGGGGTTTGCTCGCCAACATTCGCCCAGAATATCGAGTCTGCCGTGCTTTCTGCAAGCTGAAAGACTTGCTAAGTCTAGAAAAATTGTCAATACTTATGACTGTTCGGTGATAGCTAGAGGACAGCATCTAGAGAGCCTAAGCCAATTAATATTGCAGCAAAGCATTTTATTTTTATGCCAGGTTGTATGCTCAAGTTATCGCAATTGTTGTCGTAGCAGTTGTTGAAAAGTCTGTATCACATTGCTTAGTAAGCATACATATTGTTTTGTGTTACATAAGGCGATAGAAGGTGAGGTGTATGGACTACCTTGAACTAGAATAAGTTCGAACTCTATTAGTCTCGGTGTGTTAATGCAATTAATGAAAGGTAGAAAAGGTAGATTATGTGAGCGGGAGGATCTAATTAAATTTAAATCTACTTAAAATTAAAGGAGATTAGACGGAGGAAGTCAATTGAATTTTGTTATTGGTTAGGTCATTGTTCTTCTTCTTCGTGGTCCTTATGCTGATGCAATGTTGTGGTTGAGTTAGATTAGCATAGATAAAAAGTGTTTTGGTATCATCACGTTGTTAAAACACTTTTGATCTATTATTACAAAACAAGTTCAATTAATGCTCTAGAAACATGAACTTTTTCTACTAAACTGAATAATTTGATACTCACAAAACATATCTAAAAAATTACGAACGCATCTCCTTAGAAGACTTCCTTAGCTAACTTCTCGGTTAGTTAGGAAAGAAAATTCTAATTGAATTTTAAGACCGGCGATACATGTAAAATTTTCAAAAATGCGAGTTTCGTTGTTTTTGCATAAATAGTTAAATTAACGTCTAAAAAATAAATGTATTGAAGGACTTCTGTATGGGCCTGGAATCGCTGATTAGTTGGTAAGTCACTGTGATCATAGAGTTTCTGTGTGTCAGAACTACGCGTTTTTCTCAAAACGACTTTTTGGTAATTGGCGGGCAAGATAACTCAAAAAGTTCTCAACCGATTCTTATGAAACTTGGCACACGTATTCTCTATAGTATAAGCTTCTAGGTGAACCTCAATAATGCCAAAAAAATTTCAACATTTATTATTTTCGACCCAGAATCTGTCGAGAAAAAGGGTCAAAAATCGTACTTTTTTTATGAGGCGTGCTAATTCACGATTTTTTGACTATTTTTGTTTTCTTGGTTCAACTAGAAAATACATGTTTAATAAAAAGACTCCAACCCATTTTTTTGATTTCAAATTGCTATAACTGATGCTAAAAATCCCGCCGATTGATGCCTTTGGCCGCGAGGGTCTCACGAGATTGGTAACTACGGCGGCCATTTTGAAAAAAAAAATTAAATAAAATCAGATTCTTGTATTTTAATATGTAATGAATAAACATTATCACTTTCAAAACGATTCATTTATTCCTTCTATTTTAAGTAAGCCTCTGGAAAACGGTCTAAATTCAGGCGTTTACATGTATCGTCGGCCTTAAAACATTTTGAAGTCCCTCTAAAATGAGTTTTATGTACGCGCTTCACGTTGAAACCAATCTACCCTGTGAATTTCGTCTTAACCTGATTAATTTTTCGGGAGTAGATGCAGATAATTTTTATATGGTATAGGCTACCTCCCTCGAAGGATAAGAAGTAGTGAAAATCTGAATCTAAAGAGTTAGACAACTTAAACAATGTAGTGCTTTTTTGCTTTTGAATGTCCTTCTTTTCTGTTGAAATTCAATTGACATCTTGATATTTCAAGATACAACCACAGCCATAGGGTTTCCCGCATATTTGCTAAAGCTACATCAAACCTGATCAGAAGGCTTTTGATTCTGTAGCCTGCTTACGGAACTGTTTCTCAAAAAAGACGAACTTTTTTTCTCGAACTTCTTTTTGTTACGAAATAAATGGTTCTAACTGGTATCATTTTTTCAGCAAGCCAAGTGTGAATGATGCTCTCTACAAATTGTAGTAATTCTTTTCCAACTTAAGCCAATGACACACTCGGGGTTCCACTGAAGCGTTTAACGTTTCGGTTTGGCGCGCCGATTGACACACACAGCGGTTTTTAGAAGCGTTTATCGAGTCGGTTCAGTTACAAATTACGTCGGAGTATCATATAGATGCTTGTGAAAAAAGTAGTTGTGTATACATACATATGTATATATATGTATATACTCGTACACATATGTATATATATATGCATATGAATTTTGGGCAAAGTGACGCTAATACTAATTTTCTTTGATAATCTGTAATTGCCTACTCTTAGAAACTAAGTGCCCACAACTGTTTCATTTTGAAATAATGTATCCTAGCCATTCTTCAAAAATCAATTTTCTTATCAGATTTACATTCATCAATGCATCCTGAAAATTTCGGCTCGATCGAATTTCGCAGCTACGAACAATTCGAAAAACGCTCGAAAAATTGAGTCGGTGGGTCATTTCTCTCGTCTACCGACTCGGTTCCGAAACCGAGAGGCGGTCCGCACCGCGGTGTGGGTCATCAAAATGCTAAAGGAATGTACGGCTAAACCGACTCGATTTTCCTCTCGGGAAACGCTTCGCTGAAACCGCCGTGTCCTTAATCACCTTCCTATCGTTGCGAAAGAAGCGCGTAGCAGATATAAAAAGTCTGACTGGCTTAATGAACTTTCCACATTTCAAAGGCTACGTGCTGCTGCTAAAAAGGTAGTCAATTCTAAAATCTAACATCTGATAATCATAAAGGTCCAACCAGTTCTGTGTCCGTTACGCGGCGATGCATATGCGCGGAGGCAAATCCACGCAAAGCATATGTTGCACCCAAACACAACTTTCCGATTTGCCAAAAAAGTGACATGCACGTTGGGCAACGTATTGCTCAATTGGTCCTATGAACTGTCCGTATGTAAAGTGGTGATGAGATACGACTGATGTTTGCTTAGGGCTTAAGTTTTTCGGGTTCTATATCATCTCCCTTAAAAATTCCTTTGGCATTCCTTTTGTTATTTACCTTCACGATATGACTGCCTCCTGTCCACAAGATTCATGTAAGCTTTTTGCTCAAGTCTTCTCTTCTTTCACCTCCCGTCACAGTCCTTATTCATCGTTAATTATCCCGCACCTACTTGTACCCTGTATTCTTTTTTTTACTAATCCTTTGGAAGATGAATAAAGTGGCTTGATATTAATGCTTCGGTGTTGATCGTATTCTCTACCAACAATTTTTAATCTTAGTATTACCTTTCCACCAATTTGGAATACCGCCAACATATTTCCCATCGATAAAGCTAGATATATTTCTTGCATCTATAACTACGTCCCACATCCCTTTGGCCCTGTTTTAGTTTACAATAAAGTGTGTCTTTTCATCCAGCCCTTGCCAGTCAGTGAACAGCATCTGCTCACTTGACTTTGGCTTAACGTAAATAATTTCATTCGAGCCAAACAAGCTAAATTTGAACTCAAAGATCACATTCTTTCAATGATATTCAGTTAAATTTTTATTTTGCTTGGTGCACACAAACTGTTTTTGGCGTATTTTTCTGTTTAGAAACGGTTTTTTGCTGGGTGCCTTCCAACCAATCCGACATTTATTAATCTTCTTCACACCGTGGATGCAGGAGTTTGCTACTCCGAGCTTATTTTTAATCTCCTTCCTAATCGTAGACGATCTCTTAAAGCGATATTGGAGACATTTCCTCTTGATGATTCTAAAGTCGTCTTGCTGGGTGTTCTGGGCTCTAACCTCCGCGCTGTGGATTGTCCTTAATTCTTTTTAAAAACTCGGCAACAGATGACTTGCTGTATCCCACCTTAGAAGCAATTTGGCGTGTGCTCATATTCTGCTGAGATAGAACCAGAATTTGTCCTTTGACTATGTCGGTCATTTTGCATGAGGGCAATCTCCAACTTAATTAATTTTCTGTTGACACTTTTCACAGAGTTGTAATAAAATGATTTGAAACGGTAGCAAATATCTTAATTTATACTGAAAAACAAATTACCTAACCCCAAAAAAATTGTTTCATAGCTTATTTAACCTTTTAAAACGGGGTTTACTACCTGCCCGGATTTTTATGAACATGTCCTGTATAGCTAGCATTTTTAGCAAAGCGAGTGATTAGTGATTTGAAGGATGTTTTCCATGTGCATGCCGTAGTTACATGATCGCCCGCATATTAATCCAAAATCACACATGTCTTTACTTCATAAGTTTCAATGTGCCCTATAAATTTCGTAATGATCTGATGACTTTGTCGGAAATTATCACAACTCGAAATTAAAACAAAAATGTCTTTGCCTACTTTTAGGCACTCGGCGTCCGCATAGGGTTAAGAAATAAGAATATCCAAAATATGTTATCGTAGCTAACCTGAAAATATCATCAATTTCACTGGTCAACACTAGTTTTGGTGCCAAAACGCTGTATTTTTTTGAAAATATTTTCATATTCTACGTGCAGTTTTCAAGATTTTGTCGTGTACAGAAAAAAAAACAAATTTATATCAGAAACAGCATTTATTACATTATTATTTAATTAAATAGGGTCTTCTAGCTAAATCATTTTTTTTTAACATTAACATCACGCAAATTAACACAGCAGAAGTAAAAGTCATCGAAGTGATTTTTTTGTTCTTTTCATTGCATAGGCACTCCACAGTCTCAAGTGCTCATAGCACATTTTACAAACAATTTGGAGTATCCACGGCTTGTATTCATTCACAATTTACGACTTAAAAAGTAAGAAAAAGTAAGAAAAATAAGCACTTTTTGTAAAATCTGTTATAGGTTCTCTGAACTTTTGAACTGTGTATTCACCAAAAATTTAACAAAACGCATTTGGATCATTGAGACAACTTCTTTGCGATGAAGACATGATACAAAAATCAATTTATCTATAGCAATGTATCGATAAGATAGTAAATCATGCACACGAAATTACTGATTGCAGCCAATATTCAAAACTAGTGTGGCTAATGCATACCTAATACAAAACTACTAATATCTCGGCACCAAAAATTTTTTTTTTTTATTTGTTGATCTGTGTTCTCAATTCGCATAACTGTTTTGTTTGTTTGTTGTTTTCAAAAGTCTATGTTCCATAGAAAAAAGTCAATAAAATGCCAGGTGAGGTATCTTAATTTTGACTTAAGACCTACTTCTTGGATACGCCAACATCTTCAAGATATTTCATCTTAATCGGATGACGCACTGATAAGATATGCTCTCTAAATCTTTTGGATCATATATTTATAAGGAACTATACATTTTCGGTCAAATTGGTGTTAGTACTGATTTTCGAAGAAAATATTTTCTTAGCCATATTCTCATAGAAATCACAATATTTGAAAGCACCATATAATCTACATAAACTCTTGTCAAGATTATTAGAAATTGATTCAAATTTGCTCGACTATTTCAATTACATCTTTTTATAAACAACAAAACAAAACAAATTCCTTTACAGTATGAATAGGGATTCCAATCCCGAACCATATTTTCAATCCCGGGACTAGGGGTTTAAAAAATCTCAAATCCCGGGATCCCGAGAATTGAGATACATAATAAAGTAACATATAAAAAATTCGGCCAAAGTTCATTAGGTTTTTCGGAAGTAACATTGAAGCAATAGCAAAGCATCTAAGGTATCGTCTCCAAGCCTGCTTCTAAATTTATTCCCGATTTTGGACGCCGCGGAAACGGTCGAGAAATATTAGTACGCCTGCTCCAAGCTATGCAAGTGCCACCACTTTCGAAAAGATTCATTTCTTTTGCAATGGTTTTAATTAGATTAGTTTCTGGCGGCATTTCTTGATTGATTATTTTCATAGTTTTGCAGCTCTTCTTGTAGCGTTAATTGACGACTACCTTGTTCTGGATTCAATATGGGTATCTACTGGGTTCTCGTCATTTCTTTGGCTACCAAGCATAGGGCTCAGCATCTAGATCATTGAAGTATTTTTTTTAATATTTGCGTTGCTTGGTTTCAAAAATAGAGATTTTATTTCACTTGGTAAATTTTCGCTGGTACAATGTGGATTCTGGAGATAGCTTAGCATACCAGATAGCTCGGCACATTGACGCTCTTTTATTCGGCCCAATATTGCAATTTTCATAGCATTCAGAAGAATAGACCGTTTTTCTCCTAACGGCCTAAATACAAATCTCGATGAAGTATGAACAGTGCATAAATTTGCAAGTCTGCGACTAAAGGCCGCCACAGCCAATTTTACAGGGAGTAAAACTTCTATAATTTTCTGAATCGAATCAAACTCTGTTGCTTCTAATTGCTCTGAATATTGCAGGCCTATTAATGTATACAGTATTGTGGTAATTAATTGAGAAATGTCATTTTTTTCGTTTTATCACACATAAGCTTAGGAAGAAACATTCCAAATTAGCTCAGTGTTCAAATTACAGTTACTATCAAAGTAGCAGGTGTTTGTATGCACCTGGTTAGTAGCAGGTGTTCAAATTCCTACGCTAGGTGGCACATGTTCCGCAGTGACAGTTTCTCAGTTGTTGCGGACGACATTAGCGTCATGGATATCAGCGAGGCAACACGTGCTAAAGTGATTGCGCTGAGGGAACACACTTCTAAGACGTACGAGGAAATAGGTAAAATATGTGGAGTGAGTACAGCAAGTGTCAGGAGGATCTGGAAGCGGTTTCAGGAAACAGGAAATGCTGGAACCAACCGTTCTGGAAAATGCGGCCGAAAAAGGTCAACTTCAGCTCGTGACGACAAAACTTTGCATCGAATGAGTGTTAAAAATCCTCGATTAACCAGTTTTGACCTATCCAAGTCCATGGCGGCAGCTGGTGTCGATATTGCACCTTCAACAGTGCGATACAGGCTATTAGAACGTGGGCGGAGAGCACGTCGACCGTACAAGAAGCAGCTTTTGACGCTTCGCATGAAGAAGAAAAGGCTGGAATGGGCACGGAAATACCAAACATGGACTGAGAAGGACTGGGAGAAGGTTCTCTTTTCTGACGAAACCCATTTTGTGGTTCAGGGATTTAGATCCATGTTCGTGAGAAGGAGTAAAGGAGAACCTCTCAATCAGCACCACATCAATCAATCACCCAAGCATCCACCAAAAAAGATGTTCTGGGGTTGTTTCAGCGTTTCGGGGACCGAATCTCTAGTTCCCGTAGAAGGAATGATGAACAGTGCCAGTTACGAAGTCATATTGACCCGAAACGTGCTTCCAACCATGACTAAGCTGTGGCCGAATGGAGATGGCGTTTTCCAACAAGACAGCGCGCCATGTCACACTTCGAAGCGAATCCAAAATTTCTGCTCAAAAAAAAATCTTACCGTACTGGATTGGCCCGGGAATTCACCAGACTTGAACCCCATAGAAAATTTGTGGGCTATTGTCAAACAAGGGCTTCACAAATGTGACTGTACGACGATGGAAAAGCTGATTTCAGCCGTTATTGACATATGGTTCAGGGACATTGAAATTAAAACTATATGTGCTAGTCTAGAACATTCCATGCCGAAACGTGTCTGTGATGTTATAAAGTCTCGGGGAGGTCATATCACTTATTAGTTTTAAATGTATCCAGAGAAAATTTGAAATAAACTGAATTTTATAAAGAAAACTGCATTTCTCAATTAATTACCACAATACTGTATATATATATATATATATTTTTCAAAATGGGAAACTATTCGAGCATTGTCAAGAGACTATTTCATCTTGTTTTACAATCCATTTAAAGGAGACAGTTAAATGCCTTGCTCGGATCCGACATAATTTTAAAGATAGTTATTATTTTTCGTTGGAGCTTTTTTAAAATATAAAACTACCTAACGAACTTTCTTTATGCATGCACTGATGTCCTTCGTCTGATCTAGCGTGTCTTGCAGGCGACCGGTTTCAACGTAGCTAACTGGTTCAGGACCATCCAAATCTTCGTGGTCGTCGTTCAGACTATCAGCTGCTTCATCAACTCTTTAATCTGGAATGGACCTCATCGCAAACTGCCAAGTGGATGCTATGCGCCAAACAAATATGTTGCTCTGTACCAGCTAGTCTGCCTACTTTTCGCATTTCGTTTGACCCATCAGTTACGATGGTAACAATGTCTTTTCCTAGAGAAACATTAAACTCATATCTATGTAGTTTCCAGCTGTCATTGATATTCTTACTCGCACCAAGCTCCAGTAAGAATTTACTAAGTAGATGTTTATATTTATATAGCGCCTATTTGCAGTCAAGGTCCATTAATCAAACATCAAACTGAACCGTTCACCTGAGATACTAGCCTGTTATATCTTATTTTTTATTATTTTCTTTATCCTGCTTGCATAGCCAACAACCTTTTTTTGATTGTTGTTAAGGATTTTGGTAAATCTGTGTATGCATTCGTTAGTATTAATTTCCTCAAACCATTCGATGTAACGAATGCACTAAATGCGAAACAGTCCATACTTATTTATTTACAAACCCCTTTGTATTCTCTTGTTAACTGTTACATTGGTTTGTTTTGCTCTATTCTTTACGCATTTTGATGTGAGCTAATTGTTTTCTCATAAATATGGATTCTATTTGCACTTTTCGAGTCTTGCTGTAACTTGATTGCCGATAATGCTTGACTCCCGGCCCCGAAATCCCAGCCAATTCTGATCCCGAAAATCCTGGGATTAGAAATCATCAATCCCGGGATTTTCGGGACCAGAAATTGGCCGGGATCCCGAGATCCCGGGATTCGATTCGCTAAGTATGAATCACAGTCGTTGGAATCACATAAATATTGCCAACCACATTTTTGACAGATAAAAAATTAGTCCAAAACCAAATTGAATGCTAATCTGTTACAAAAATTTACCTACGACTTGTGACCCTGATAACTTTAGAGAGCCTAAAACGGCTTGCCTACGTGATCGTGATCTCGGTTACAATTTTTTTTTGACGCCACTTGAGCGACACTCCAATGTATTGATAACGCAAGATTGTTTATTATGAAAATAGCACTCTAGATAAATAAAGCTTGAGCAGCCTAGTGGGTAGAGCACTGGCTTCTTGCGTGTGGGGTCCCTGGTTCGAATCCAGGTTCGGACGAGGGTCCGCGCACCAAGCTTTGAGTTCACTTAGCTCTGATTAGGTACCTGATTTAAATCAGGGGTAAAGTGAGTCGTGGAACTAATCACTCCACACTCGTATTCACAATGATTAAAAAATTGTAATGAAGCTCTCTACCAGTTTCAACCCTTAGACCCGTACGAGGGTTGTCGTGGGATAACTTTTACTCTAGATAAATGCTAGGTTAATACTGTAGTTGTTTCAGTATGTAGATTTATTTTTCGTAAATTTTTTGAAAGCTAGGGTTGCAATTAAAATGATTTAAGTCTATCAGAATACATCTGCTATTGTCCAAGATCCTACCATCTACCATCAAATTCAATCTATAACCCATAACTCATCAAATCATACAGTCTCTCTCCATAGTAAACATTGTCAACTGGTACCGCATCAAATCGATTAATTAACATCGATAAAATTTGCACTTATAATTCCTGTTTAAATCACACCTCTCCCCCCCGTCCCACCTTTGAACAAAACATATTTCCAAAAACAATAAATTGCCCAAGAATTTCGCTTGTTAATTCATACAATTATGCAGACGATGCATGCATTATTGCTATATTGATCGCGTGATTTGCAGTATGTTTGTAATGTCTGCTCGTTTACTTACCGGCGCGCACGGCCGCTTGCCTGTTTTTCTACTTCACCTGAATTGTTTACAAAAAACAAAGTAAAATAAGACATTATGAAAGGTAGCACCTATATTTACTTACGTGGACACGAATAGTCGTAGAGTTGCGCATTAATTTCAATTGCAATCTTATCAGTAGCATGTGATTGTGTTTATGATTAGATGTTGAGTTAAAAATTAAGAATTGTATCAATAAGCGTCAGTATTGATTTCGATATGATGGAAGATTAAAAAGTGGAACAATGAAAAAAATTGAAATAATTTTTTTTTATTTCACCGGGGCTGGGATGGATAATAATTTATGAATTTACAGTCCCTTGTTATACTTGTTCCGATAATATTCCAAGTGGGTGAAGGTAAAATCATCTCAGCTGCCATGACACTAATGTGAAGTGATAAACAGTGGCAGAGGAACTCGTCGAAGCGCACAAAACAAACAGTTTAGATGATTTCCTCTGTTGAGGTGCCCAATATGCTTTAGATGAAGAAGAGAAAGTCGCGTGCCTAATTTCGCCTCGTCATCTTGATAGCGGAAGCTTAAACGAACTGTCAACAGGCTCGGAACCTGTTGACAGTTCGTTTATGTTTTCATCATATATGAGATAATCTTAGATAATTTATTTCGCCACTTCTCAACACTGTGGTGATCAAAAAGCAGAAAGAATGCATTATGCTAAAGATATTAAGCATGAAAGATATGTGTTAAAAAAGTGACGGTAATTTCTTTCTCTGGGAAAAAATATTCATTTTTCTACATCAGTGTTATCCCTTTCCAATAAGTCTCAAATATATATTACACACTTATGCCAGGCATTTCTTCAGAAATCCGGAATACAACTGGAGCTCAATCTTTGGAATAAATTGTAGCACTATCAGCAATGCACTTAAGCTATATCTATTTTTGAAAAAAAAAAAAAAAGGCTTTATGACGGGTCTTTAATAAGGCTGGGGTACTACCAAAGCAAGTCTAATCATACAACATGTGAAATTGAAATAAAAAAATCTCGTTAGTTTTAAACACACTTGAAAAAGCTTCTCATTATTATCTTTAAAAATGTATCTTTATATCACAAAAAATAATTATTACCAGCTTACCATGTATGAAGTGGTATTGCGCTCGTTTTGCCGCCACCCAATCACTAGACTTTATATTCAGACACAAATGATTGGAACATAATTTTGATAAGGTGCACGTTTATAGGTACCTTGAGTAAAAGATTGCAAATTTCCTAATATCTCACAATAAGAGCCCATTTATATTTATTACCAAACCAAATTTTATCGTTTCGAACGACAGCAGTCGAATGGTCATCCAATCGACAATCGCAATAGACCCCATATTTTCATACCAATTTTTAGTTCCTGATTTTCAGTCCCGTTTTTTTGGTCAATTTTAGAGTCCCATTTTTATTGTAGTTCATTAATTTCTAGTCTTTTACTCCTTGTATTTACTTTTTAGTCCTAGAAAATAAAAGAAGAGATGAATCGGAGAGTTGAGGAATTTTTAATGAAATTCCATCTTTTTGTGTACAAAAATGACATACACATATTTTTTACTAGCGGATCACTACTTAATAACAAGTCTTATAATATTTCGGACTCCTTTTTTATGCTAAGGCTTATCTGAGATCGTAAATCCCCCTGCGATTTATGTACATTGCGCCGCACATAGCTTCAATTTGGCTCTTAATGCAGCTATCTGGAATAGAGAACGCATTGGGAACTATCGGATCAATTCAAACCTAAAAGACAGGACATTCCAAAATAAAAAAAAGTGAGCGAAAGAAAGAAAAATTGAAGTCAACTTGCACTACAAGGTGAGCTCAGTCTCACGTAGCAATTGCAACGTACACCGAATTGCAGCTGGCCATAATTGAGGCATTAGAAGAAATAAAAACGTGGAATGATCGTGATACTTCACAAAATCCAACGCAACTTTCGACTGCGATTTCGGCGATTGAATTCCAAATCGCCTGTCACATTATGGAATCAGTTAATTCGATTGTTCTGCCTTTGAGTCGGGAATTGCAATCGAAAAACCCAGATCTAGGCGAAGCCACCAAATTACCAGATGACGCTTTGAATGAATGCAGGGAGAAGCGAGAAAATGGATATTCATCTTTCTATGTTATTTATGAACATTTTGCTGGAATTTGTTCCCAATACGAGATCGCAATGAGATCGCCACGTCGTTACAATTGGCAAAAAAGTGGTTGCAATATTGAAGCCAAAAATGTGGAAGATTATTATAGAATTGCATTCTACATTCCGTTCCTCGATACACTCATTTCTCATCTTAAAACTCGATTTGAAGAACACAAATCTATCTTTAAAAGTTTCGGACAATTGTTCCTCAAACAAGAATTTGACAAAAAAAAAATGCGCAGACCTTTACAAATTTTATGAAGAGATATTGGATTGCTCAGAGGGGAATTTCATCTCAGAAGTCAGAATGAAGAGACAACGAATTCAGGATCTGAATATCAAAATGCACTTGATGTTTTGTTGGTAAATATTTTTCGATTGGAATTTTTACGTGCAAAAAAAGGTGATATGCAAAGCTTAAACTTACGGTATTTTTCAGATAATCAATAACGAGTCATTCAAAAATGTTAATGAGATTTTGCGAGTGTTAGCAGTGTTACCTGTAACTACAGCAACTTCAGAACGATCATTTTCGGCGTTGAGAAGGATCAAAAGCTACTTGAGGAATACGATGGGATAGGAGCGCCTGAATGGCCTTGCTTCTTTGAATGTCCATACTCGCATTGAACTTACCGAGAACGAAATTCTTCAAGAATTTTTCAAAAAGCCTCGAAAATTCATACATGCTTCAACATTTTTGTGACTCAATCTTCAATTTAGAGTCAACTATTATGATAATAAATAAAGTTCTTACACTCCCTATTAAAGATATATCTAATCATAATTTACTGTTTCAATAATTTATATGAGATTTTTCAATCTCGTAACAATATACGATAATCAACAGTTAACAGCCATTAGAATAAAAAACTTTGAACTTCCCTTTTGGGGGGGTCCGGACCCAGAAACCCCCCTGTGGATCCGCCACTGATTGGTCATATACTTTTAAAAGACCAGTCGGTTCAAATAAGGGGTGGTTTTACTAGCGGTATAACTTATCTTTGGTAATAACTAGAGGAATTGAGTTTAAATGAAAAACCTTTATTGGATCTAAAAGCATTATGAAGAAAGCATTATGAAGAACCTAAATAGCTTACGGAATAGGAGCATCACACACTCAAGTCATCATTATTTGTCGAAAAACCTGAACGTATATGTCAAAGAACTGTCAAAATGACATCACAGTTTGAAAGTTATCCCTATTGGAACATCTATCACTCTGAAACGATAGACACAGCTTAGCTTAAATGATCATGTGTCACAAATAATCATTTAAGTACTAAACGATCTAATTATCAATCATTCATCATATCGCTAAATGATCATCAAACTTTGGTCATTATTCTTAAATTATGTAAAGTTGCCCGATATAATACATAATCCCCTTCTGCAAAGTCGCTTTTTACATTGAAAAAGAAGAAGACAACTTTTTTGGGATGTCAAATTTGAATTCAAAATATTTAAAAAAAAAATTAAATATAGTTCTTGCTCGGTTTGTACTCCAACTTCGTTTATCAGAACATAAAAGAGACTACATACACTTAAAGTACTTTCAATTTCTCAATTTTTCAAAAATTAATTGCTTTGAGTGACAGACAGTCAGTGACAGTATTCATCATTTACGCAAGGGCTGCGTGTAAGCAACTTTTAAATGACTAATTTAGGTATAAAGTAGTAGTAAATTAGTAATTTAAGTGCTTGTGTTTTTAGGCTAAAAAGGCCCTATAAAGGCTGCTCAAGTTGACATATGTTAATTTCCTCGGCTCTTCAGAAAATTTTTCTCTTCAGTGCCCAGAATTCGCTTTCATCAGACATTCCCTTTGGTGCGACTGTGTTTGATTTTACCCTATCAAACATCTTGATCATTATAAAAGAGACAAGGGAATAATCTGTAAATAGTCTGACAGTTCGAATTTATGCAGGCCATACAAGCACAATGCCGTGTATACAAATATCGTCAATATCTGTCATAAACTTGAAATCTAAGAAATAATATCTGGGACTTGAAATAGAACAAATAATGTCAGGAATCAGTCACTAGGGACGTTTATCATTGAATCTATTTATAAGTTGCTTATCAATTTACTTCAAGCACCGAGTAAGTATATTATCTGGAACGATTCGGATAAAGCTTAGCCAATATGATTTGCTATAGTGTAATCTCTAATAAAGCCCAGTAGATTATAAATTTTAATAGTGGGCTTATTTTTAATAAATCTTTGCTAAGACACTCTTCTGCATACTCAGTGTATAAAAAAGCAGATCTTGTTACACAAAAAACTGTTTGTATTAGTATTTTCAGCACAAACATGAAAAGAAAAATACAACTCAGAAACATACTATTTTCTTAGCTATAGAAAAAACCTTTTCATAACAGTAGGAAATCCAATTATCAAGAATTTTCACATAATCACTTTTAAATCGAACCATGACAATCCCCTACTTACCGTTTGAGTGACATGATTTATGATTCATTTTTTTAAAGCATGACTAACCGAGAATAAAATGTATCTATCTAGTGTGTAAATATGTTGTACAAGTTTTCTTGATGAGAAATCTTTGTTTTCTATGGCAAATGAGACTGGATAATGATGTTTTCTTATCAGTTCTTTATTTAGCACAACAATAGGCTGAGGAAGAACATAGCAACTGTTGATAAAAAAAATGACGTATTGTGATGTATAGTGTAGTGGAAATTTCGTAAGATTTTAAGAATTAGTATATATTGTGAAAAATGTAGGGACTGTGAAGATCAATAGTTGAATGTATAAAATATAAAAGAATTGAAAGTCTGGTAAGTATTCGATTAAAATTTGGTGATTGTATCGTAATTATTACGTGGGTAGTTTTTCATAGTTAAAAAAGTTAGTTTTGATAAAAACAAGTTTAAAGTTTCAGTTCACATATTATTTTGTTCTCATAACCTCAAAACTCTGGTATGCTGGCTAGGTATGTAACACTGACAATAAAGTTGAAACAGTAACATGAAGATTTGATATTGAAAAGGGTTGTTGTTAGAAATAAAAAATATTAGACTTACTGCTTTTTTAAAATCAATGTAAAAAGTACCTTCCTGTCCAATACTTTCGTGTTCTTTTTCAGTTCCTGCCTTTCTTTCCTGCTAGCTTTGATAGATTGTCGCGTCTTGGTCACTCCTAGTCATTTGTTTCTGGTCAGCTTAGGTTTGCCAAAAGAGCAGCCACCTCATGCACTGGACTAAAATTTGTTCGGGCACTTTATGCCAAACTATAGAATGGAGGCTTTTAAGTTTTGAGTACCTTTTCTTTGGCACCTGAAAAATGAAGGATACAGACAAAATAACTTTAGCAGAGTCTGAGTAAAATAAAAAATAATAATATAAAATAAAATTATTTACCTTTACAGCAAGCCCCCATCTGAGAGTGGAATTCAACCTGATAGTAAATTCTCTGTATGACATGGGCTTCTTCTTTTCTGCGCTCTCGCTTTCTGCAAAAGGCACAACGAAATTGCTCCCTTTGGACAAAGTAAATTATTTCGCTTCTATTCAAAAGCAAGGCGATAGTACCCACAAAGTTTACTCCTGACTCGCTCGGTAAGTTGGCCTTCACCAACTCCACCAATAGTTACTCCTTGTACTCTTGCATTTATTTGGTATACAGTTATATACAGTCATATCCCTCTTTTTTGATTATGCAATATGGCCCATAAGATATAATTTTCAAAGCCACGACTTCGACTCCACAGCCCTGATAATTTCTACCAGCATTTTGCAAGTTCAAGTATTTTTCTGGATATTTGTCATGCCTCTACTCAGACAGCTCGCTTGAATGTCTCCATATTTTTATACAAAGATTTCAGATGTTCATCAGTTGTAGGCTTGCTCATGCTGTTCATAGAAAGCATTGTGTTGAAAGATTTCACGCCTGCATGATTCTGGCCAATTGCAAAAAAATGCTTTAGTCATTACTCTGTTTATGGCCAAATAGGGGCTTGTAGTGGAAGAATCACTATGACAATTAGTGCTCCAAATTTCACAACCCACTTGAGTGCGTTTCTTACATGTCACTCTCATTCTTTCGGCGAAATCTTTGTTTTTAGGCACTAGAAATTCTAGGTCTCTTTTCTTGCATTCAACACAAAAAGTATTCACTAATAATGAATGTTCTTTTGCATCCACCAAGGAAAAATGCTTTCTACTGGCTCTTGTTTGGCAGTTAGTGATAGCAGCTCCTCAAAATGTTAAGTTGTAGCCACTCAGTGTCCTACGACTGCTTGCTGATCAGATTGGTCGTTCTTATGTTTGGGCTGCATGCTTTGCGCCTCCATCTTGACTGCCTTTCCTGCTCCTTATGTCATCTGCAACTTCTACACGGGAAAGCTTTGAGGAACTCGCAGTCTGCACTACTTGTCGCCTCGGAGAAACTTTTTTTTTCTTTTAGTACCTCTAACAGCTGTAGTTTTCGTAGATCCTGCAGATTCTCCTACCTGGAATGTTTATTATCTATTCTCCTGTCGACTGAAATGGACAAGTAATATAAGCGTTGGAGAGATGCCTGAAATTAGAGCTTTAGACATTCATGTTCAACCAACCTCCTCTATCGCTGTCAATATTATAAATTGACAATGGTAATATTACAGCTAAATTTGTCAGGCACTACGTCAGTACCATCAACTGTTAGCAAACAACACACTCAGGCCGGCGTGGAAATAATCAACAAGTGTCTCCCAAAGAAAAAAAAATCCATAATTTAACTAGTTTGGATTCTTCAACGTATATATTCGATGTACGACAAAGTTTCAACAATAAAATTTCTTGCAGTAACGAAAACGCTGCAACGACACAGAATCAACAGATTACAATAGAAAACAATATTTCGCTCCAATCGATTCCTGATAAAGGTTGATATAATTGCCTCCACAAAAGATTCCAAATTCATAGAAGAAATTATATTTTTTGTCTTTTATTTGAACAAGTTTTCGTTTTTTTAATTTAAACCAATTTTTTACCTTTTGAAGCTAGATTTATTTTGATTACTCGATAAATATCGATATTTCGAGGGTAATATGCCCTCTTCTTCAGTGTCTATTGAACTGAGCATTTGAAAAAAATTGGTACAAAATAAAAACCAATTTTCGTTCTTGAACATGGCAAAAGTCTCAATTCTCAACTAAAATTTTTAACTATTTTCAACTACAAACTTCCAACTACATTTTTTCATATTTTTCATTTGTCAGATTTCCTTTTTTTACATTTGCTATGATCAGAAAGCTCAATAAAAAATTTTACAGTAGAATTATATCAATTACAATCGTATTATTTTTAGTTGAAACAAAGAAAAGTTAAACAAATTCAATAAATTCTGAACAATCAATCAAGTCTTAATATAAACATGATGAAGTCAAATATGACACACCACAACTTTCAAAAGATCATCGACTTAACAATAACATAGGACAAGAAAAGGAATTCATTTTAGCGTCTTTGTTCTTACTGAAGGGCAGAAACTTTCAAAAGTTTCATGAAGAATAACCAAAAAAATGAATATTTTCAATTCCATAAGTTGGCTGCAATGGGCGTTGGCAGGCATGACAACGGGTGTGACTGTGATTGGTCGACGCGTAATGCGCAGCTTTAGATCTCCCACAAAGTTAAATCGATAATTTACATTTCTTCGGCACTTTTTTCCGAAAGTGACGAAACTTGTTCTTGTTCACTTGTTCACAACTTGTTCATACGTGGTTGGTATTTTTTGCCATTCTTCGAGAATCGCAGTTTTTAAGGCAGTTCGGTTTTGGGCTGCCTTTTAGCGACTTGTTTTTATAAGTAGGCCCATAAATTCTCGATGGGATTTAAGTCAGGACTCTAGGCTGGCGTATCCATCACTTTTCCGCAGTTGTATAAGAGCCACATTCGCACCATGTGAGCCTTATGCTTGGGATCGTTGTCCTGGTAAAACTTAAAATTTGGTTTGTTTTTATGCATAAACCCGAATTTCTGCGCACTGCTTGCCAAATATATTTTAAGGATATGCAAATATTGTTGGGCGTCCATGGTTGACTCGATGAATGCCAAGTCAACTACTCCTCTGCTTGAGAAGCACACCCAAATCATTACGGATAACTTACCAAATTTTACAGTCGGAATGATATTTCGATTTTCCAACGATGTTAAAGGCTTGCGGCACACTCTAGTCGATCCATCATTGTAGTACAACATCATTTTCGTCTCATCACAGAATATGACGTCGTCCCAAAAGTCAACGGGTTGAGAAAGGTGCATCATAGCGAAGTGTGGAGAAAGCAGTAGTTTCTTTTAGTGATGGGCGTTTCTGTTGTTTTCAGTAAACGAAAACGAACTGTTTTTTCCAAAAACAACTGTTTTTTGAAACTTTTTGAAAACTTTTTTCACTCGACCAGCAGCAGATTGATACTGGGTGTTACCATTAGTGATGGGCGTTTCGGTTGTTTTCAGAAAACGAAAACTATTTGGAAAAAAACAGTTTGAAAAAAACAGTTGGAAAAAAACAGTTTTTTTCAAACTGTTTTTTTCCAAATAGCTTTCGTTTTCTGAAAACAATAGAAACGCCCATCACTAATGGTAACACCCAGTATCAATCTGCTGCTGGTCGAGTGAAAAAAGTTTTCAAAAAGTTTCAAAAAACAGTTGTTTTTGGAAAAAAACAGTTCGTTTTCGTTTTCTGAAAACAACAGAAACGCCCATCACTAGTTTCTTTCGTGCAGCTCTTGATGAGAACTTATTTCATAGGATGGCCTGTCGTACTGTTTCATGGGAAACAGCAACATCACACTCTTCCTAGAGTTCCCTAGTAACTGTTCTGGTCGAAATCCAAGGGTTTTTAGCAAGTTATTTTTGGTTTTGAGCCAAATCCAAGGGTTTTTAGCAAGCTATTTTTGGTTTTGGGCCACCTCCACATTTTGGCTCCAATCTATCCTCATTTTCAGCACGATTTATAACGTTATAGACTGTCTTTCGTGCTACACAAAACATTTCCAACAGTTCCTGCGCACTTTTACCTAATTGGTGATTATAGTATATCATCTGAACCAGCTCAAAGGATAATCTTTTGCCTGGCATTTTAAAACACAGTATCTCACTTATTTATGCGTACTAGCCAAAAATTAATCACACACTAATGATGAAATTCATAGAACTTTACAATACAAACCAAAAATTACGGTAAATTTGCCCCATCGTTGCAGTAATGCAAACAAAAACAGTTGTGTAAAGAGTTTCTTGACACTTCAAGAATTGTAATAATTGTTTTCGTTGTTCTTTTCGTTCTTTTTTTGCATTGAAATTGTACTTTTTTTGTATATATCGGTTGGAAATAATGTAAATAACTATAATTAAGAAAAAAAAAATCAATTACATAAATAAAATGTAATATTTTATAATTAGAAAGATCAAAAATTGAATTTTTTCCCTATGTGTAAACACATTCTTGACAGACTGTATGTTTGACAAATCTTAAAATTCTGCAAGCGCAAAAAATGTACAACTGTCATATTTCAATTCTTAACTAAATCAACTCTGGATTTTTCTTTAATTCTGACAATGCGTTCTTGCAGCGTTTACTTCAGAAACACCAATTTTACAATGTATGTTTATTACAATAAATTTTAAAAGTAATTAAATCATAAAAAAGGTAAATTAGAATATAGATATTGTCATCTGACAGTGATTATTTTCTTGAAAAAATATTTTTTTTCGCCATTGTACGGGGCTCCATTGCATTTCGCGTCGTCATTATATTTTTCGGTGTGACTACGCTTTAATGTAACATTAAGATTGCATTATATTATTTATAGTGACAGCTTTTAGTCTCAGATTATTCGCAGCTGTAAATTGTATTTTACATGGCTTTGAAGCAAATATCCACAGTTTACTAAAAAAAATTTAATAAAAAATGAAAGTAAGGAGAGGCGAAAAAACATCAAATAAAACGACACCCATGATTCTAGGTCAAATCAACACGTGTGTATTTCTGCACACTTGTCGTTCTGCAAAATATTTTCTTTTTTTTTTTAATACCATCCACATGATATCGGAATTTCAATGCTTCCTCAAAATATATAATATTTCAAGAAGGCGCACAAGTAACCTACCACGCAGCTTAACTTAAATACACGAATATCAAACAAACAACAGAAAATACAAAAGATATAAATCCATCTTACCCAGCTCTTCATATATACCCTCATACAATGAACACAGATTGCAATGGAACTTTCTGGCCTGAATACTTAGAGGTGCCAGGCGCCTCTGACACCCTCCTACAATTCATTTTAAAAATTGTTTATGTCCGCGAATTGTGATAACAATAACCTCTTTGTTTCGAAATTTAATTACTTACTAATATGATATGATATTCAATCTGACCGGGGATACATTTACACAAGATACCGCATCAAGCGAGTAAAATATCACTCCCGTCTTAGCATATGCAAGACATGAGTAATTTATTGTTTTTGTTGTCGTTTTTAGCGAGAGAGATAATTATGATAAATTTATTGGATTGTTTGTTGTCTTTCTTTAAAAATTTGTTTGATATGTTTGAAATACTAATGAAACAGAGTATAGTTAAAAATGCAAATGGCGGCAAATAGAATTACAATTGTGAATTTTGATCATTTGTTGAATTGTTTGTGTTTACTAAATTTTCGTTGAGACTTGTTTACTGAATCTCATTTTACTCATTTTAGCGTGAATGAAATGAGATCTAAGATAATATGATTATGGAATTGTGGAGAATAATTGTTTGACCATATCGTGTATTCTGGAAAGTGTGTCACTGAAAAATGATGCTTCTATAAATTTCGTTGGTTGAATTAAGCAAGTATCAATTGAGCTAAACCAGGATGGTGGGTGGTCTCCATGTGGTCAATATATTTCTGTCTTCTTTTAAATAATAGTTACTCACTAATAGTTTGACTACCCTGTACAGAAGTTGGATGTTTTTAGCTAAATCGAATTTATGCCTTCAAAAAGAAAGAATCATTCCACAAAAAAACTGTACACTTATTCTTGATCTTAATTCTAAGCCCCAATTATCTTCAATAGCTTTATAAATGAAAGCAGTTTACCATGAGGCGATGTTCACGCACCATAGATGTCGCATATTCACCTAGCTGTCTGTAGATCCTTTTCGGCAGCTTCCTAAGTGGCTTTCGTCAAGACTTCTAATACAGAGCTTGAATCCTATGGTAACTTTTTAGCTATTTTCGTGTAGACCCTGCAAGTGAATATACTTGTCATTGCTGAAACACATCCGCTCGCAGAATGGCAATATTGGTCCACGTAATCCAGAATCAAAATGTACAGATCTTCCGCTGCCAGTTAGACAGTTCTTTGACATTTATGTTCAGCTGTGCTTGACATATCTTGATTACTTTGGTTGAAAGCTTTAGATGTAGTATTTTTCAGGCGGAGGTTTTTGCGATACGTAAAGCCGCAGACCTAGCAAACGCCAGAGATACCACAAGTGTGGAAATCAACATCTCTACAGACAGTCAAGCGGCGGTTAAAGCTCTGATGTCTTACACATACAAATCGAAGTGTGTACTTGACTGCATTCAGGCCCTGAATAGACTGGGCAACAACAGAAGAGTCCGAATTTTCTGGGTTCCTGGTCACAAGGGCATTGAAGGAAACGAGAGGGCGGACGCGTTAGCCAAGCACGGGGCTAGCCTTCCCCTGCCAGGATCAGTTGATATTCCTACTCCAATCCAGACAATCAAATACTCAATTGACTCCAATATGATGCAAGTTGCGACGTGCAGATGGCGTGCAACTCAGACCTGCAAGCTAACCAAAATCATGTGGGGGTCGTACAATATCGTAGCTACTAAGTACCTACTCGAATTGACGCGAACTGACTGCAAACGGCTGGTCGGCATCATTACCGGCCACTGTCTTGTAGCAGCTCATGCCATGAAAATGGGACTCCTAACCAGCGACACCCGTAGGAAGTGTCAAGAGCCGCGAGTCTCGGAAACAATCCAACACCTGTGCCACTGCCCGGCACTGGGGAGAACCAGGCAGCGCTGCTTCGGTGAGCCCTGGCTGGTGGATCTCTCACATGTAGCAGAGCAGAGGCTGAAGGACATACTTCAGTTCGCAAAAAAGTCCGGAGCCTTCGATGGCCGTTTGGACTGAACTTTCCTTCTCCGGGTCCATTTATCTGGTACCACTACGGACCAATGGGTCTATGTGTGGCCCTGGCCAGCCAGTTGAACCTAACCTAACCTATTAAACGTTCATTATTTTCTCATATAACTTTCGTCTCAAATTAATTGTAATAGTTATGTTATAACTTTTTTAAGAAACTAACTACTCTGCTCGATTTCATCCAAGTGCCACATGCAATATGGCCGTTTACTGATTTTACTCATTATAAATGATCATCCGTACTTTATATGCTCGTCTTCATCTCTTTTATGTAACGAATACTTGAAGATATTTCCAGTAATCAAACCACAATATTATGGATACATCTTTGAGTTACTCTATTAATAGTTTCTATTTAAATTATTTATCATTTGAAATTGATAAAATAAAGAAATCATCGATATCTTAGTCAGTATCTTACGTTTCTTAAGTATGACGACCTCTGTCTTCGACAGCTAGCTAACTGTAGGCAATGGTTAGTCGTCTACCATTCCACTCTCCTCATCACTTGGTTTAGGCTGAATTGAGCGAACTCGGCTGTTCTGGAAGGGGTCATAGCTGCCATTTTATCAGCGTAACCCACCAAAAACACATCCGTTGGGATTTCGTTGAATGTCCATCGTAAACGATGTTCCAGAGGTCAGGTCCGTCTCCTAGGCTGTCCCAGAGATGATAAGCCTCCTCTAAAGTCCTTCTTCTGTGATAAATAGTAGCCATCAATCCAGCTTGGTGCTGTGGCATGCCTCCTTCGATCTCGCTACTGACCCGAATAATGCTGAGATGGTGTGCACTAGAGTTGGGCGTTATTTAACGTAACACGTTAAATAACATAGTTCCAATTCTGTAACATGTTCCCAATGGAACATGTTACTGAAAACTACATGTTATTTTTGGAACGCTTTACTCATATAAAAAACGAGTAACGCCTAATGAAACGCTTGAAACATCATAAGCGGCCTCAAGAGCATGCGACAATCGTTTCGGTAATTGGCCTCCTCTTTATTGTACTTGTTCACCAGCTCACAAAAAACAAATATTTTTAGTTCTATGTGCTTTTAGCTTCACTGGCGATGATTTGCACAGGAACGCACAAATACACGATGTTGAGTAAACTCGATAGACAGTTTGGAACGTTCGTAACGTATTAGTTACTGTGCGTTATATTGGAAAGCGCAACGTATTAGTTACTGTGCGTTATATTGGAACGAGTAACGTGTATGATAACACACGTTGTGCGTTCCAATATAACTCACGGGAACATCGTTCCAAAAATAACATGTTACTGGAACATGTTACTCGTCGGAAAATGTAACGTTGGAACTAGTGATGGGCGTTTCTGTTGTTTTCAGAAAACGAAAACGAACTGTTTTTTCCCAAAAACAACTGTTGTTTGAAACTTTTTGAAAGCTTTTTTCACTCGACCAGCAGCAGATTGATACTGGGTGTTACCATTAGCGATGGGCGCTTCTGTTGTTTTCAGAAAACGAAAGCTATTTGAAAAAAAAAACATTTTGAAAAAAACTGTTTTTTTCCAACTGTTTTTTTCAAACTGTTTTTTTCCAAATAGTTTTCGTTTTTTGAAAACAACAGAAACGCCCATCACTAATGGTGACACCCAGTATCAATCTGCTGCTGGTCTAGTGAAAAAAGTTTTCAAAAAGTTTCAAAAAACAGTTGTTTTTGGAAAAAACAGTTCGTTTTTGTTTTCTGAAAACAACAGAAACGCCCATCACTAGTTGGAACGTGTTACTTATGTATACAGTTATTTCCCATCTCTAGTGTGCACAGTTGAATACCTTTTTCGCAAGCCATGTTGTTCCCGCCCTGTCAATCGGGCCACTTTCGATAGCGATAGATAGACCTGCGGCACTAAACATGAATTACATAACTTGAATAATTTCCGCGCTTAAACCGGCACTCTATCAGGGCCCAGATCGTTCCTTTTCCTCATCCCAGATTCCGCGTCGAAACACTCTTTATTAGTAAAGAGAGGTACTGTCATTTGTAGTGTTTGCTCCTCTTAATGGCTTTGGGCAACTCCTTCTTTGCTGAATCCTGCAGTTCGTGTTGCAGTTCAGCGATTTCATCATTACACCAGTTTCACGGAACGGTTTATATCGAAGCATTCATTTTGCTTGGAGCTGGTTTCTCCATCACAGCCTTCCAATTTTTGTCGTTTCTTGTTGCAGTTTTCCTCCACTTTTGAGTTTTTCCTTCTGCTACATATTTTTTCCCATACCCGCCTTTTGCTCAGCAAATGCCTCTGTCTCCTTTTTTTGCAGAAGTCTTTCTCCTATTCTTTTGGCCCACTGTCCCCTATTTTGCGGGGTCCACACCGCTTCTGTTTTTATGCTGATCTCCAGTGTCCCCTATTATTTTTCTTTCATTATTGATGCTCCATTATTATTAAAGCTTTATTATTGATCCTCCATTATTTTTTGAACCTTCATTATTTATTGATATTCTTTGCTTAATATGTGTTTATTACTATTAGTTATTATTATATTTTCCTTCAGAATGTTTGCTTTATAATTTTTCTCTGGTTATTTTTCTTACAACATTGCTCTTTAATGATTTTTCCTTTAGCATTTTTCCTTTATACTTTTCTCTTTACTACGTTCCGTTTATACAAGGTGGCGCAAAGTTAATCGCCTGGCGCAAAATTAATCACCCTATCGGAAGATGCTATAATTTTTGCAAATGGTGTCGTACTTAAATCATATTTGATATTTGTGAACTAGACAGCTGCAAAAATATAAAGATAAATGAAGATTTCCAATCACTCAAAACCATTTTTTTTTCTTTAGTAAAAAGTTATTCAAAAACAAAATTGGATGATTAATTTTGCGCCACCCTGTAATTTTTCCTTTATTTTTCTTCTTTATTTGTCCTATAGTATTTTTCTAGCATTAATATTTTATTTTTCTTATACCGTTGCTAAATCATTGATTTTTCTTTTTCTATATGGTAATATATACTTCTTATTGTTGTTGCTTGTACGATATTTTGTCTTTATTTAGTAACTGTATTATTATTTTATTTGGCAAAACGGAAAAATAATGCAAACAAGAATTATTAATTTATTTGGGGAAAAAAACTAATGCAAAGAAGATAATGAAGGAAAAATAGTGGACGGAAAATAATAATTAAAATAATAATTTCTATTATTTTTCGTACATTTTCTTCTTTGCATTATTTTTGTTTCATTATGTGGCCTGTAGCATTTGTCGTCTATTACTTGTTCTTTGTTATATTTTCTTTACAATTATTCTTTCATTATGATTTCTTTATTATTGATATCTATATAATATTATTATTGATATCTATATAATATTATTAGGTGCGTTTTTTTGCACACCCGAGCAGATCAAATTTTGTTAAGCATATTGAATATAACAACAAAAATCCTGCACTTGTGGCGTCACTGAATCAAAAAATGTTAAGCAGTAGTAGTTTATGGGTTTACATGTAGAGTGTGCTGATAACAGTAAGAATGTTCTAAACGGTTCGTACCACTGCTGAAATCGGCAGTTTGAATTTAATGAATTTGCATAGCACTCTGCCATTTTCAACTATTTTACATCAAATCGTGTAGTGTGCTGACTGGTTTTGAGTGTTTCGATGCACATTACATTGTAGATTGTTTCATATGCAAGTTTCATGTCTGATTTCGATTAAAATCTATATAAGATTTCATTCAGGTTTTTTCAATGGATTTTTCTAATTTAACAACCAATCTAAGCAAAAGCACAGCGAATGCAACAACATTTTCGAACAATGCGATTTTCTGCTCTGGATCGTTTTTTGCAACCCTACGTTAACCTGTTCTGCTAGGTTGCAAAAAAACGCACCTATTATTGACATCTATATAATATATCTTTGTTTTGTCAAAATTTAGCCATTTGAGTTCTATTTAAATTTTGGATTTTTTGTCATTATTTGTTTTTTTCCTCTTTCATTTGTATGATTTTGCTTTATTTGGCTCTTTTTACTTTATTCAGTAGTTTTCTTCGCTTCGGGTTCTCTACATGTTTCGTTTTTTTGTTCATTTTTTTTAATTTCTCTATATTTCTACTCTCAATTTATTTTTGTTTTTCATATATCTTTATTTTCTCACGTTTTTGCCAAAACTTTTCTTAATTTTTTTCGTTAACTGTTTTCCAAAAAAAAAAATCTGTGTCTTTTTTGTGACTTGTTATAACTTTCTAGATTTGTTTTCTTTACTTTTTCTAAATTTTTTCATGTTTTTTTTTTATAATAGGTGGGTTTTTTGCTTTTCGATCAATAGCAGATTAGGGTAAGTAGCATTGAAAACAACAACAAGCCTACCTCAGCCGTTGTTGTTTTCAATGCTGCCTACTCTAACCTGCTATTGATAGAGACGCAAAAAAACGCACCTAATGTTTATCTAATTTATTTTCTTATATTTTTCTTTATTTTCTTTCTATATTTATTTCTTTTTATTTTCTTTACTTTATTCATGTTTTCCTTTAGTTAATTTATTTCTTTATAACATTTATTTATTAGTTTTTTTTTAGTTTTTTATTGTAAAATACGTTTTCTATTTGTTGGAATCATACCTGAAATTAAATAATGAATTGATTACATAATATGGTGAACAATTATTTTGCAAAGCCAAAACGATTCGCAATTAAATAATTTTCATGAAACTATTATAAAAAATTCTACATAAGATCAGCAATGAGTAATTTATCATTTTATTCCTTACAATATCTTTGTTGAACTTTGGATCATATTCATGAATTTTTTTTATAATAACTCTGTGTATTGTGAAATAATTAGTAAATCAACTTAATCTACTCAAAACTTTAATGAGAATTAATACGAAATTAAATCATGTGGACGTTATTATTCGATACTATTCAATATGCTACGCTATTTCGTAATCTTTTAAGAGCCGATAAAAAAAAATGTCTATCTGATAGACTGATTTCTCGGTTCATCTTATCAGAGAAATGAAAGAGTTAGTTACTGCAACTTCATCAAAACAAAACCCATCGTAATGACGCAAGTGACTATGATAGTATGGTGGTATATTGTCGAAATGCTGTTGGAAAATGGCATTTTACTCTCAATTACTTATTGTGTATACACAAAGCAGGTAGTGATTTTAATGAATAGAGTTCTTCACATAGTTTGGTGAGATTACAAACAAATGTTACAATAAAAACCTTATAAATTATGATTCGACAGTTTAATGACAGAAAAGTTGAGCTTATTTGTAAATTCTTTGCCTACTTTATTATCCTCATAAAAATCGAGTAAATTTTTCATGTTTAATTTTCGTCATTATGATGAATTTTTCATCATAGTCACACACAGTCATTATCTATTGTATGTCAATGCTAATTTTTTCGCGTTCATATTTGTTATCATACGATTCATTCTTGAATAAATTTAAATGTTAAATTGCTGAAACACCTAAATCAACGCTGAAATATTTATTTATCTGTCTACATATTTCCCGGCGCGAAAGAGATTTTCACAAATCTAATGCCGAAGTTACATTCTCGCCGAGGAATGCCAAATGAAGACAAGGTCTGTTTTTTTTCATGGCAAGCACGCGTGTGTAAATGGTTTGCTCGTCGGCTCTTGTTTGTTTTACGAAGGGATAATGATCCTTTTATTGCTGTGCCTGAGCGTTTATGACCGTCTCGTCCTAGTTCGAAGCCGCTCAAAGCGAAGTCGGTTTTATGCATCAAGTCAAAGTGATTCGATAGGGTAGCATGTGCTCATTTAAATTTTCGAATTTTTCGCCGGGACTTCAAACATGTGTTTGCGTGTCCCAGATTGAAATCACTCAACGCACACCAGGCAGTTGCAATAGCCACAACCTGTACCTCAGCCATCGTTCACTGAACTGAACAAAACAGCTCACAACTGTCGAAAGATGCATGGTGCAATATCCTAAGTAAACAATTCACCCTATGAAAGGTGCATGGTGTATGGTCCGTGTTGCATAGTGCAATATCCTAAGTAAACAATTCACCCTATGTCTTGTTGAGTCTCGTCCAATGTCTTGTTGAGTCTTGTTTACTCTTGTACACGAGACGCTCGTCCCAGTGTATAAATCCGGCATTATAACTTTTTAGTTGATTTCATTTACCACACAATCTTCATTATAAATTATGGTCAGCCACAAAATCAACATCAATGTACATACTTGCCTGGCAGGCAAGCAGCCTTCCAGCAGTTGGCTTGCATAGTGTGATGAAAAGCGATAAAAGTCAAGAATGGCTATAATGTTGTATGAAATAAATTTAAATTGAAAATAGTAGGAGTATCTATGCCAAAAACCAAGACAAACAATGATTATTGTGGATCATGTTGTGTTTCAAAATAATTAAGTATTTTTTTTTGTTTTCAATTGAAGTGATTTGGATTTTAAATTGAAAGTAAAGAGAGAGAAAAAGACAAATAGATACAAAAACTTTGCAAATTTCTCTAATTCGAAAAAGTAGTATAACATTTATTTCTAATCGAATGAAAAAAAAAATCAGGGAGCATAACTAGTGTTTCATAGGTGTTTCAACGTTCACTTAGTCTTAGAAATGACAACTGGTTAGACAATATTTCCTAGTCGGAAATAGATTAAATTCTCTTCATGGTGAAAAGATTTATTTTGTTAGTGTAACAACTGTTATAAAGCAATGCGTAAAAGGTCATTCCAAATATTGACTTTGTATAGAAGGCCATGTTATTAATTTATTGTTACATTTCAGTATTGTCCTTTGTCTAGGTCAGGCCGTAATATGGGTTAATTAATGCCAACTCATTAGCATTGAAAATCACGCCATTGTTGGGATATTTCTACGCCTAAGCTAAATATCCTTGGTAGTTGACAAAATCTTGCTTAAGTGCACAGCTGCTAATACAAACCGTAATGAGACCCATTTTTATCCATACATAAAATCCTCCTACTAAAAAACCAACGCAACAAGAAACCCCACATATCACCCCCAAAAAACAACAACTTGGACGACCCTCTCAAGCTCCACCATGTACTCTGTATATTCCGAACCTGCATAACCTAGTCGTAATTTGGATTAATTATGAGCGTCGAGGAAGACATTTTGACTGTTCATACGCAACATACGGGCATCTGTTGTACTAGGGCTACATATATTATCGTATGTAACTAGCCATCCTTACCAGCTCGGGAAAATGTTGAGAGCAGCGCTGAAAAAGAAGACAACCATAATACGATTCGTATTGATTTTCCTCGCAACACCCGGCAAAATGTGCTGTGTATTTCTTGAAACGCAATATGTACTACAAAGCTTCTATCGCACAAGGTCAGATTCATTTCAAGAATCTTTAATGGGCTCTACACGACATAGAATATTTTTGGGGGATGGATCTATAGGTGTAAGTGTTGGGGAGGACGGTATATGGGGAGTGGTAGAGGAAAATCGATGAAAATCTTATTTACGTGCACGAATTGCTAAGTTGAATAAGTTGTTATATTTTTGTGTATTTTTTCGTTTGACACAGAGTTATTAGGAAACAAATGAAAGTTATTAGGTTTTAATTTGACTATTTGTCTTTCAGCCTGAATCATTTTTCAGAGAATTTCTACTAAACTATGGTAAATTATGCAAGCGTTTTTGGTTCATATATGAGTTAAACATGGTAGATACAAAATTACAAATGACACCATCATAAAAAAAATATCTCTAGAATATGCCCAAGAATAAGACTATCAAAAATATCATATGGATGCATATGAGGAATCAAAATAATTAAATCCCCTATTATTTTTACATCACTACTTTGTTTAAGAAAAACCATCAAAAATTCATTCATTCGAAAATAATCCTACCAAGAACTAAGCCAAAGATCACTGCTATTACGACCCAATTTTTTCACATATTGCTTTCTTATTTGAAAACAAGACTTACCCAAAACTAATTCATCGCATCCAAGGCTCAATATCACATCCCATTAAACCACAATCGATCTCCTCAACTGAAACCCTTCCTCGCAAAAACACCAAAGAATATACGCAATTAAAACCCGTTTTGCGAAAAATTCTACGACGCAAAAGATTGCAAAAGGTGTTTCGTAATATGCCAGAAAAAAAATCGGTTTTGTTATGTTTTCATTCTCTCGGATGTTGGCTATAATAAATTTGCCCTTGAAAAGTTCCTAACATACTTATATGTATGTAGATATGTATATCAGTGCAAGAAAAAAAACTGAGCCCTCTAACACGGTCAAATGATTTGTTTCGGTCCTTCCCAATATAATTTCGCTGCTGTTCTAGTTCTTGTTATTTTCATTTTGACAGTGGACCTTGTGTTTTATTCGTTCATAACACCGGGCCTCGATTTGCAATTTACTCTGCAATTTCCGATGGCAGCGACTGTCAAATTTATGGTATGCCATCTGTGCGTGGGGAATTTCATGGCATGCAATTTCATTTCGAAAATGCCTCTGAGCGGGAAGGACGTGCGCTATATCTGAGCGTCAAATGCTCTTAAGGAGTTATTTGAAATGCAAATTCGATTTTTTTCGCAATTTCCCACCATTTCATTGCTCAACGACATCTAAAAATCCCTTTAAATTCAAAATACCTACATCTTCTTATAAGATATAAGGCATTCCCATGGTTCAGCGCCATTTTGAAACCAAGAACTGTCAAAATATTTCAAGGCAGATTGCCGAACAAATTGCATACCATATTGCCTACCATTTATGGCAGACCATAAAATATTGCATACCATAGGCTGCCTCCACTGGATATTTCAAATTTCATGCAATGGGAAATTGCTAGTGGAGGCAGCCTGTAAGGGTCTTGAAATATGTGTTACGTCATACCATGAAAAGGAGCAGCAGATATGTGCAAACATGTTTTTTTTTTTGCATTGTTTGATACTTTGATGCATGGAAGATGTGTGCGATGGGTTGAAAGAAAAAGAAGATTTACGATCAATTTGAGACTTAAGAAATTAGTCGGAAGATGCTTCTGAATTTTAAATTGGTTTGCTCCAAAGAAATTGCAACGAATTTGTTGATCTTGAAATGATCTTGATCGTAATGAAATGTAATTTTCCTATAAATCGTAAAAAATAAAGATTGATGTAAGTACTTAAAAAAAAAAAAAACAAAACACCTGTAAAAATACCTATAAAATATCCTTCAGCCACCTGCATTCCGCTTGTTTTGGAAACTTTTTTTTAATATTACCTGATTTCGAAACTCGAAAATTTTCTACACACGAGTTTGAAAGACATATACAGTCATGAACTTAAGTCTACGTACCCCTGCATTTTTCATGAAAAATATTGAACTGAACGCCTGATGTCAACAAAAATGATAAGGAATAATGAAAACAATAAACTTATTTCATATCACGTCCAAAATATATATATTCACTTAGTGCAAATTAACATAAAACAAAAATAATAAAATTTCATACAATAAAAAAGAACAAAAGTCTACGTACAGTCACATTTAACATTAGTTGTCTTAAAAACTATTGCTTGGTGGGGCCTCCTTCGGAGGAAATTACAGCTTTCAATCGGCTTGGCATTGAATCGACTAGATTTTTTGTAATTTTTGGTGTAACTTGGTCCCATTCTTCATGAAGAACGGAAATTAGATCGGATCTGTTTGAAACTTTACGGTTTTGAAGTTGGCGCTTCAAATGATCCCATAAATGTTCGATTGGGTTAAAGTCCGGAGATTGGGGTGGGGAATGGAGTTGTTTGGGGATATTAAAAATCAACAACTCTTTCATAATCTGCGTGTATGTTTGGGGTCATTGTCTTTTTGGAAGACCCACGACGGCCCTAGTCCTAATTTTTGCGCTGATTGTTTTAAATTAGCTTTAAGGGGTTATTCTACTGTTAAACGGATAAAAAGTAGTATCATTTTAAAAGTGTTGTAAAAAAAAACTATTACAGATATCAATTAAAAATTTTGCATGCATCTTTATTAACAAAAAAAGTATAAAATCGCATAGTTGAGTTTTTCAAAAAAACAAAATGGCGGCTTCTGTATGCAATTGATGGAGCGCGCGCTGACGGCCAGAGTCGATTGCGCGGCACATTGCCCAGGTCGTCCAGGTGATCTGCAATCAATTTAACGATGAAATTCTATTAGTTTAGCTACAAAGACACAAAGTGAACCTAAATTGAGCCATAAAAATTGAGATTTGGTCATTTGGGAGCACTTTTTTCACCGAAAACAAAGTCCAAAATCGAGCATGCTATTTTCCAACACTTGCCAAATCGCGAAAATTTAATATTTATGTCTCAATTTAGGTTCACTTTGTGTGTTTTTAGCTAAACTAATAGAATTTCATCGTTAAATTGATTGCAGATCACCTGGACGACCTGTGCAATGTGCCGCGCAATCGACTCTGGCCGTCAGCGCGCGCTCCATCAATTGCATACAGAAGCCGCCATTTTGTTTTTTTGAAAAACTCAACTATGCGATTTTATACTTTTTTTGTTAATAAAGATGCATGCAAAATTTCAAATTGATATCTTTAATAGTTTTTTTTATACAACACTTTTAAAATGATACTGCTTTTTACCCGTTTAACAGTAGAATAACCCCTTAAGTATGTCTAAATATTCAGCACGATCCATAATAACGTTGATAAGAACTAAATTCCCCACCCCCCGCCGCCGCAATGCATCCCCAAACAAGAACACTTCCACCCCCATGCTTTACCGTACCAATTAAATTTTGCTTCTTAAGGCCTTCGTTTGGTTTTCTCCACACTCGTTACCTACCGTCATGTCCGAAAATATTAAACTTGCTCTCGTCGCTAAACAAGACGCTATTCCAAAAATGTTCCTGCTTGCCTTCATGTAATTTTGCATATTCGAGTCGTTTACCTTCATTTGTTTTACAAATGAATGGTTTTTTCCGAGGTGTCCTGCTAAAATAGCCGTTGCGGTGGAGCACTCTGCGCACAGTTATAGGGTGTAAGTGTTTGCCCTTAACCTCCTTGATGCCTTCGGCTAGTAATTTTGACGACGTATGAGGATTACTTTGTATTTTTGCGAGTACCCTTCTCTCTTCACGGTCGGTCAGCTTTCGCGGTCTTCCACTCCTGGGTTTATTTTCAAATGATTTTGTCCTCTGGTAATTTAAAATTACAGTTTGAATACTTGACCGCGGTTTTTTGACTATTTCACTAATTTCACGATAAGATCGCCTTTCTTTTCTAAGGCCCACAATTAATTTTCTAACGTCATCAGATATTTCTTTCCTAATCGGAGCCATGATTACTTTAAACAAATTGACAATTACTTGTCAACGCGCCGTCAGCTCTTGAATCTAATACAAATATCACCATTCAATGAAAACATGCGCAATGAAAATTATTCAAACACACGTTATGCTGTACGTAGACTTTTGTTTCATTTTGGGTGTGAAGATTTCATTTATATCCCTCTTATTATTGCTTCGATAGAAATAGTTCAAATATTTACTTATATTTAAGCTTAAATTAAGTGAATACATGTTTTTGCTGTGAATGCTTAGAATTTGGATTATACAAATTGAGAGAAATTCTCAGATATAGACTTTTGTTCATGACTGTACTTAGTCTAATGCTTGATATAAACAACTCTCGCCTAGTCATGAGCATAGGCGATTAGGAGAGTATAGATGACACGCTTGCCTGCTCTGTAGGCGTATCCTATTTGCTAACCTTAACTTGTTAGCAGTCGGAATTTGGCGATTTTTTTGTCACGACTCAAAGGGAGTCGACTCACCGAATGACATGACAAGAGTCCGGGGATAATATTACGTTTTTAATTGAGGATGTGCTAAAATTGTATAATAGAAAAGCATTAAAAAAAAATCTTCGAACATCATAAAGCTGTACATACTTTCGACACTCCTCCTTGATCCCGTTAAAAAATGATTAGCAGCTTCGATATTTTCTGTGAATTCTATACGAATTTCTAAGAAGTCCACTTTATTACACAGTAAGTGGCGCGTAATGAAAATATTTTTCAAAAATAATACCATAATATTTACTTATTAAATGTAATAATTTTTTTTTTGATTAGCTTTTAAAAATTATGTCATCCAAATGTTGGCCTTCAAGTGCTATGCACATTTTGTCTTGTTTCTTAAAATTTTCTTCAACCCTCACCAACATATTTGGAGGAATTCCAGCGATTTGCTCATGAGTGACCTCGATGACTTCTTGCAAGAGTTCGAGGGCGATTTTTAAAAGTCTGTACCTGGAAATCAGTGCTGCCGCTTCAGAGCTTTCATATCGTATCCAAATTCTACAAAATTAGTAAGAAAAACGTATCCATCGTATCCACAATTTTAGCAATGCGTATCAAATTGATACCTTGGTATAATAGCTCTGCATGGCTCTGTACAGCCATTTTTGTCGCAAATATAAAATGTTATTGTACACATAACATAACATAAATCGGCGACTCATGCCACAGCATATTGTAAAATCGAGCATATATTTTTCAAAAATATAAAAATCTTAATAAAAAAATCACACTCAGCTTTTAACAAATCAAATGCATAAAACTCGGCAGAAGCTAAAAATATTTTTGTTTCAAATTTTCTGCTAATAGTAGATAATCGACGGAAAGGAGGCCCTTTTCATTATAAATGAAGATCCATTGCAGGTTTTAGATGCCTTGTAAGGGCGTTATCAGATACGGAGTCGAGAAATTGGCTCTACGGATCTGTTGAAGGGACAAGCCAACGATCCGATAAATTTAAAGCCTGACTCAAAATAGGTGGCTCAAATGACCGAGAAATTACTTGAAGAGGGGACTGTTGCCTGTCTGAGGGCAACGTTTGAGGAAGAATTGGATGCAGAATCCTCTATGCCGATGGGGTCAGCGTTGGGACTACCTCCGAGTTGGGTAGCTGCCTGGAACTCATGACTCTGGACGTAGAGGAATGGGCTTGGCAGCTTCTATGTCCGAGGGGGAGGACCTCGACCTAACCCTTATCAACAATGAATGATGGGGAAGGTACTGCGAATTTCCACACCAGACCAAAGCAGCATCAGCTGCGATACTTCTCCGCTTGTCTAGGACAGAGGAAGAGCTAATCCTAATCCAAGAACCATGGGTTGCCAACAACCGGTTTCTGGGTTACGTACCAATGGATGCAGACTGATAGTACCCGACGGCTTACACAAGCCACGTGTCCGTATTGTTGTCAAGAAAACCACTAACGTCCTTTTACTGCACAATTTCTGTGACAACATGGTTGCAGGATAACATGCTGGTTTGTTTCCTTCTACATGCATATGATCATGTCACTAGCCATCTATGCGACATTGTCAAGGTTGTTGTGACTAAAGCCATGAAAATTGGTGAACCTCTTTATCTGAGGGCTGACTCTAATGCTCATAATGAAGTAGAGGGTAGCTCTTACTCAAATGGCCGAGGTGAGGAACTTTTTGATTTCATCATTGCTCACCACCTTTTCATCACCAATACTAGCAGCGAACCGACCTTCTTTAACTCAAACCGTCAAGAGGTTCTTGACGTTACCCTCACATCTTCTCCGTGACTGGAGGGTTTTACAAGAGTGTTCATTCTCCGATAATTGGTTCATATCGTTCAACGTGGCTGGCCGGATATCATGGAGATCAGCACCCCGCGAAGAGAGTGTAGGAAGGATTTCAATAGCTCGAAAAATCGAATGACTGGTCGCTGTATAAAACGAAGCTGAGGGCCTTTAAATATGCCGTACGCAAGGCAAAGAGTATCAGCGAGGCAAATCACCTTCGTGAGGTTTTAAGCATGACACCGAAGTCTATGTGGTGCATCATGAACCCTGAGGGCATTTAGATTAGCTCGAGCGTTCTACTCTAAACGTTCTTTTGGACGCACAAATCGAGCAAGCTAGGAGCTCAACACCGTCATTCAGAATATCTGATTCTCAACTGAGGAGGGCTATTAACTCGTTTGAGCCGTTTCAATCCCCGGCCCCTGATGGCGTCCTTGCTGCTGATATCCAGCAGACCATGAAAGTATCACTACTATGGCTCAGAGAGATTTATAACGCTTGCCTGCGCTTATCGTATGTTCCATAAAGCAGGGAAAATTTTTAATGTTAAGCCAAAGAACTATCGTCCAGTAAGTCTTGAATTTGTCCTGCTTAAGATTTTGGAAAGGATTTTGCAATTTTGCAACGAAATCATTCGAAATTCCTCAAAGACTGCTGCATAACTCTTAGGTAAGACGGGAAATGCATTCAATATTAGAATAAAATATGTTTCAGCAGCGGCCTATGTGTTTTGAGGGTTAGAAAAATTCACCTACTCAGCTCTATATAAATTATTGTACATTATAAATTATTATATATTATAAATTATTGTACATTTTTGATAGTTCCTGAGCTACTTTCTTTCTTGTCCGTTTCTTGAGTCACATCATGCTTATACCCATTTTGAATAGAGCGTCAAACTTTTTCGAAAGAAAATGCTGCTACTGCCATTTATATAACAGAATGATAAAATTGTGCAATCAGACTGTTTGAAATATAATGTAATGGAAATTGAAAAAAGTGATTGTTATGAAAACACGTTTTCGCGCAGGTAAATTAAAATTGAGAAAAGTATCCACTTTGGGGACAACGTATCATAGTATCATCCAGATTTTTCAAATTCGATTCGTATCCAAAATGATACGAAGGTATCCAAAGTGGCAGCACTGCTGGAAATGCCCTCAAGGAAAATTTGCATAATTGCAACGAAGCGAATGGAGAGTTCATCTGTTTCTTGTAAGGAATATCCCTACCGTATCGGCAAAATAGAACGAGTAGCCGTATAGACTGTGGCTCGATCTTGCTGAAATCAAAAGTCACTTATATCGTATTCTTCTATTGTGGGGTGCGATAAATTAACCAGTGTGTCGCAGTATCGGTCGGAAGTCATTGTAACAGTGACTCCATTCTCTCTAAAAAATATTCAAAGATGCCTAAAGAGGACATAGGTAGGCTGTACAGAAAAAACCAAAACTTTCGGATTGTGAAGTCGTCATTGATGGAGGTTTCAGAAGCATAATGATGCAATTCTGCTTGTTCTTCTTTGCCAGAAAAATGGAAGTTCGCTAGGAGACAGAAGTAAGCATTGGATTACAATTGTTCCTCTCATTCTGCGAGCAATCATAGTCTTGTAAGAATGTAGCTTAAGGTCATAGTGCAAAATTTAGCTCACCGTTCCTGAAGTGCAGACACATGTTTCCTATCAGAACCCGTTGGAAACCGCTCTATTCACGCTCTGAGTTTGGACATGTTTGCCATGTGGTTTCAAATGATTAGCAGATCTTGTTACCCTTAAATTTTCGACCGATTTCAAAGTTTTCCCATTTATCGTTTGGGTTTAAACTGACGTTATATAATAAAATCCTCCACTACGAAGTCCCGTTGTCCATAGCATGTTGACTGCTGAAAATTTTATCTTTTCCCTTAACCTTTCCAATGCTTTTCCTTTAACGAAATGATGTGTTCCGTTCAAGTGAAAATGTTAATTATGAAAGTGAAAAAAGATGTTTGCAGCTTCACGGAAAGAACAAGGGCTGATAGACCGTAAAATCTGCAATAAAACGTCTTAAAATCAACAAAACTTTTATTACCGCTTTAGATGAAACGCTCCACTTCAACTTACATCACGGTGGAATTCTTTTCCGAGCAGCTAACAGCTTGGTCTCATTTGTCGATGAGGTTCAAAATATCGAAACCTCAGCGAACGAGTAAGTTAAAATGGGATTTGAACCATAGACCACACACGCTAGAAGCCGATCCTCTCCTCACTTGACTACTCAAGATGCAAGCTTTTGTCAAAATCAGATCACCGTAAAGCACGAAGATTTAAATCTAAAAGACTTGTCTAAAAGAGAGCCCGCGAAATGGTAAGGTGCCGTAAGACAATTTTTGGACCCTGGGTGAATATATCTATTGAATCTTGTATTTACTTAATAAAAGAAGCCTGCGCATAAAAAGTGAAAATATATTAGTGAGAAACGACATGCCTCAAGAAAATGTACTTTGCCCACTGATAGTATTAGAAATGTGCATACAAAAATACTGCAAAATGCGGATGATTTCATAATTAAATATAATTAATAATCTTATTCAGAACCCGCGATAAAGTCGAATGCCATCTCCAAAACAGCATCAGAAACTTCGCAGCTTTAAGTTACCAATCAACCTAGCAATAAGCTCTGAACGTCATGCTCTTTCATAGCTAGTCAAATAAAAATAAAAAGAGTTTTAGGGAAAGCAATTTGTTCACGGCATCCGATCAAATAGATTCGAAGTATGGGTTATCCGTTGCATGCTTGAAAAAGTAAACTTGAAAAAAAAAACACACAAAGTATTCGGAAAGTTCATTGTAAAGATTGATCCTTACCATTCTATGTGAAATACAATATCGTTCAAGTATTCTCCACGAGGTTTCTTACAGGACTCAATCCCTTTGAGGTAATTTTCAATTACTTTCCGGTAATTTCCCTTTGAGGTAATTTTCAATTACTTTTCCAATATCTCGGCCATGACTTCACAAATATTGGCTTTTAGTTTGTCCAAAGATTGGGGATTGTTCGCATAAATACGATCTTTCGCGTACAACCATAAAAAGAAATCCAGAGGCGTTAAATAGCAGGATCTTGTGAGGCCAATTTCTCATTCAAAAGAGCTCGATTTACCTTTGTTACGAGACTTGTTGCCCTATCCTGCTGAAACCACATATCGTCAAGATCATAATCTTTCATTTCCGTCCAAAAATAATCGGTTAACATACGACCATCGCGACCAGAAATGACAATAATTGCTCATCCTTGATCGTCCTCAAAAAAAAATATTGCCCAATCACGCTATCAGACCATTAGCCCAGTGAAATCCGACATAAAAAAGGCGAAACTTCGGAAAAATTAGGGGAAAGCTGAATTTTGGTGTGAACCTTGGTACTGGCGTGTTGAACAAAATGTCAAAAGTCCCCATGGATCCGAGTGCTGCGTCACTTTTTATACGGGGTCAAAGGTCACCAAAAGTGACCTTTCCTAAATATCTCAGTAACGGTCACGTCTTCAGAAAAACAATGTATGGCAAATTTGTAGCTTAGCAAATTTCAAACAAAAAAGATCATATAGCTTTTTTCTGTAACCATAACCGTTTTTGAGATATATTGATCTAAATATTTGTTACTAACAGCACCCTCATTCTCATCGGCATGTTAATATTATCCGATTTTGATTACGACTTGGCATGTTTGTGAGTTTGTTTTTCTATGTTTAAGAGGCGCATAAAAAAAACATGTACACAAACTTATCTACCAGACTCCAGGGTAGGTGGAAAAGTGTGCTCCGAAAAATTCCTCCCACCCCCCGTCCCCCTTTACCATAAAACTTGTAGGGACACCTGTTCGCTACTCTCTTCTCCGAAAAAAAACTGTATTGTGGCATCATTTATGGGATATTCCACGAAAGAGCAGGACAAAATAACCAAATTGCAGGTGGAAATAGGTTTTGTAACATATCATGGGCCTAGGAGCATGAAAAAGCACGATAATATCATGGCATAATTCTGTAAACGTTCATTACAGACATTATAGGAGCTCAATCCGATGCAGATTATCCCCGAATAATCAGTTTTTTTTACCAATCCTGTTATGGCTGCATAGCTCCAAAAGGATATGACACGTCTCGAAACCAATTTTCACCTGAAATTAAGTGACCTTGCCCTTATCTTTCATGGGATAAGACGGTATAGAAAAAAAAACTAAAAAACCGGGTATTTCGGGGTGGTTCGTTTGCGGGGGTGGGTAGGGTGTGGGAAGGGTGTAGATGTAGGGCTGGTCGTGTCATGTCAAGAATAGGCAATTAATAGGATAAAAAGTGATCCTACCTTGTTTAACAGTGGGCAAAGAGTAGGGAACGAGCTCATTTCTGAAGATTTGGGATGGATGCTCAGGGATACCGTGTTATGGCAAAGGGGGAGGGGGGAACTTTTCGGAGCACACTTTTCCACCTACCCTGGAGTCTGGTAGATAAGTTTATTTATATGTTTTTTCCATGCGCCTCTTAAATATAGAAAAACAAACTCACAAACATGCCAAGTCGTAATCAAAATCGGATAATATTAACATGCCGTGAGAAAGAGGATGCTGTTAGTAACAAATGTTTAGATCAATATATCTCAAAAACGGTTATGGTTACAGGAAAAAGCTATATGATCTTTTTTGTTGGAATTTGGCTAAGCTACAAATTCGTCATACATTGTTTTTCTGAAGACGTAACCGTTGCTGAGATATTTAGGAAAGGTCACTTTTGGTGACCTTTGACCCCGTATAAAAAGTGACGCAGCGCTCGGATCGATGGGGACTTTTGACATTTTGTTCAACACGCCAGTACCAAGGTTCACACCAAAATTCAGCTTTCCCCTAATTTTTCCGAAGCACCATGTTAGATTTCCCCGGACTACATACTGCGCACAACACAGTCACTTTTTCCAGATGTAATGGCCTCTCTACGATCACTTGTGCGTTTTCTGAGCCCCATATTCTACAGTTCTGCATATTAACGCATCCATAAAGCGAAAAATCATCATCAGCAGCTTAATAATTTTAACGCGTTGTACGACTGTTAAACGATCCATATTCTAAAATGGTAAACCTTCAACTAAATAAATGACAGCGTGGTTGACGTGTGTCTTTGACAGATGTCGGTATGCAGGGTTTTATTTTCTCAAATACGAAATGGATAATCTTATTACTTTGCAGCAAAAAAGAACTAAAAATGAATTGCACTTTGATCAAAGTCTTGTAGTATTTAAATTAATAATGAAATCTTCAAATCCGAGCTATCCTACCGGCCCAACTAACCTTAGCCCGAAAGAATTTAAAACTACTTTTTAAAAGTGCCAAATAAATAAAATTTTGTTTGCTTTATTTGCAGCCACTGGAAGCTACTGTTCAGCAAAACACATCCACTTTTCAAACTTTTTCGGCTAATTTTTTTCTCTTATCGTGCTCTGGAAGCTAATTTTTTTCTCCATACACTACATGAGTGTTCATGTACAAATAATATCTTTAAGTTTTATCACGATGTGTTTATTTAACATTTGGCCAACATTAATGTCTTAATGCAAGATAAAAAAAATTCTCAAACAAATTAATGCTCTTAAAACACTATCCAAACATTGTATTTAACGAAGGCGTATGTTATACGTTTAGAGTCATTAAGTTAAGAATGCTAAGATGTAACAAGCTATTAGTTTAGTTAAGATTTTTTTTATCAACATGTGATGTGAGTCGTGAACTCGTGATAATTTAAGCTATTTTTTATTTGAACATGACAATATTTTTGTTGTATACATAGAATGCGTTAACAACACGAAATGCATATGAATATGTAGTATAATATGTCGTTGATTATACTTGGAATCATATATTTGTGAAAATGATACTTATTGTGGTCTCTTTACACATGTAAAAGTATTTGAAATTTTTCTCGGTGAGCGTTTTCATGATGCCAATGCCTCTTAATCATCCTTGTTTAATTCACGCCAACGTATCAACGGCTGACACTAAGTAGCTGACTAAAACTAGCGTAAATGAAACAAGTATAACTTTCGAGAGAATTTCCCAAAAAAATTGAAAACTTGTCCCAAACTACAATAGACGAAAAGGTCAAGCATAAACTCAATAAAAAAATATCTCAAAATTGATTTTCATCTTAAATCTTGGGTAAAAAAAAGTGTTGCAAAAAACTGCAACCCTTAACATAAACAACAAAAACTATCTTAAATTTCGCTAGATCTTTCTATCAATAACTTTCTTCATATTGACTGTAATTATGAGCGAACTGAAAGAATGTCTGTGGAAGTATATATAAGTATATTAGTATATAATTAATGTCAAAAATGTCCTAGTTTTAGCCGATCGTGAAAAGCCCTTCTTAATTTGCACAGATGGTCGAAGTTTTTACAAATTTGAATTCAAATCGTTTTTAAAACAATTCAAATTCGGTCGAATATACAGAAAAATAAACCAGAAATTCAAGCCTAAATGCTGGTACTGAGTTCGAGTTCACGTGAAATTTTGGCATGTTTCCATTATCTGGTCATTCTTTCGAGCGAAAATTTTGGCAATGGAGAAAAGCAGAGACAATGCTCATTTCTGACGGATAAAATGTCAAGAATTTCACTTTTCGATCGATTTTTTTATTGGAAAGACATTTGCACTGCTCCATTTTCAAATTGAAACACCAAATGTCACTTTTTAGCTCGAAAGAATGAACTGAACAAACTAAATTGGCGTGAAATGATTGGAGACATGTTTCAGTGCCATCTACGTTTTCAACGCGAAAGCAACTTCAAAGCAACTTTTCATGCTAAGAACTTAGTACAACTCTTGCTTATTTTCAAGCTAAATTTTCGCCGAAGCAGATTTCACGTGAAATTTTGTATGAAAATTTCACGTGAAATCGAACTCAGTACTATGCTTAAGCCTAAAACAAATATATATTTTGAATGTAATTTCGACTTTATTTTCCAAAAATTAATCAAAATAAAAAAAGTTAAAGAGAAAAAAAGTATAGAAAGCAATCGTAGGGTTATGTATTATTTTAATTAGATTTGCGCTAATTTTCTCGTCCGCTGCGGGCGAAACACAAACTCGCATTTAATAAACTTTAGACCTCAGTTAGTGAAGTTTGGACATATTCGAAACAGGGAAAGGCTACAGTGCAGTGCTGTAGCTGTCAAAACTTGTGGCTAGCACTTGTGAAAAAAACCTTGGCACACACTTTCTACATGTAAAATACTTCCCCCAACGATAAATTTTAGAATTTTTTTTTTTACATTAAGCAAGTTCCCATCTACAAAAAGGTGAAAAATAGCAATTTTTGACGTAAAAAAATAGCAATTTTCACTTCAAATGACTACCAAAAATTTAAAAATGAAAAAATTGAAATCAGAGATCGTTGGGGGGAGGATTTGATGATACTTTGACTAAATTTTAATGCTCTATGATTTCTGATAATTTTCAATATCGCGAATTGTCTTTTTCCAAAAACGTTCTTGAAAAACCTTGGTCACCAGTTGTTTTGTCGATATTTTCAAATAATAAAATTACACAATGTTATTGAAATGATAATTTATAATGTGCAAAAGGTTTAAATAAATTTGCTCTATCCATATTTCTAAAAAAAAAAATTCGTAAAAAGAATGATTTTTTACTGTCAGTCGCAGATGAATACCAATTTGGCTTTAGGCGTAATCATGGGACGCAGCATGACTATCCCATACCTTTACGATAAAATTGAGTCCCAGTTGAATGAGCGTAACACTCCTATGGTAGCGTGTCCCTTAGATATCGAGAAAGCTTTCGATTCTTTAAGGCACGAAGGTCTTCTGTTCAAGCTGATCAAGTTGATCAAGTTTGGATTTCCTATAGAGGTTATATGACTTGTCGTAAGCTTCCATGCCAACCGACAATTCTTCGTCAAAGTTAATGAAGCTAGTTTAGCCTGTGATATCAGGAGTGTCATAAGATTCAATGACTGCACCGGTTTTTTTACACGATATTCACCACTGACCTCCCATTTTCAGCGGAACAGCCTCTAGTTCTAGTCCTCTCATGTGCAGATGGCGTGCTTTTATTCGCGTCGATCCAACAGATTGATGTTGATATCTCAAAGCAGCAAAGAGTCGAAAGAATTTTTTGGTAGATTTGAAACTTCATTTTGACAAATGGGGCATCAAACCAAACAGCAGTTAGACATAACTTTTGTGTGTTTTGCAATCCATCTGAGTATCGGGGATCTCAAACTATTTGCAAAAAGACAAAAAAAAACTCACTGTATCAGCATTTCAGCGCATTAGATATCTTTTCGCCTAGAAGATGGGTCTGTCCAGTAAAGTGAAAATTATTTGCTATCAAACCCTTATCCGGCCAACCCCTACTTACGCATCCCCATCCTGGATTACCTGTTCCAAAACTGCCATCGTAGAGGCGGAAATTGTCGAGCGGAGGACTGCATGTCCACCTTAACCCTCCGAGAACACAGGGGGTCAAATTGACCCCAGAGACCTTTTTGACCGATCACAGCGCTTAGGCCTGCGGGAAAAGAGGAGTACTATAGGCTCCTAAATATATTTCTGTGTCTTGACTATAAGTTTACACCGTTCGCTTAAAGTCCCAAATCGTTAGTCGTCGTTGAGAAGCCTTTGAAGCAGATCAAGGGGCAAATAGACCCCATCTGTACTCGACGTCAATTTTGAGGTAAAAACTTAATTTTTTTTTTACTTTATAAATCGACAGATTAATTTAAAAAAGCCAAAAAATAAGTTTGCAAGTGTTTTATTTTTGTTGTTTTTAGCAATAAAGCGTATAATCTGCGTTCTAGTGTACGCAATAATTTGTTAGCTGAAGACAATGATAACAATTTTGGCGACATTGATTCCTCCGAAGACGACCATGTCTCGGAGCAATCAGAATCTGATTATTCAGAAGATTATACCTTTTTTGCAACCCATTATATAGGGCTTTTTTTATTATTTTACTATATCTGGGAAGTATCCATATACATTTTCAACTCAAAATATTAAAAATTGACAAAGTTATGATTTTTTTTAAATATGCAAATTTTAAAATCTTCCCAATCGCCACCGTAAATATGTAAAATAAATACCTTTTTTCAAGGGCTACTATAGGGCTAATTTTTTTATAATTTTGTCATATATTGAGAGCATCCACTTAAATTTTTAGCCAAAAATATTGTAAATGAAATAAGTTACGATTTTTTTTTGTAAAAAAGCTGATTTTCGACAAAACTGTTTTTTCTCGAATTTTTCTAGGTATGTTCAGGACATTTAAGGCACTTCTAATGTATGAAAACTACTAAAAGAGGTCTCAGACAATACTTACAAATGAAAATCTTCAGTGGCGGCCATTCTATAGACGTTCGAAAGTGGTAGGGGTCAATTTGACCCCAATTGTTCTCGATGATCGAAAAAATAGGTGTGTTCTCGGAGGGTTAATGCTCTGATGTGCATCATCATTTAAACTGTTAGCTCTTTTTTAATTGAAATAATATACATTTTTGCATGCTTTGTGCTTTTGTTTTATATTTTGTAATTTCAAGAAAAAATCTGATGTTGAAAGATATATTTTGAAGATTCTGAAGATCTGTCGAAATTTTTATATGTTTAATAATTTTGCTGCAAAACTCCCCATGTAGCATAAACATCCTATCTGCATTTTATAATAGTAATTCAATTATTTGAAGATTTGTGTTTTTCTAAGTGCTGCAGATTTATGGAAAGGGCAATTTTCACTATTGATTTTACAAAATAGTCTTTTTTTTCATATTCTTTCATAGATTATGGAGTTTTCAAATCCGGTGTTAACTCAAAAATGAAAAAATGTCAGATAAAGTGTTTATGCCAGCGCAGGGCAGAATAGTTGACTGCATCACTTAAACCGAGAATCATTATATTCCTTGACTAATCGAGCTTTTCTTGATATCGCGCTCTAAATTTCAAGATTTGATAAAGAACGAAATTATCTTCACGCACGAATAATACAAAGTTTTTAACAGAATACTAAAAAAAATTGCTCGCTATCACATCATTCATTTCCCCTCAGCAAAATATGGAACAATCAAAAAAATCTCTCAAAACACTTGCAATCAAAACAAAAACAAATACCTAAAAAATTCCTACACACTCCTCAAGTTTCAAGTGGAAGTGAACTTTAACGATAATAACTTAAGACGCAATTGAATTTCCTCTCGTCGAATTTTGTTTACGAATCACATTCATAGCAAATTCTTCAGGTTCCGATTGCGGTGCTACAAGTACTCCAATTCGTATCAGCAAAAAAAAAAATACAGCAAAAATCAAAACAAGCAAAATAGAGCTTGATATATAACCATACTTGCTTATCGCTCTACTTGGTCCAACATTAATCATTTGGTAGACCCTTTAATTATATCATGATCTCATCGTTCTACATCGACCGTCTTAAACGCGATCTCAAAACAATGGAAAAGAAAACGAAAATTGTTGACAAAAACCGGTATTTGTTTTGAAATAGGATCCCGCCTCTGTAGATATAATATGAAAACAAAAACCACAACAACAGGAAAAAGGCAATAACAGGCACTCACAAAAAAAAAACTATCTCAAAAATACCGGCAAAGAGGAAGAAGTTAATCGTCAGCTTTTTGGTCATAGATTGAAAACATGCATATCAGAAGCAATTTTATGCTTGTCAAACACATGTGCTGTGGACTTGAATCCGCTTGACTGAATGGACGAAATAGGTTAAATCGGCAAATTCTTAGGTTTTTTTTATTGAGTTAATTTTTTGATATGCTGAAAAAGAAAATTGAGATTTCTGAAGACGTCGCGGTTTTCGGATGAAGCGGAAAGAAAATGTAATATTTCGATTTATGACTGACGGATATCCGGTACTTGGTTGGTAGTGTTCAATTTTATTGCGCGACATGGATCAGATATTTGATAAGGTGACTGATATTTTGGACATATTTTCAAAACTAAGAAGCTACTTCCTGAACTAACCGATTAGATTCTAATTTAATATTTAACTACCAAGAAATTTTTTGTATACTGCCACGATATTATTCCGATTACACTATAGGTAGTCGGAATAATATCTTGGCGGTATACAACAGTGATATGTCATAAAAACTACTTTGGACCTCTGCAGATTGATCTAAATGATATACATGGAATAAATAATAAATCCCAATTTTTAAAAAATTAACCAACTGCTGATGAAGATTTTGATTTTCCAAGGCTGTTCAATCTCGGTACAAGTCCTCTCTCTGATGTCGTCAGAGAAGCAGTGGCTACTGCAACAAGGATTTGCGTGCCTCTTTTTCCTTCTGACTCCAATGCTCATCATGATGTTTGGGGTAGCTCCGAAACAAATAGTCGAAGTGAAGCACTTTTTACTTCATCTTGTCTCATGGCCTGTCGATTGCTATTGTTGGCAATAAACTGACTTTCCTTTCCTCAAATCGTATCGAGGTTCTTGGCCTTACCTTGGTCAGCGGGTGACACGCTCACCTCCTGCGAAGTTGGATGGTCCTGCAGAATTCCCTGTTCTCTGTCCACATGTAGATAGCATTTAAGGTATTCAAACAGAGCGGGTAGCCTTTATTAATAGGAAAAGAACGGATTGGCCAAAGTTCCAACCTCTGGTTCAATCCTAACTGGAACATTCTCCGGGAAGCATTGATTGTCATTAGGATTTAGATCGTGCGGCTAGTATTCTTACCAGTTCTGAGTATCAGTTACAAGAGAGTGCAAGAAAGAGTTTAATGATGCAAAACAAATCAAATGACAAGTCATTAAATCAAATAGGCTAATAGATCCTCGTGGAGATCATTCGGTGGTAACATAGAGGGTATCAACGAGTCAAATCGTCTCCGTAAGGTTTTATGTTCAGCGTTCATGGGTCGTGACGGCATCTAGATTAACTCAATGACCGACACTTCAACTCTTCTCATGAACTCACACTTCCTGAGGCATCATAATCCCTCAGTGTATGCGGCGCATCAACTAATTTCTAATTCCCAATTCTAATAACTCACAATGCGATGTTGATAGGCGACTGATAGTCTTCGTCAAGCAACTTGTCAAGAGTAGGATTGTTTCCTCTTCTTATGTAATGCTCACTTGCGCGAGGTGTCAGCACGAGTGCCTCTCCAGGTGGTGTCCTTTCCCTTTTGCTGTGAAATATTGCGGTGAATATTCTTCTGATGAGGCTGCAAGGTGGTTGCTTATGACGGAAGACGTAGCCATAGCAGTGTCAAGAAATTATCCATCCAAGCTTGTGGAGAGGATCAATTAGTCTCTCGATATACTTTCACGTCGCACCCGAGATTGTGGCTTAAATACACGAAATTCCTCGATTTGTAACGGGATTTTCAATTGAACTGAATCTGAGGATCAAGTACTTGTGGTTGATTCTCCATTTGAAGCTGCAGTGGAACGAGAATATAGCGTAAAGAGCACGGAAAGCTTTCGGCTGGGATTTCTCCTGGAGCTATGGCTCAGAAGATAAATAATTCCTCTACTTCATGTGTCAATGTCCGACTCTGATATTGCTCGATGCACCTCACATGTCTGACTCAACTATTTGGCGTTGACCTAAAGGGGATAGCACCATTTGTTAAACGAACCATATGGTTCCCTGACTGTGCTGACTAATTGAGAGTCGCTAACCGAGGTATTACAACGTGCCTCTTTTGTGCCTAAGTGTGTCTTTCGGAAATAACCTAACCTAATCTAGGCCTATACAACATTATTACTGAACAAATTTGAAGATTTGATTGCATTCAAACTCAATTTCGAGAATGAAATTAATTTTCTAACATTAAATGACCTTTATTAAATGCGCCCATTCAGCGTTGTATTTTGATCGACATTTGAATGATCTAATCTTAGCAACTTCAAGTAGCAACACTTGCTTCGATATTAAGAAGTTGGATCACTTACCCTCGTGTACAAAGTCGAAAAAATAGCATAAGTCATTCGATTTCAAAACAAGAAAGGAAGAGAAAATGAAAAACACTGGAATCAGGTGACTCTCAAATCTTTTTTTCACAAAATAAATACACTCTTCTGCAGTGGCGTGCACAGATGGGGAGCAATTGTCCCCGCTATTGCAGCAAAGCTGCTCTTGAAAATGTACTGTTGCACTCTATCCCGTACTACACGTTTCCTGTATCTTCACAGTAATTCACTGAAAATCAAGAAAAATGTGTGCCAAATTTGAGTGTTTGCCCCCTCTATTTCAAAGTCCTGTGCACGCTTATGTTCCGTCGTACTAAGTATACTAGCACACAAAAAATGTCAAAATGTAATATGTTCGTTTTTGAACTAACTATAAACTTCAGCAAACAAACCCATCTAAATCCGAATCACACTAAAATTTTGAAGATATGAAAATATTAAAGAAAATTATACTTCAATTACACGCAATATACCTAAATCACAATCTTGCAGTCTAAATATATAAATATATAACCGACAATATATCATCAAGTGCCAAAGAGGAACGCCACAATTTTCACATAAATAATCTCTAGGTTATGTGTACACTAATTTTGATTGTTTTCTTTCCATTTGAATTGTTTAATAATTACTTGAGAGAATATGAATATTCTGTTTATGCACCACCATCACCAGCCAAATATCACTTGCAATGAAATAGACAGTACAGTTAACTTTATTGCAATAAAACTCTGTTAATGAAAACGTTATAAATTTATTCAGCGCGAATTGAGTGGATGACATGAACTAACTCCAATTTACATAGTTGCATCTATTTATAATAATCAGGTGCAGATGTGCTGATGACATTGTGCAGATGTGCCTGGTAACTTTCCCACGGGAATCGATGGTGACTCTGGTTTCTGCTGATGTGCATTCTTATTAATTATCTTATGTGCTGATGAGATGAAGATCTGCTTTGATGCGCTTTGTTATGGTTCGTGTTTATGTGCTGATGAGATGATGATGTGCTTTGATGTGCTTTGTTATGGTTCGTGTTAACTCCTCTCCTCTCAAAGGTCGACACCCGTCGATTCATCAAAAGTTCACCATTATTGGATTAAGGTCGTATAGTGACCTTCGGGTATCTGCTGATTCGTCTGGGCCAGATATTGTTGTTATCGGTAGTATAAGATTAGTTTCGCGGCTTACATTCATTCTCGATCTCAATTTCATGTAGATACACATACAGATGAAAATTACTATGATAAGTGCAATGATACTAACATCTGTAATGATTGAAATATTCTTATTAGTATTAAATTTATCAATTTGCAAAACATTGTCTAAGTGTAGCTTGTGTAAGTAATTTAAATCTAATGTTGTGTCCTTTTCCGAAATGTTGAATCGCAGGATAGGTGGCAGGATCTGCTGAGCTATCAGCTCCTGGTTGCTGTACTGTTGCTTATTGATGAAAATTGTTTCGTTAAGAAATTGAATGGTAAAATTACCCTTCACATGTCGTTCCAGACCTTGATTTGTTACATTACCGTCAAAATTTGATAGAAATATGGTGCTTTCTCCAATACTTTCTATAATTGAATTGCTGTTATATTTGCTGCTGCAAGATGCGTTCTTCCCTTTAAGTAACTGGGTAATGCAATGATCCTCGAGCAACTCTTGTAGCTGATTACGCCTGCAGATGATGATGTTCTGGAACGTTTTACACTTGTCGATGATCCCGAATCGTTCGTTATGATTGATTAAAATTTCTTTGAATTTTAAGTCGATTTGCTTGCAGTCTTTGATTGTTGAACGAATTTGTAAATGATTATACTGTGCGCTGCTTGTTGTCGGAAGGGATATTACATAAAGAAGGGTAGAGTCTTTCACTATGATACTCGGTTCCGCATATTCTATCGCTTCAATTTCGTTTGAGTATGGTAAAGTTTCTATTTGCGATATTATGTTGTTTATTTCGATTTTGTCCAATAGTTTAGTATTAATTACTCCGACTTTAGCAAATTGAAACGCGTTTACTATTTCGTTCAATTCGGAATGTATTATGTTTAATTTATTGTACATTATTAATCCATATAGATCAGTATTGTTGGAATGAATGTTTTTTACAATGTCGTTGTAACTTGATATCAGATTATTAACGGTCTGTGTTAGTTTCCGATTTATTTTAAATTGTTGGTTATTATTTTCGATAATTTGATTTTCACTGTTTACTATTTTCTCCCAGTCTGTTGCGTCTGGATTCCCCGCGATCCATTTCCATGCCGAGCCGAGCCAATTTAGAGCTCTTTTGGTTCGTAAAGTCCTGTCTCTAAGGTTGTTTAGTAAATTGCTTATTTCTTGGGTTTGGTAATCAAGTTGCCGTTTCAATGCGCTGGTATTTGTGGCTCCATTTTGAATAACTGCTACGATCCTGTTTAATAATTCGTCATAGTCCTTCAGGTTGATGATGTGCACAATTTTAAAATTTCCGTTGATCACTCGTCCTTCTCCCTGTTTCACAGTAACGATAGGGGTTTCGTATTCATATATGTCGAATGACGCAGTTGATGTGCATATTACAAATCTGCAATGAAATTATTGATCGGAGATATTTTTAATGTTGGATTTGTGGATCCTCCTTCCAGAGGCTGTGTTAACGGTAACTACATTATTTTTTGCCACTACTTCTTTCTTATATAATGGTTTTTGTTTCCCGTGACGTTTTTTATCTGCAACAAATATTACTTCTCCTTCTTTATATTGCTTCGGTTTATTTCTTTTCAAGTTTTCCCGAGACATTTTCCGATTTTGATGTTGTTTGATTTGATTAGCCAAATCGCAGTTTAGTTTATTGCGAAAATCAACTAGGTTTTGATAGTTTATCCTTTGTGCCCTTCCAAAAAATATATCGGATGGCTTCTTTTTAAGTACAGAGTGGTATGTACTATTATACCGATCGACCGCTATCTCCACTATTTCCTTTAGGCATAAATCTGGGTACTCTTTTTGTAGGCATCTGACTATCTCCAAAATCGTAGAATGCACGCGTTCGACAGTTCCATTTACTTCACTCTTTGCTGTTGGTGTCCTGTAGATCTTTATTCCCAGCGATCTGATGTAGTTTTCAATAAGGGGGCTAATAAAGCCTCCTTCGTTGTCCATAACAATTACCTTAGGAGCAGAGAAATAATGGAGGATTTTTGTGATTTTTTGCCTGAGCTGCAAGACTGATTTGTCTTTTAGTAGGAAGAATTTAGTAAATTTGGAAAATTTGTCTATGCATGTTATGAATTTATGGTCCGTTATATCCATTATGTCCACATGTATTATTTCAGTAGGATATGTTGGTATTGGCGTGGGCTGCAGTTCCGGTTTGATAGGATGCCTATCGTATTTGCTGGCATGGCATATGTCACATTGTTTAATGAAATTTTTTATTTTTTTAGTCATTTGAGGGAAATAATACTTCTCCAGTAGCTGTTCCTTGTTTTCTGTTGCGTTTCGGTGAGCACGGTTATGTTCTTCTTGTATTAACTGAAACTGAGTTTCTTCATTTTTGATGTCTTCGACCAAGCGCTGTGTTATTCTGATTCGAGTCTTTGCAAAATGATCGGTATAAATTTCTTGTAGTAGACTGATATATCTTTCTGGAATTTTGATGCCGTTAATTGTGCCAAAATTTAACCTATCCTTTAGTATTTTGATTATTTCTTGCTTGCTCCAATGATGAACTGAGCTTCCGATGTAATGTCTTCTAAAGGACGGATGTGGTTCTTCAGTGGCAATGGCTTTTCCATTGCCGAAGACTATTTGGTTTCTAAAAACGTTAATAGGGGCCTCACAGTGTGGGATTAACTCTGTATTGTCCTCTAGAGCACTGTGGATTGTTTCGGCAGTTTCTGTTGTTCCGGTGATAGCTGTTTCTGTACTTTGGGAGTCGATCTCTTCGGCCGTCTTTGTTGTTCCTGTGATAGCTGTTTCAGTGCTATCGCTTTCAGAAACCTCTGCAGTGTCGGTGCTTGATGTAAGGGCATTGCATTGCGTTTTCATTCTTGATAAAGCATCTGCGACGACATTTGCTTTGCCTGGACGGTATATTAGTTCGTAATTATATTCCTCAATTCTAGATTTCCAGCGCTTAAGTTTGGAATTAGTGTTCTTTGCACTAAGGGCGTACGTAAGCGGCTGGTGATCCGTAATTATCTTGATCTTTTTCGCTCCGTAGAGGTAATTTCTTAAATTATCCAAAGCCCATACTATGGCCAACATTTCTTTTTCGTTTGTTGCATAGTTTTCTTCCGTTTGGTTTAAAGAACGCGAGATATAAGTTATGGGTTTGTCCTTTCCTAATTCACCCTGACTGAGAACTGCGCCTATGGCATGATTCGAAGCGTCTGTCGTCAGGATGAATGGCTTTTCAAAGTCGGGGAAAATTAAAATTTCGGAGGATGTTAATAATTCCTTTATGTTATTGAAAGTTCGCAATTCATCTGTGTTAAGACTTATCTTAACATTTCTAGATTGATTTGCTTTGGCTTGACCATTTTGACCCCTCGTTAAATTAGTCAGCGGTTTCGCAATTTTGGCAAAATCCTTAATAAATCTCCTGTAGTATGAGGCAAGCCCCAAGAAACCCTTAAGTTCTTTAAGGTTAACGGGAGGTTTTAGATTACGTATAGCTTCCAGTTTCCTTGGATCGGGCTTTATTCCGTCTTTTGTTATTAGATACCCCAGAAACTCGGTTTCCTGCTTGAGGAATTTCGATTTATCCAGATTGACCCGAAGATTTGCCTCATTTAATCGCTGTAGTACCAATTCGAGATTTTTTAAATGCTCCTCTTCGTTTTTTCCAAAGATGATAATATCATCTATGTATACGTAACATATCTTTCCGATGTACTCCTTAAGTACGTCGTCGATCATTCGTTGAAATATGCTAGGACCATTCTTTAATCCAAAAGGTAGCCTTATAAACTCGTATTTTCCGTTTAAGGTAGAAAATGCGGTTTTCGGGATATCGCAATTCTTCATTCTGATCTGGTGAAACCCGGAAGTTAGATCCAATGTAGTGAAGAACTTTGATTTTCCCAGGCTTGCTATGGTATTTGATATATCTGGAATCGGATAGGTATCTGCGACGGTTACTGAATTGAGTCTTTTGTAGTCAACAACAAGGCGATATTTTTTCTCCCCGGATAAATCTGGTTTTTTTGGCACAACCCAAATCGGAGAGTTATAAGGGCTTTTGGACGGCCTAATAATTCCATCCTCCAACAACTTTCGTATTTGAGTATGCACTTCTTGGCGCATGTGAACTGGATATGGGTACGTTTTTGAGTAGATAGGCTCACTTGTTGAAGTCCGAATCTCCGCTTCAATGTTAGTTTGTACAATTTCCGAATTATTCAAGGGGCCGAAAATGGATTCGTATCTATTGAGGATGCAGTTTAACCTTTTCTTTACATTCGGTTCTACGTGGTTATCACAAACTACTATATTATTAACCTGAGTAGATATTTTTGATTTAAGGTTAATTTGAACATTTGGTTCAAGGAACATAACATTATTTTTGCGATCGATTACGGCTCCAAGTTCACGGAGCGTGTCGTCTCCAATTATGCCGTCAAATGTAAGGAGGCCAGGAAGTGCGAAAAATGTGATGGCGTTGTTAATGCCCCATGGAGCAAAGAATTTTCCAGTAATTTTTCGATCGATTATTAATTTGCCACCGGCAGAGTATATTGGGAAAGGGTTTTCAACGGGCTCTGCACTTAATGCCAAATCATTTTTAACAAAATTTTTGTTAGCACCGGTGTCTATCAGAAATTTTAATATGTTGCCTGTATGGCTTTTATATTCTATGTAAGGTATGCTTGAGAGGCTTCCGTCATAAAATTTAATTCAGGGGCGCCTTCTTCAAGAAATTCGTTTTCATCGCATACCTTCTGCGATTCTTCCAAATAATTATCTTCTTCCAGATAATTTTCATTTTGTTCGGGTTCATTTTGTATATTAAATAACCTTTGGTTCTTATTTGGAAAGTCTGATGCATTGTTATATCGTTTGATGGGAAATTGGTTATTAGGTCTATTCATGTAATTTACTTGTCGTGATAGTGTTGCACTGTCTATTTCCATAGGTACAGGAGGTTTAGGATACTGTGGTCGCGGTGGTGGATTTTGGTCATGGCTAAAAGAATTTGGATTTCTTCGTTGCTGATGCTGTAAATTATATGCCTGATTTTTTTGTTGCAACGTTAGTGGATATTGCGGTTTCGGAAGTATGTCCCGTTTAGGTGAGTATATTTGATTCACGGGCGTAGTCACCACATTTGTCAAATCTTTTTTATGAACGTTTAGACTGCGGAAATTCATATTTTGCATTTCAAGGCATACTGTATATGCTTCGGGAAGTGTAGATGGCCGACGAATCATAAGGATTCTGCCCAGGTCTCCGTTGAGCCCTCGAATAAAGACGTCTAATGCACGGTTGCGATATGTTTCAACTAACACATTAATAGTTTCTGAGGAATAATTTTCAGTTTTTAATTTATTGATTATCAATGAGAATTGATGATTGACATTAGCATAGAAAGCGTCAATTGACAAATTTCCTTGTCGCAAATTGTTAAGCTGATGTTCGAGGGTCTGGATGTCCCTTTTGTCAGCATAGTGCAATGAAAGACATTTCTTTATTGCCAGCCAATCTTCATTAAATATGTTGTAGGAAATGAGGGCAGCGTTTGCAGGTCCTCGAATTTTTTGCCTTATGCTTTGAAGCATGGCTCTGTACAAGGGTTTAGATTTAATAATCTCATAATCTCCGAGAATGGTTTCTACACTATGGATCCATGAAAGGTATTCCACAGGATTCCCGTCAAAGGTTTGTAGTTCCTTGACACAATCGGGCAATTTACTAATCTCTTTAAGATCTTCTTCGCATCTTGGGGCAGACGGGATTGATTCCTCGCACAATGTTTGTTTATTTTCGAGTGCATGGAGACGAATATCAATTTTATTAATAACCTCAATGTGAGCATTTAATGCACCCGCGAGTTGCGTTAACTGATGTTTAATTTCATCCATTTTTGTTAAACGGTATTTTAATCAAGTTTTGTTGTTGTATTGTATTGTTAATTTAATTTTTTGTGTATTAACTTAATTTAGGTTTAATTTCGATTTCACTTTATTATTTCAATTCTCTTATTATGAATAAATGTATGAAAAATTGATATTCTATCAGTACAGAATATATTGAGTTGTTGAGTAAGAATATTTAATTACTCACATTAATGCAACGATGTGTCGAAGCATTCTTGAGTCCATGTTCTGGATACTCCGGTTAATCCCGTTTTTTCCTTATTTAGGGACTTACTAGGGCACGGTAGGTATCACTTGATCTGTTTTACGGTATATTCCCTTTAAAACAGTCCACTCACTGCACATTAACCTTTCCTTCAAGGTACTGATTTTTCCGCACAGGATCACATATATTTCAATAGGGGCACAGATTACTCCGCAACACTTTAGATGCAACTTTTTGTTTAAATTGTGTTACGCGAGGGCTGTTTCGATTCACACGCGTTTACGATAACCATTCGCTAGGTCTGACGGTTTTTAACGAATGGTCCCTGCTCGGGCGCCAGTTAACTTTATTGCAATAAAACTCTGTTAATGAAAACGTTATAAATTTATTCAGCGCGAATTGAGTGGATGACATGAACTAACTCCAATTTACATAGTTGCATCTATTTATAATAATCAGGTGCAGATGTGCTGATGACATTGTGCAGATGTGCCTGGTAACTTTCCCACGGGAATCGATGGTGACTCTGGTTTCTGCTGATGTGCATTCTTATTAATTATCTTATGTGCTGATGAGATGAAGATCTGCTTTGATGCGCTTTGTTATGGTTCGTGTTTATGTGCTGATGAGATGATGATGTGCTTTGATGTGCTTTGTTATGGTTCGTGTTAACTGTACTTCCCAAGTATTTTTAGAAAACATGAAAAACAGCAAGAGATCACATCATTTGGCTTATATGTGACTTTAAAAAAAAATATTTAGAGTGAACATGTGCTCAGTAGTAGTGTGATTTCAACACTCGTGTATTTAAAGACACAATTTTTTTTCTATAAATATACATAAATATTTTACGTTGAGGTTGACTAATAATTTTTTATATAATGATTTACGATGGTATTTCGGTATTTTGATTGAACATGGTTAAATTATATAAATGGTTTGTTGACCCATGAAAGACAAATGTGAAAATATTTATTTAAACATCAATTTTTGCTGTCGAAGGTAAATATAGATCAATTTCTTGAAAGATATGGAAATTTAGATGAGGTAATATCGCCTCGTTTTCAGTGTGTATTCATCTGAGATCCATAGATAAAAAGAGGGTAGATTACCTTCAAAAGATCGATATTTTTGAAGAAATTGGATCTTATCTAGTTTCTAAAGCAAAAAATTGGTCTTTAAATTAAAATGTGAGTTTTTGAAAGTTGGCAAACATTGAATTAGATTAAATTAACTAATTAACTTTTTAATTGCAATCTATTTTCACTATTTTTACCTTGACTTTTTATTTATTTTTACCTTATTTTTTATTTATGTTTACTTTATTTTTATTTATGTTTACTTTATTTTTATTTATGTTTACTTTATTTTTATTTATTTATGGTTTTTATTTTACTTTTGTATTTCCCTTCTTATGATCAACTCTTCAGAAAAGACTTCAAAGACTTCAACGTTGTCTCATTTTACCCTGTGATCCTCCTTCAAGATATGTTTTACTACTGCTGATTAATTAAAGTTTAGTTTTTTTTTCTCCTTAACGAGGTCACTTCCTACTTGTGTTCACTACATCTAAAATCAAGTGATTTTTTTTAACCAATGGGGTAAGTAATTCTGTAAACTTCATTCTTCTCATTTCTTTTCTCTTCTTGTCCTTAATTCGATCTAGTTTGGAATTTTTGGCTGGCCCGACTTGTTGAAACTGTCTTCACATCAACGTCCCCAAGATATTGCCTAACCTTCTTAAAAATCGACGACCATTGTCGAAAACTGGAATTCTTATGGCTGTTTCTCACTCTGCTTGCGTAAACAGCATCGTTATTGTTCTCGTTGAATTTTTCTTTCTTATTTTAAATAGCATTCCCAATTATTATCTCATTTAACCTTCCTCTATTTTCGAATGTTTGATCTCTGAGCTGAAACTCTCCCGATCTATGGGCACTATTTAGAGCCGGTGAGTCATTGAGTTGTAGGGCGCCATTTTTAATAATAGCATCGGTTCGATGTAGATGGTGTTCTCTGAGTTTCTGTAAATGTACGGTGTTTGTTTAACTCAAGAAGACCATACTTTGTGATTATCATCAAATCCAGAAACAGCATCGTTTTGCTGTTGTCGACTTCCAGTGAAAATTAGATGTCTCTATCCGATTTTTTGAGCAAAGTATCTTCTAAAGCATGTTTTGTTTATTATCACCAATATATCTCATCGATATCCGTGGAAGTGAAACTTTTTCTGCGATTCTTTCCCAGTCTGTACATGGAATATCTCCTTCATTGGTGGTGATAAATAATTTACTATGGCGACATGTATAGTAGAATTGAAGTACTTCCATCTTAAAGTGAAAGATCTTTCACCTCATGCAAAAACGAGGCAAGTTCATCTAGCCTTCTCTCTGCACTTCTCTGAGCTATCAGTCTCTAACAGCCAATTTTAAAAGAATTGCATTACTTGTCTTATTGTCTCACTCGGTACATAACAGAATCTTGACATCAAACGATATGAAGAATTATATTTTCCAGTTTTTTGACACTTTTCTAAGTCATTCTATCACCTCTTCTCGATTTTAAATCGACCTATTACAAATCTTTCCGAAAACTCTAGATTCGTCCACAATCCATTTCGCAATCCTTCTTGCTGGCGCATGTATAGCGGTGGCAATATCCCTCTTAACACGCACAATTCCACCCTGAAAATTCCTTTTGTATATTTTTGGAATATATTTAAACCTTGGACTGTCGGACCATGCTACCGTCTTTCAGTCTGAATTACATGCTATACGCATGGCAGTTGAGTCCATTAGTGGAATATCAACCAGACCAATGACCATTTGCGTCAACAGTAGGGCAGCCATTCTCGCTCTTGCGTCTTACAGATGTTCTTCAAAAACTGTTAACGCTTGCAGAGTGGCTCTCAATGAAAAGGCAAGGCATATTCCTATCCGGATTATGTGGGTGCCAGGGCATAGTGGAGTCATAGGCAACGAAAAAGCTGATGAATTGGCGAAGAAAGGTTCAGGAGCTAGCAACTGCCCCTTCATCACTGTACCTCGGTCAATCGCGGACGCCACAAACAAACTTGATGCCGCCATATGGGCCAAACTAAAGTCCGAATGGGAAAACAGGCTGGACTGCAGGGTGGCCAGGACATTATGGCCATCACCTGATCCAAGCAAAAGCAGGAAACTGCTCAAGCTCAGCAGGAGCTGCTTGAGAACCACGGTCGGCTTGCTCACAGGGCACTGCCTTACCGCATCTCATGCGAAGAAAATGGGACTGTCATCCAGCAGTTTATGCAAGAGGTGCGAGATGGAAGAGGACACCATCGAGCATACTCTCTGCGATTGTCCGGCCCTAAATAATAAACGCCTCAAAATTTTTGGTGCATACCACTTTCAAGGGTTAGCAGAGGTGGCTGGTACCGTCACGCTGAGTCAGCTGATCCAGTTTGCCGAAGCGGTCACTTGGCAGCTCTAAATAGCCAGCGGAGGGTGGCAAATGGGCCCAAACTGGTGGCCTAATGCAAGCCGCGTTTCCCGACAGCCCTCTTTACTAACCTAACCTAAACCTTGGAAACGCTGGGTTTGAGACCCTCAGTTTATTAAATTATCCATTCGTTTGATAGGTGCCCGGTGAAGGATGTTTTTTCAACTCATGTTAGTCTCTGAAGCTGAGTTTTTGCACGACTACTCCTATGCACAATTACATAATCCACCAGTTTGGCGGTCAACTCTTTGAATGCGCCTTGCCTGCGTTACTCTGCGTACTTTTGTCTTCCTTCTTGATAAGTCTAGTCACGTTGCCTCTTATTTGCGTGTCCTATTCTTTGGCAAAGTGTTGTGCTGTGGTTTCGTTAAATTCAGTTTTATGTAAAAAAATTAAAAAAACTACTCCGTAGGCTCGTGTAGCGCGATGGGTACTAAAAATGCTCACTTCACTGGGCAATCAGCGTCGTCTGTGCCATCTGGGCAATCAATGAATACGAACTATTACACCGCATTGTTGAGAAAAGTCCGTCAAGTCGTTGTCGAGAAAAACAGCGGCAAACTGGCGAAACGACTCCTGTTTTTTTGCAGCTCGCGCAGTGTCCTCCGAAGACGAAGATTTTCGAGTCATGAAAAAATGGATGTAGCACTAGACGAGCATTTCGAAGGTAAAGATGGCGAATATTTTTTTATTTGGTTAAAACCACTTTGTGTAAGAAGTGCATTGAAATAGAAGAGGATTACGGCGGAAAATAGTTTTTTAACCCATTTCTATCAGTATTTTCAATACCCTAGGCTCGAAACACCTCAGCTACTCCTCGTACAATCCAAAAAATACGAACTCAACATCTATTTTCAATCCTTCAGTTTTCTTCTCAAAGCAAACTCCTAATTTTCTCAACTTCATCCTTGCCTCGTTCTGACAGAATTATTTCTCTAATCATCTACAAGTAACATGAATCACAATTCTTAGCCTTCACTCTACTATGGACACTTCTCCATTTTTAATCTAAATATTCTCTTGCCACTCTTGACGTTTACCACACTGCCAATGTAGGCAGTCTCAAGCATACTGACTAGGATTCCGCGGCTAACCACAATTGATTATTGTAAATTGTGTAAATGAAAATCAGTTGAGACAATTAATAGGAATAGACAAATTTTATTATAACCGAATCACAAGAGGTTGACCAAGAAATCTTTATTATAATTAGATACTAATTAAGTGTTGGCTAAATATTGACGTATAACACTTTTGTCAGAAATCAGTCATTATTTTCAAGATAGAGCGGTAAAATAACTTTTGAAAGATAAAATTTTGTTTTTGTTCTGCAAAATTTTAATCTGGCACATAAGCGTGACATTTGGAAAATCAACAATTGTATTAAATGCTGAAATTACGTCAATCTAGACAATTGAAAGCCAGGTTAATAAAGCCTTTTTTGTTATTGTTTTTCTACGTCCCACAGTTGGTTGATAGTAGCATTATCGAATTTATGAAAATTGTTGATAAGTTGTAATCGATTGAAAATCTGCTTCTTATCAATCATGCAAAAAAAGAATGAAACGATACAAATTTTGTTTGCATTGAATTTTCCTAGACTCTTTTTTCTAGCTTTTGAATCCAAGATTTTAAATAAAAGGCCAATTCCGCCCTTAGAAGCTAGATATATTTAAATTTTCGGTATGTATCGATATTTCGAAAGTAATATGCCCTTTTCTTTAGTGTATATCAGTCTGAGATCCAACAACACTGATGAAGAGAGCAGGTTATACCCGCAAAATATCGGTAAAAGTAAAGTAATCCCACGACAACCCTCGTACGGGTCTAGGGATTGAAGCTGGTAGAGAGCTTCATTATAATTTTTGCAATTAATGTGAATACGAGTGTATAGTGATTAGTTCCACAATTCATTTTACCCCTGATTTAAATCAGGTACCTAATCAGAACTAGGTGAACTCAAAGCTTGGTGCGCGGACCCTCGTCCGAACCTGACTTCGAACCAGGGATCCCACACGCAAGAAGTCTGTGCTCTATCCACTAGGCTGCTCAAGCGAAATATCGGTATCTGCCAAAAAATTCAACTATAACTTTTAAAGGAAAAATCTTTTATTCAAACTCTATCGTTTGTTTGGTTTTGGATAATGAAATGCTACTACATCCATCATATTTCAGTGCTCCATTTAGTAGATATACGATACTCATTGACATCAATGTCCATGTCTTATAGGCAAGAAAATATCTATTTTTACCCGTCAAACACTTTTCCCACAAAACTTTTAAATCCAAACCTATTTTCATCAATCTAAACTATTCTACATCAAACTAGTGTGAATTGGATCATTTTTGTTGATAATAAGCAAACAAACTCAGCAAGAAGAAACAAACTCTTATGATAAGAATCTAAAACATGACCTCTGTTATCTTTCTCACTTCGAAAATAAACTTTTCGCATATGTTCCTCATTCGAATCGAATACTACAAGTACTCACACGATGTACTACATTACTACGAAAGTTGTATACACTTAATTTGTCCTCCACTATCAAGGCTATGATGCGTATCTGTCATATCTCTTGTATTCTTGCTTTCTGCTGCAAATAGAACGCAGCAAAACATTGTCATAAAAAATGCTAACAATTCATTTTCTTATTTATTACGCTTTAACTTATATTGCTGTCGTATACATTTTTTTAAAAATATTTTAAATCCCTTATTTGAACTAAGAAACACTATTTAATATTATATTTTCTTCCTTTTCAGAGCCTCGAGCAATGTAAGCGATTCAATAAGCATACCCGAACGTCGGACACGTCTCAATACGATACCGATTCGTGGTAGTGTTGGATCGACAACGGCTACGAAACGGCCACATTTGATCAATAACAACATCACCAACAACAATAATGATAATGATAAATGGCCGAGTAATAGTAGTAATGAAAGTTTAACAGCCGGCGGAGGACGTAGTAAAAACGTGCAAATTACCGATCCAAAAGATATTAAATTCCTATCAGGATCGAATCGCAAAACACATCAATTTCATAAAGATGAGCGTATAGTACTGGTCTCACAAAAAATACCCTTTTTCATATTTTCCTCCTTGCCGTACTATAAAGGAAAGAATGGCCGGTAAGTTGCATAGTTTTGCTATGAATAGAATTTTTTCACATAATTGAACGAAACTTTTCAGAACTGAATTGCGTAAGGAAGGTAGACGCCGTAATACATCCGGTCCGCGACCCTTATCCTCGCTCAGTGATTCACCGTTCGATGCTTTCGACTTACTGGGCATGAAAGGTGAAAATGGACAGGTAAGTTTTAGTATAGTTACTCAATGTTTTGGAAATCAATTTAATGTACGTGATGTTTATTTTTGCTTTGCAGGAAGTATCTTATGGTCATTTACTCACGCAGCCAAAACCAACAAGTAAAGATAAGAAACATTCGAATGTTGAATGCTCTTATGAGATCACAAGTGCTAATGCCCTTAAAAATCATGGAATAGCCAGGTAATTATCATTATTTATTAAAATTCAAACTGTTTTTGTCTACCGGGTCTGTATTTTGTACGTTTACACTAACCTCTACAAATGTAAGCAAATGAAGATTTTTTTTTAGAAAATTTTTTCAATGATTGCTTAACGGAATATTATTTGTTTTAAACAATTATTCAGTTTTTTCATTGAGTAGCTTTTGAATCAATCTCAACTTACGTTTGTGGTCGATATTAAATCGAATTCCATTCATATTTTGTCTCCAAACACATCTAATGAGATAGAGTTTTGCGGTTTTAGTTATCTTGGTAAGATTCGCACAGAAAGATTTTTACAGTCATAAAAAGCCTTTATTTTATTTCTAAATTTGAATAAAAAATAGACCTATTTGCCTCATTGATAAATGTGGCATTAAAAAAAGATTGCCCAAGCTATAAAAAACAACAAAATTTGTATAGGCTTACTGTCATATTTTACAAACGTTCAATCTTGTTTTACGTCGATTTTTACAGTTATTTTTTTGTGTTGTTAACTTTGTTAAAAATAAGTTAATAATACCGTCTTTAATCGAATGAATTAGTAGATCTTCAATTTTTTTGCAAGCATCAAGAACCTTTCATAATAAAGTAAAAAAAACTTTCATAATTTTTTGAGATTCTTACTCACTAAAAAACATCACCCGCTAACCACGGGAGTCTAAGATTGGACCGCTTTTGCATTACATCGACTCGGCTGTGTCACTAGCCCCTATGAGGTGCCCCCACGACTACTTTAGTTCTATCACGAGGAGTTTGTAAGGCATCCTTCTTCTCTTTTCAGTCGCAATATCGTCTCTACATACACCAAAACACGTACCCAAGCGTCATTGCCTTCACAATCGTCTCCGGTGTCACAAGGCCGGCTGCAGAGAAGAGTAGTTCTTCTGAAGCGGAGGCACTTGAAGGAATTATTCCTTAGTGCAGTATTTGCAGTATTCCGTCTTGATTTTCTATGAAGATATTGCCTAAAGTAGCCGGGGCCTGGTAGAAATTGGCTCAGGTAGAAATTTATTTCACTCTTGCCACAACTAAGTCAAGGTTTTTTTTGGCGCAGATCGGCCCAGTCGTCCATTCTCAAATGTGCTTATAGCCCAGCGTTCCTTCCAAACCTCAAGCGTTCCTTTTAAATTTCAAGCGTTCGGGCTCATTATTGAGCGGCTACTACCTCTCTTTCCACTTCTGAGCTATTGAGAATGACCTCTCTACCCTCGAACTGGTATTACCCTTGCTATGACCAGCACCACATTTCGTGATCCCTTACGATAGCTGCTTGCGATTTGTAGCGCTCTTCTGCGTCTCGCCATTCCAGCTCGATACTTTTCAAATTTCCCATATTTCCGACCCATACAGCAGCATTGAGTGAGCTGTTTATAAGTAGTTTGCGTTTGCTCGCACTACGGCTGCGTACGATCGCGATGAGTCTACTCAGTGCGACTACAATCTCCACTGCCCTGTCGCATGCTTTTCAAATGTGTCCCCGTAAGTCAGCTTCGAATAAAGGGTGACTTCGTGATATTTAGCAGATTTTTTGATCTCTATTATTTCGGAGGCAACCGTCATGGGCCAGTTGGAATCCTTCTTTTCATCAGTATGACAATCTCAGTTTTTGTGACCGCCAGCTGGAGACCATGGTTTTCCATCCAGTTTTCAACCCTTCTTATAAATTGAGTTGATTTGAGCTAAACGAGGTAAGTATTTCTAGAAATTATGACAGCTGCAACGTCATCAGCATAACCCACCAAGAGAACACCTTCCTACATTTAAAGCACAAGAGACCGTTATATGCAGCATTCCGAAGGACTGGCCCGAGAATGGACTCTTCTGCTGCTCCGGCAGTAATACGGGGCTCTTAATGAAGGATATAACAATGTTGCATTTAATACAAACGCACCCTTCATTCCCATCTCGTTCGATTAAAAACTTTCTGAACATTCCGCGTCGGCCTGAGGCACCGATTACTTAGTGGATGGCACCTATTGTTGAGTGGCCACTACAGAATCCATGTTGATTGTTCGAAAGCTTATCAGCCTGTAGTATTGGCCTCAGTAGCCGCTCAAAGAGTTTTCCCATCGTATGAAGCACACAAAGAGATTTGTACGTTGATGGTGTGTTAGGGGCGCCTTTGTCCTTTGTCCCGGAAACAGCGAGCATCCGCCTTCATAAGGGATCTGAACCTATATGACCAAGCCTACAAGATGATAGTTTGTAGTCCCGCCCCCATGAGCACTTCATCGCACAATCCTAAGTCTCCAGTTAGATATTCAGCTATATATTGCCAGTCGCACCGATAATGTCCTGTGTTGTGTTGTCCTGCTTACGATAATCATAAAAAGTTCTTGCGATGCTGCCGCAAAGATTCTCGATCAGATTGAGTTTAGGAGAATTTGCTGGCTATTTGATTAAAGTGATGGTTTTTATCTGGAAGCCATTGCCCTGTTGCTCTGGCGTTATGAATCGGAGCAATATCCTTCTGAAATAATCTTTGATAATATCTTTATGCGTTTGCCATTTAAGCGGAAGGTTGTACAGGTCGGTGATATGAAATTCTGGGGGCGAGAGACAATGCATTTTCGAAATTGTTCTCCTAATAAAAAGTTGTCCAAATGGCCAAAGAAGTGGTAGTCAATGGAGTCTAGACCTGGAGGATGATGAAGGTCCAACTCCAATTCCTGTATTTTTGCCACAGTCATTTGTGCAGTGTGTGGTCTAGTGCTATCACGCAATAAGATAGGAGTCGATCTGTTGATCAATCTAGGCTATTGCTCTTCAAATTTCTGCATCATTTCGTCCAGTTGGTTGCAGTATATTTCATTAATCCAGGCTTCATACAATCATAATGAATCATACCTGCGCTCACCACCAGCTTCGTTTGATGAATATTACACTTTGAAACGTTTTTTGATGATTCATCCTTGTCCAACCACTATACTGAACGTTTGCGATTGTCATATTGAATCAATTTCTCATCACAAGTGAAAATTCGATTCAAAGCAGCATCAAGCAATATCCCAAACGCTTTTGTTTCTGTTTTCCATTCCGATCATGTGGAATTTACTTATCCAACTTCTTGATCTAAATAAATATTGATTGTTTAAATTTAATATTGTTTGTAGTATTACTTCACAAGAATTCAACGATGATTCATAGGCACTCTGAAATAACTCAAGTCGACGGTAACCTTTAGTTTGTCATTACTGACCTTTAATTCTCGACGCCCGCCTGGCTCGTCTGTGAGGCTAAAGTAACCTGTATGAAATTTGGAGAGCGAATTTAATAGTCTCCATCGTAGTAAAACTAAAGCCAATTGCACTATTAATGTTTTGCGTGATTTGCGATGCCATATTTCTATGTAAAAACTCAGATTTCATAATAGTGTGAATTCCCAGCCGTTGCATTTCCAACATAATGAATTTTTTTAAAAAAAGTTTAAAAAAAACCTGTTGGAAAAATATTAAGCCGCACACCGTTTCGACAGAGGCAGTTTTGTGCCCTCACTGATACATGTAATAGTTCCATGTAAACTTTGCTGCTTTATATAATTACTTTTAATTTTATCGGGATAGAACGATAAGATAGGAGCATTGCTTTCGGAGCATTAACTTTTCTTGTTCTACAACACAATCGGTAACCTCTAGGCATTTTTGAAAACTATACTTTTTCATACACATAAATATAAATACCTAATCGCATTTGGCCGAACTTATTTGTATTCTTTCTATCGCGAAATAGAGTGAAGCTTTGGCTATGAAAAAATATGTCTTTGTGACCCTATACAAATTCCGCAGATTTGTACGCCCTTTAATAGAAAACATAAGGTCTCAGTCAATGCCTAAAAGTGCAGGGTCTATACAATTTTTTAAAGCAATCCTGTACAAATTTTGACGACCTCATCTCTCGAACCATATTATTCCGCCTTCAATTTAAAAATAATCAAGATTTTGTATGTTTTAACATTCGATCACTCTCAGTGCAGTGTGTAAATGTTTCCAATGTTAGCCAGCAGCGGTTAAAACTGAATTCGTGGGAATACTAGTTACTTTGAGTGACTTTCTAGGGTTGAATATTCAAAATTAGTGCAATAACAATAAAACTCTCATTGAATACTAAGAAATACACCATTAAAGCTCCAACTATTCTATCAATCAAACTATGGCATTCATAAAATATTCACTTACGAATAAAGATACTCACCACATTACCAACAATTTGGATCATTGTTTTTCTCTAATATCTATAAAAAAATAGAAGCAAATAGTAAAACATCAATAATTTTCAGTAGATAAAGCTAACGCACATTGTAATGCACGTGTTATTGCCCGCCATAAATATTGTTTACTGCGCCGCAGCCACTTTGCTGCTGATTGTCATTACGATGTTTGATATGCAATCCTATGTTTTGCAAATATAACCACAATGACACGAAATCGTGACCGAATTTCAAAACAATGTTCAGTGTTATCACGAGGTAGAGCAGAGTACACGAAATCTATGATAGCAGAATAGTGGGCGTGGAATTTTGTAATTCTCTATAGTTAGTTCCGTGTGAGAAAATACAATTTTACGGAACGGTCAAATAGTAAAATAATATATTTGAAAAATATATAACTAATTGTATTTATTTATTTGTTTGCTCTTGGAGTGTATTGAATCGTCTTGCGTCGCAGATGATTTAAAATTTAATAATTGCTAATCCTCAAAAATAGCCGGTATCTGTGATTCAAGTGCACACATGTAAAATGATCAAAACTTTTGCTCAGCTGCCACAAAGATTCTCTTTTTGCACAAACTATTAAATCTCTGCCATTCTCAACAGCTCCACTCAACTTCAGCTGACACTGTCATTTTTCGTTCTTTAGTTGATTTTTTCATGGTTCCAAATTTCTCATAGTGGCATTATGCACTTCCTTTTTTGTTAACAAAAATCGAAAAAAAATGAAACGATAATTTACTATTAAACACAACTATATTCCTTTCGAAAGTATCTGAGTAAAATGAAACTACATATACATTTCAACTTGCGCATCATTTCAGAACGAAAATCATAACGTGGCAAAAGGGTAAAAAATGGTAAACATCGCTTATATCTATGTCTATGTCTATCATCCTACCAATATATCTACAGTTATATTTCTATGACTTCTATGCCTTTCTCTCTGTGTGCTTTCGTAGAACTATTTTTATGACCACGAATTTGTATCTATTTACTTTTCGTTCTTAGCTATATGTGCTCTTAATTTTTATGCGTGTTTTGGAATATAAAAATTATTGTGAAACATAGATATGTTGATCAAGATATACACGATCTCAAGAAAATAGAATTTGCCATAAAATAAAAATTTATATTCTGAATTATCTGTATATTAAATTCTAAATTACATTTTCTTTTTGAATAAATCAGGTTGAATTATACGAAACCATTCTGTAATTTGACACGTAATCTTTTGTGAATAATCTTTTCATTGTTTAGATTAAATATTTCTCAGTTTTCACTATCATATGCATTTTCATTTTCCAGGTGTTTCACATACGATAATTCGAATAATCGTAACACGGCTTCAAGTCCACTTACTGTTGGCACTAATGATCAGAAACAAATAGATACAGATGACAACGAAAGTCGGTCATTTCAGGTAATTATCTCCGTAACACTTGATCATAATGAAAGTCATAGCTGATGAAAATGGTATTTATTTTGTAGTATTCTGCGAATATGCTAGACGACCCCGAGCTGATTGCAGGCAAACATCGAACGCTATTAACATTCACATCATACATGACGTCCGTTATTGACTATGTACGTCCGTCAGATTTGAAAAAAGAATTGAATGACAAGTTTCGGGAGAAATTTCCGCAGATACAGCTGACTCTAAGCAAATTACGAAGGTAAGTTAGTGAATTGAATTACTTGAGATGAATGCCATGTAGTATTGAACTGAGACAAATATGTAGGCCTGCTAAATCGTTCTTTTGTATGCTTCTAATCAAATTGTCGCTCTAACTAGGTCTGTAGTTTATGAACGAAATTGCACAAAACAGATTTTGCGTACAAAAGATTACAATGAAATCAAACAGTTTTAAACATCAATTGTAGATATTAAGGACTGCCCACAAGGAAAAGAGACAAATAAACATTAACACACGTTAATTTTTGTGTTAAACCACATGCAGTGTTTGACACTTACTACAAAGTACTATTATAATGCGTTGTAAATGATATCTATTACTTTTCTCGAGCAAATAGTTTTTATAAACCGAAGCTACGGTAGCACTATTTGAGTTTGAGTTTTTTAACGCTGAATATATTTGCATTGCAATTAAAGACTTTTTTTTAAAAAAAAAATGAACACCACTTTAAAATCTAAATGAGCCTGGGTTGGTGTAGAAACGTGCTTGAAATCCCTAAGTCCAAGCATATTTGACTTTGGAGATCTCTACAGCTTTGTGCATCATCCACCATTAAAAAATTGGTTTGACGTCAAAGCGGTTACAACACTTCTTTTATAAACAGTTCGATTTTAGTTCTAAGCAGTTGGAAAATTTCACGAATTTTGAGGAACCGCTTGGGGTTTAACACAAGGTTTTCAAGTGAAGTTAGAGGCAATATCTCGAAACCTGACTGTTGCCGCTAAAACGAAAAAAATGGACAATATTGGGGCAATATTTTGCACAATTATTATTTAAAGAAAAATATAAATAGTCTCCAACCGAAATTTTACAGTTACTAAGAGGTTCGCTAATACTTTTTTTTTCTTTAGACTATGTCGTTTTAATATTAAACACGCAACCTCCTTCGACAAACTTTTCTACTGGCCCAGACGGCGATTCATTCAATTAGCGCCCCTAAGCTGCGAGCGTCCTGGTCAACGCCATCCCTCCAGCGCAAACAAGATTTACCCCGCTATGTTCTACCGTAAAATCTGCCACAAATGGTTTTCTGAGCAAGTTCATCTTCGCTTATACGTGCTAGGTGACCTCTCCACCGAAGCCTACCGAGCTTTATTTTATAATTATATCTGCTTCTATGTAGATAGCGTACAACTCATGGCTGTAGCTTCTCCGGGATGGCCCTTTTTCATATATGGAGATTCTTTGCAAGACTTTCCACTCGAACGCGGCTAGGAGGTTAGAGTGCCTTATCCTGAGCACCCAAGTCCTATACTGGCAAGACCATGGTTTTATACAACGCCAATTTGGATGTTCGGGTAAGATTTCGGGATATGAAGAGCCCTGACAGATTGAAATAAGCTTTGTTATTATTAAAGATTGCACTACTTCGAATTCATGCTCCATTTCCCGGATAGTTTGACCAACTCTAAGTGCTCTTCATGCAGACTGTGTCACGATACACTTTGTCTTTTCTTGATTTATGAACAACTCCAGATTTTGTGCTGCTCGCTCAATCTAGATGAACTATTCTTGTATAACTAGTTCGGATCATCTAATGATGTTAATATCATCCTCATAAGGCAGAATCTGGTAACGATAGACCCTGTCGCTGACGTGCTAGAGTCTCGGAATGAAGTAGATGAACACCAAGTTGAAGAAAAGGTAGTCCAGACACCCCTTGTCAGAGCCCATTGATGGTGTTATGGAGTATAGGAAGTACTCAACAATGTTATACCCCTATAGTTCATGTCTATTGTGACATCTCGTTTCTTATGTATTGGGCATATTATGCTTTTCCGCCAGTCGTCTAGCTTCTCCTCATGCACCCACGCGTGATCTGTAATTTCGTCTATTGCTTGGTGTAATAATATTTAATCAGCTCATATATATCAATATTTAATCAATTCAGCTGATATGCTGTCGGTTCGAAGGGTTTTGTTAAATTTCAGCCGATTGATACAACTTTTGCGCCTGGTGCGAACCTCGCTCTCTAGTTCATTCTATTTCACTGATCAGATCTTTCACACAGGTTGCTTTCTTCTGTCTGTGCTCTTTATATTCCTCCTCGCGTGTATTCGTTCTATGAGAATGCTTCATTGCTCGGTATGCAACATTCTTACATTCAGTCGCTAGTTTGCATTCACCATCAAACCAGTCCCCAGCTCTCTGTGACTACTGCTTAAAATAACCTTAGCACTACTAATATTCTCAAGGCGTGCCCACTTCTCATCGACACCGGGCATCCTGGTCCCAAAACTTACTTTACTTCCACCAAGCTCTTCGAGGTCCAGTCCTAACGCAGGACCAAAGGTGTTACTATAACTATCATTGCGTAATGCAGCCGTGTTAATTCGAACCTATAAATGCTCGGAAAATCATAACAACAAGATAGTGGCACGAACCTACGACGGCACTTCGGTACGTTCGTATCGTCATCAGGATAATAGTAGCGGCAGTCTGTCAACATGTGGACTATCTGATGACGAGTGGTTAAATCAGGTGATATCCAGATGGTCTTATGGATATCTTTACGGGGAAACCTGATACTCGCAACAAGCATGTTCTACGATGCTGCTAGTTCTATGACTTGAAGTCAATTGCCATTAGTGTTCTCTTGCAACATATGGGTGCCTGCGTAATACCTGAATGCCAGCTAAGATCTCCAATACCTTAGGGATTTTCATACATTGGGGAATCTCCATATCTTGGAGAGGGATTGAGTGCCCGGTCCACTTGTTCGTAACATGCAATCAATGTAGGTCTGCCTCAGGGTTCCATTTTAGGTTCTACTCTATATTTCCTGTACGCCGGAAGTCTAAACAATATTAATTTAGATTTAAAGTATGTTATTTATGCAGATAACAATTCTTATAACTGATAGCCGATATTTCAATAAACGGGAACGAAAATTAATCTATGTCTTAGAGAAATATCATAATTGGCTTGTTGGATACAAATTCAAAATTATTGCAATCGAAGCAGTGGACAATTTATACCCGGACACTCCTACGCTAGATAAACTTATAGTTTTTTTGCAAAATTAGTGAAGAGTGAACAGCAAGGCACATAATTACTAAACATATGTAGTCAATACGTATGGGTTGTAATCCTTTCCAGATGATTTAAGAAAATCCGTACGCCTTAAATAATTTTTATTTATTAATTCATCAATCCACCCTGGTGGAGCAGGGACTTGGGTTGTCGTAGAAGACAAGTACTAGAACTCTTTAAGTTAGCCAAAATAGCTGATTGCAGGGAATGTTGGGACGAATGTGCGGCAGAGTTGAATCCACCTCGGAGACGGCTAGACTCAGAAATCGGCTGGCTAAACGCCCTGTCACGCCTAGCCTGGTATGTAAGCCGGATGGGGAGTGGACAAGTAACAGCTCGGAAACGCTGAAGATTCTCGTAGATACTCACTTTTCGGGCTGTTTGTGTGACTCCACTCCTTTCACTAGTGAGCAGGCGCCCAACCTGCAGAATATCGATAGCATTTGCAAAGTTGTCACCAAGCAGAGGCTAGGCTGGGCAATTGATATATTTCAAGCCCGTCCAGGCCCCTGGTCCGTATGCAATTCTGCCGATCATGATTCAAAAGACAGGTATGCTTGCGGTTTTCTGGCTAAGACAAATTTACAAAGGTTGCCTAGTACTAAGTCACGTACCTGCAGCCTGGAGGACCGCTAAGGTTGTATTTATACCCAAGACGGGTAAAATCAACCATACGTATCCGAAGGACTACAGGCCAATCAGCCTGACTTATTTTCTCTTCAAAGTTTTCGAAAGATTACTATACCTACATATCAAACATAGATTTGGTACTCAAACTCTATCGAGAGCCCAAAATGCGTATATGAAAGGGAAATCTATTGAAACGGCTCTCCGTAGGGTAGTCTTCAAAATAGAAAGGGCATTCCATTACAATGGGTGCCTTTCTAGATATTGAAGGCGCCTTCAATAATGTGCACACAACAGCCATTATAGAGAGCCCCACGCATCCAACACCCATCCTGCTATTTGTACTGGATAAGCAGCATGCTTAATTAAAGGCTCATATCAGCAGAGTGGGCGGGTGCGCAAATCATAAAGAAAGTCCATAGAAGCACACCGCAGGGAGAGTTCTATCTCCTCTCTTGTGGAACCTTGTCACAAACTCAATTCTGGAAAGGCTGGAAAGCAAGGGACTCACGTAAATAGCCTACGCTGACGACATTGCTATTTTAGTCTCGGCTAGGTTTCCACATATCCTTGGCCAGCTCATCGAGTACTCTCTGGGGCTGGTTGAGAAGCGGACGAATACCGTGGGCCTTCGCATCAACCCCAATAAGACGAATCTTGTGCTCTTCACTAGGAAGTACAAAACTCCTGATTTAGACCCAATCATGTTGAGCGGCTCCAGATTAAGTCTCAAAATAGAAACTAAGTACTTGGGTCTTAGTCAGGAGAGCAAGCTCACATGGAAGGCTAATTTAGAGGAAAGAGTTAAGCGGGCAAGCAACGCGATTTACGCCAGCAAGAGAGTGCTGGGTAAAACGTGGAGTCTAATCACTGCTCTAACGCATTGGATCTACTTGGCGATAACTAGGCCGATCCTTGTTTACGGATGCTTGGTCTGATGGCCAGCAGTGAATAAAACCACCTTTGCTACCATGGCGAACAGAGTTCAGCGTTTGATGACTCTGCACTACAAGTACCTGAGTCTCGACTCCTTCGTCTGCTCTGAACGTCCTGCTTCATCTTTCTCCGCTTGATCTCTTTGTTAGAGGCACTGCCGCAAAAGCTGCTGTCCGGCTTAGGGAATCAGGACACTTCGAGTCAAGATCCTTCGACCACAGCAGTATTGAGCGGGGATATGCAGGAAGTACAGACTACTTGGTTCCCACTCTGTGCTTCGAGCGGGGATATCGGGCGACCGTGTGAGATGGGCGGGAATGGAATCAGCAAATGTGCGCAGTAGATCTTAGTATCTACACTGACGGCTCTAAAAAAAGCTGCAGGTGTGGGTGATGCAGCATATTTTACAGATGCAGCTATGGAAGCAGCTTTCAGGCCTCCGAATCACTGTAGTATTTTCCAGGCGGAGGTTTTTGCGATACGCAAAGCCGCAGATCTGGTATATGCCAAAGATACTTCAATTGAGGAAATAAATATCTTTACGGACAGTCAAGCGGCGGTAAAAGCACTGATGCCTCAAACATGTAGGTCGAAATGTTCAGGCCCTGGACAGACTGGGTAACAGCAGAAGAGTCAGAATCTTCTGGATTCCTGGTCATAAGGACATGGCTGGAAATAAGAGGGCGGATGCGTTAGCCAAATATGGGGCTAGTCTTCCCCTGTCAGGATCGGTAGATATCCCAACTCCTATCCAAACGATGAAGTACTCAATCGACTCCAAAATGATGCAAGGTGCGACGTACAAATGGGGTGCAACTAAGACCTGCAGAGTAACCAAAATCATGTGGGGGTCATACAATCTCGCATCGACTAATACCTCCTCGCATTAACGTAAACTGACTGCAAACGACTGGTTGGCATCATTACTGGCGATTGTCTTGGGACTCCGAACCAGCGACACCTGTAGGAAGTGTCAAGAGCCGGGAGTCTCAGAAACAACCCAGCATCTCCTGTGTCACTGCCCGGTACTGGGGAAAACCAGACAGCGCCGCTTTGGTGAGCCCTGGCTAGTGGATCTCTCGCACGCGGCGGAGCAAAAGTTGTAGTACATCCTTCAGTTCGTGAGAAAGTCCGGGGCCCTCGATGGCCGCTTGGACTAAACTTTCTTTCTCATGGCCCATTTATCTGGTACCACTATGGGCCAATAGGTCTATGTGTGGCCTTGTACCAGCCAGTACAACTTAACCTAACCTCCCTTTTATGCGATTACTTTAACAAGAAAAGCGAAAGAAAAATTCCAAGAGATTTGTGTTGAGAGTGTAGATTAATTAGTACTTTTTTTTCTTATCGTTTCTCCTTTCGAGAAATGGTGTAAAAAATATTCAACCATCGCTGATTTATAAAAAAATTCAAACTGGCCCCACCGTATTTTGTCCTCAAACAAATATATTATACCTACGTGACTTGCTTTTGAATTCTTTTAATGAAACTGCCGATGTGTCATTAATTTAGGAGGACACTCCTTAACAGCCGCAATTGAAAATTAAAACTGTCCGGTTCTGTTTTATCCGAATAGTAGAGGTGATGTTCTTATTAGGAACTATTATCAATTTTATAAAATTGCCAATTCAAAACAAAAAAAAAACTTTTAATAAAAATAACCAATATTAACTCTGATAACTCTCTGGTCGTTTTTCCAATCAACCTAGCCTATCCCTTCGCAGATATCTTCTCTGTAGAGTGTACAATACCCGATAACAACAAATACCATAATTTCGCATCGAACTAATGCAACTCAAACCATTCTATCAATTTCCAGCATCAAACGGGAAATGCGTCGCATCAACAAACTGGACAGCCGAATTGATTTAGTATCGATTTCCCAGGCCTATGTTTACTTCGAGAAATTGATACTGGCCAATTTGATAAACAAATCGAATCGTAAGCTATGTGCCGGAGCTTGTTTACTATTGAGCGCAAAAATGAATGATGTCAAGGGTGATCAGCTGAAGAGTTTGATTGAGGTAAATGAACTATATTTCGCGACATGTTTCTTCAAATCCGATACTAATTTGATGAATTTCTTTTCCATTCTAATTTCAGAAAACAGAAAGTGTTTTTCGTTTGAATCACAAAGAACTGATACAAACCGAATTCGCTGTACTCGTTGCACTCGAATTCAATCTGCATGTGCCAATGCATGAAATCTTTCCTCATTATCAAAGGCTGATTTATGAATCTTGAGGTGTAGAGAGACGATAGGGCGGGTGGCAGTCGCATTGCGATTTTTTACACAAATCTTTAAATTGAAAAGATGATACGTTTTTAGAAGAAGAGTGAGATTGGAACTCGTTTTACTTAAATACGAGTAGTATGCGACTTGGCGTAGCAACAAAAACAACGAATACGAAAAAAATAATTTAAACAAAAAAGTCATCCAAACTTATATTCAAATGGAGTGAAAAGCGAAAAGTGGAGAAACAATAAAAATAAAAAACTATAAAAAACATCAAATTTCCTCGTTAGTGATAAGCATCAGCTACTTATTGATTATTTTATAAATATTTAATTATGTTTGTTTTCTTTCATGTTTTTAAAAGTTGTTTGTTTGTAATGATTATGTTATATCTACTTGATTTTACGTTCAGTTTTTTTTTAAATATTCTTAATGATAAATCAGTCGACGAATCAAAACACAAATAAATATATACATAAATATGAACACTATGAGTAATTTTTGTAGACTTGATAGACAATAGGGATTTTTTTATCGTCAAAGTTTTTTTAAAAAACATTTGATCCGAAAATACAAGAATTGACAGCGAAATAATGTTTTTTTATATAAAAAATTTATGTAATTTAGTAGTCAGCTGATTGAGAAAATACTGCTGATATTAAATGTAAGATAATAAAATGGTTTATGATTATATGACTATAAAATGCATAATTTCGTTATTTACTCGATTGTTTTATTTTTGATAATGTTACAAGCAAATATGGATATGATATTAACAGCTCTATATCCAAAAAATTAGTGTTATTTTTAAAGACAAAGATCAACAGTGTTTCATGAATTGAAGAATAAGAAAGGAAATTGTGAGTGAAATTAAAGTAGTTTTCCGCTATAAATGCTTTTAAGCCATTGAATCGTCTAAAAATCTTCCGATATAGTAAAATGATTTATTTTAGAAAACAGAATTTATCTGAAACTTCTATAAAACTGACATTGACGATCTCAGGCTGATGTGTTGAACTTTTACAAAACTGGAACATGAGAAATTAACAGTATATGCGAAATAGATAATATCTGAACAGAAGAAACCTAATTCTAAAAAAAAGTGGAGTTTGTATCCACCAAGAGGGTTTAGGTTAGGTTGTCCTGTCTGACTTAAGGTCACGCATTGACCTATTGGTCCATAGCGATACCAGAAAAGAAGACCTAGAGCTTAAAGGTTTAGTGCAAGTGTTCATCTTTTAACCTCTGCTATGTCATGTGCGTTAGGTCCACCAGTCTGGGCTCAACAAAGCATCGCTGTCTGGTTTTTCCCAGTTCCGGACAGTGGCACAGGAGATGTTGAATTGTTTCTGATGTTCTTGGCTCCTGTCGCTTTGTACAGGTGTCACAGGCAAGGAGTTGCAGTTTCAAGGCGTGAGCTGCTAGAAGACAGTGGCAAGTAATGATGCCGGTCAGTCATTAGCATTTAGTCTTGGTTAATTCAATTAGATGTTTGGTAGCTGCAAGGTTGTATGATCCCCACATGATTCTGGTTACCATGCAGGACTGAATTTCTCGCCATCTGCGAACCACAATCTGCATCATATTTGAGTCAATCAAGTACTTGACTGTTTGGATAGAAATTGGGATATCTGCTGATCCGATTAGGGGTAGACTGGCTCCATGTTTAGCTAGCGCATCGGCTTTCTCATTCCTATCAATGTCCTTATGCCTAGCCTGCTCAGGGCCTTGGCTTTACATGTGTGAGACATCAGTGCTTTTATCGCAGCTTGACTGTCTGTAAAAATGTTGGTCCTGGCATCTGCAGTGTCCTCGACGGATATTAATTCAGCGGGTTTTCGTATCGCAAAGCTTCGCCTGCAAAATACTACAGAGATACGGCTGCTTCTAAATCGCGGTGTGCAGAATATGCTACAGCACCTACTCCTGCAGTTGTTTTGTATCCTTTGGTGCAAGAGGGTTTATCTTGGCCTGCGAATTGCATATCCATCCTTACGTGAAGTGCGAATTCGATGCTACTAAAAAGCTGAACTAATGCAATTTCGGAGCGATTATACAATTGATATTATGCTCATTCAAGAAACTTTCTTGGAACCGAGACATCAGCTCCGAATCTCCAACTATCATTTCAAACAAATTTTCTCAATTTCACAGTTATATCCGCTTACAGACCCCCCAACGCACAAAATATCACCGAAGACTTCCTTTCACTCTTCGATCGCGAAGGTCCTAAGGACAACCAAGATTTCTGTGAATCCCCTACCTAACTCAATCAAAATCATTCTAACGAGAAATCATCTTCAAAAAATAGCCAAAGTACTGACTATCCCAGATTGAAGCAGGAAGTGAACCGTCTAACGAATGTCATTCGTGATCAGATCAGGAAATGCACAAACGATTTTCTACGTAGCCTTTGTCCTGAAAATCGCTCATTTTAGAAAATATATATTTTAGAATTAAAAATAAACCGTATATGCCTTCAACTCACGTATCTTAATTTATAGCAATCTAGAAAGAGCTGAAGCCTTACAGATTCACTAGAAATCCAATTTCTGGGGACCAATTACTCGGGCAAGGATCTTGAAAAAGAAAAACGCACTGAACAGGTCGGAGCTGATCTCTTAGACAGCATAGCTCGAAGGGGAGAATCAATTTCGTCAATATCTCTGGAAGAAAAGAAAAAGTTTGTTTACAACCTCAACATGAGTAAATCTACAGGCTCAGACAATAGGTGCGTTTTTTTGCTCCCCTTATCCATAACATAACAATGCTAACCAGTGCAGATGCATTGGAAACAACAGCAACTCATGTTATGGATAGGGGGAACTGTTGTTGTTTCCAATGCGTCTGCACTGGTTAGCATTGTTCTGTTGTAGATAGGGGGAGCAAAAAAACACGCCTAATATAACAACTTATGCCTTTCTTTACCACCTGTTTGATATTATTCTTCAGACTGTATTAGATAGAATAAATAACATTTTTTACCAAAAAAAAAACCTGATTGTCGGAAACTGGTCACAATCATTGGGTAAAACTGAACTTGATGCCCCACACAGCTGTTGCCGATAGATGTCGGGCTTATATGTTTGTGTTTTTGTGGTTGTGCGTTTGCTTTTGGGGCTTCTTCTTTCTTTTTTTTCTTTTTCTTGTTTTATCTTCTTTTTTATTTTTTTGTATAATTTTGTCTGTTTTTCTTCATTTTTTCAACCTTTCTACCACCTTTTCGCCCTCTGGTGGCGGGATTTCCCGGGTGTGGGGCATCAAGTCCAGTTTACCCCAATCATTGTTCCCAAAGTACGGTGAAAATTTCATTTTCCCTCAAAAATAGCGACCTATTGGCATGCTTTTCCGAATCGCCTATTTCACGGATCACATGTTCCTTTCTCGCCTAAAAGAGGAGCAGAACAGTTTCGTTTCAAATAAAATTAATTTAAAGATGGGCAAAACTCGACTACGTGTTCTCCATAACCGTTAAACAATTTTACGATGTTTTTCTGGTACTAACTGGTGTATTTCGTGCTACTACATAAAGACGTTGAGATTTTACCAAGTGTTTTTACAAATTAATCCATGTTCACAATCTCCATGTTCGTATACAGTGACTGTAGATAACCTACTCGTTCACTGGTCACGGCGGAAAAAAGGATCCACATCCGTTGTCAGGAGTTCCGGTCGATGTTGCTGCGTTATTCATTAGTGTTACTGTTCGCCGCAACGTGTGCAATTGTCGCTGCCCATCAGTATAAAGTTCCCAAAGTTATTTTGCGTTTCCGTAAAGTTTCTTTGCGTTTTTGTGGTTATTGATGTTTATTTATGTTTTGTGTTCAATTTTTTTTCAATTTTTTTTCTTCCCATACTCCATTGTGTGTTTTTTGTGTTAAAAAAAAGACTTTTTGTGCTCAAATATAATAATTCGATTTCTACCAATTTGAAATTGCTAAAGTCACATCCCCCTTAAATCCAGTCTGCAAAGGTTTGCATCTCCGAACACGAATCGTCTCGTCTACTGTCCACTGGAGGCGCGTTCATCACTAACAAGGGATTACGTCAGCTGTTGCATTCGCACTGTCAAATCATAGGTGTTTTTTGTGTACTTTCATCACGTTCACGTCAACCAAAGTTTCAGCAACTTAACACTATGGCAGATCCAAAATTTGCAAATCTCCCAGGAATCGTGAGTTAAACGTACTCCTATCTTTTCCATTTTAATCAAGTCCTAAATGTTCAGGCTTACGACCAACCCGACGTCTACGAAACACCAGACGCACCGGAGCCCGAAACATCCGACTACTACGAAGAGGAACCGGAAAATGAATCAATCGAAAAAATCAATATTAGCACTAAAAATTCCTTTGGAAAATTCAAGGGTAAATATCTAGCTGGAAATGTAGATTTTTCCGATCGTCTGAGCAGACGACTCCGTCACGGTTATGATGCTCTTTCATGCTACGAATTGGCTGGCGAAGGTGAAAAGGAAACGCCAATTGAAAAATGTCGACGATTGCAATGCGAAATGAATGAACTGATGGAAGAAATCACAACGCTACAAGTCGATAAACAAGTCTCGAAAGAAGATAAAGAATCGTACGAAGCTGTTGCTAAAGTGATGGGCACGGCGAAAAAAGTCTTGGATAGCCTTCGACTCGAACAAGTAGTCGGAAAAGAAGAAGTCGGAACCTCGTCGGAAAAGGAGGTGAAAAATCTTATATCTCAAGTAGACGAGTTCAAAAAGAGTGGAGTTCTAACCCCTATTCCATTAAGACCTGCTGATCTAGAAACTTCGTCGAGGATCGCGACGCTAGAGTACAAATTACGTGAAATCGAAACAGTTGTAGGCGCACAGCCGGAAAAACTAGCTCGATTATCGTCGGCAACTGGCACCGGTGATCTATTGGAAGCAGTGCAGCAACTGAGCACAAAAGCTGCACTTTTACAACCAACACAGCTTGACCTAATCGAAGCTCGACTGAATAACTTGGCGGCGAAAATGGATCAAATAGCAGAGAAAGCGACCGGAGCTAATCAGGATACGCAACGTGATCAGAAAATAGTCGAACTCTACGAAATTGCTAAGCGTACGGAACCTATTACTCAAGTTCTGCCAGGTATATTGGAAAGGATGCAAGCACTGGAATCTTTGCATAAATATGGTAAAACTAGACTGGATATTTAAGTTGCATATTTTAAAAAATTTTCGTGCATATTTCAGCTACGAATTTCACTAAAATCATCGCGGAACTCGAAGCAACACAAAAATCTATCGCATCCGGTATTTCGAACAATAAGACATTACTTCAAGGTGTGCAAGAGGCTTTCGCTCAAAATCTAGAGAATGTTAACAAAGAGGTTGCGAAACTAGAGGGACGAATTGCAGAACTTTCGACGGTTAAGAAGTAAATGGATTATAAAGTGCTTTGAGGACCGGTGAGCGATACTTTACATTCGTATTTATTGTATTCATGCATTTTTGTAAAAAAAAATATGATATAAAAAATGAATTGAACTTATTACTAGATTTGTTAGTAATTTTTTTGTTCATGTGGTGGTTCATGCTGGGGACCATCAGCTGGGAAATTTCATTACACGAGAGTGGAATTGGCATTTTTGGGATAATTTTTATTAGTAAATTAATAATTTCTATTGAAAGTGTCGATTTAAGGATACGACAGATTGTTTTCCCGTACTCCGTGTATCTTTCTGAAGGTTTATGCCCAAACTCACTAAATCCTTGAGTACAATTTAAATGTATTCAGTTTTGTGGCAAATATTGAAGTGTAAAGATTCAGTAAAACTGTGAAAGTAAGGTGTGACCTCTACTACGAGCTCAAACCAGGGACAATTGCAGCAACAGCTGCCCGCAGGATATGTAACGCATTTGGAGACGCTGTTGCGTTAGAGCGTAAAGTTCAACTATGGTTTACCCGATTCCACATCAGGGACGACAGACTTGAGGATGAAGACCACGCTGAGGCTGTTTCGAATAAGTGACATGAAGCTTCTTACCGACATAGAGGACAATATTTGACAAATTGGTGAATTGAACGTGGAGTGCCAGGTTGATGAAATTACGATTAGTCGTCATTTTCGACATCTGGCGAAGAAGCAATTGCTTGATCAGTGAATTTCTTATGAACTCACCGTAAACATCAAATTGTAGCGTGTACGAGTCGATACTTCGCTGTTGTTGCGCAACGAGCAGAGGGCGTTTTTGATTTAAGTGATTACGTGTAATGAAAAATAGATTATGTATCACAACAGCCGATGGACGTATCAGTCATGGAAATAGCCCGAAGCCAAGAGTTCACTGCCGGAAGACCATGTTGCGTGCATGATAGCACTGTACAGGCATCAGGTCGTATCAGCTGTTGGAACCTGGCGAAACCATTACGGCTGAAGTGTACTCTCAGCAGCTACGAGAAGTCCATTAGAAATTACGAGGCAAGCATGCAGTGCTCGTAACCTTGAATGGATGTACAAGTACCTGGTCGATCTGTTCTTTAGAAATTCCTCCTCTCACGTCTCCTTTTCGTCCCCTCTGTTCACTTTCCCGCGACGATATCCTTCGTATATTGAACCTCCGATGGAAGAGAAAGAAAACTGAGTGGTAGAGATTTCGGTCCACCAGGCATGGGGGTTGGAGCGATGCAACCACAATTTGTCCTCTGCAAAACATTAAACCATTCGGGAACTTCAGAAAATGTTCCTTATAGGATTGAATCAACGGAAATGACCGTGCAGACGAAATACGTACTACGCCGCTGGATCCTGGAATGCCAGATCGATCAATAGGCCTGGCGCTGTTAAAGTATTGTTACAACAGGCCAGCAAGTACAGACCGAACGTGCTCGTAATTCAGCAAACGAAATGGATTGGCAGTGGGATACAAGACACGAGATCGCTTACAATTAGTGATGGGCAGCACCTGTGCGTGCTTAGCACAGTGTGCTAGCACACTTCGGTGTGCTGTGCGAGTGCGGCACTTTATAAGTGTGTCGGCAGCACACTGACACACTGACACAGTGCCGACACACTAGCACAGTGACGACACACTAGCACAGTGCCGGCACACTGACACAGTGCCGACACATTAGCACAGTGGCGACGCACTGACACTGCCAGCACACTGACACTGCCGACACACTGACACAGGGCCGACACACTGACACAGCGCCGACACACTGACACAGCGCCGACACATTGACACAGTGCCGACACACTGACACTGCCGACACACTTGTACTGGCAGGCACACTCCACGGGAACGAATGCTGTACGAGTGGCGTTGATTTTGCCCATTAATATGATGTGCTTCGGTAACAAGGCGTTGTTTGCATTACAGAATGTGTACACATTTTGCGGTTTCGAAAGCATTAGCTATTGAATGCATTAGCTGATGAATGAGATAATTAGGGAACGCAAAAAGGCAGATAAGATTTGTTATTCGTATATTTTCTGGGTGAAAGTTTTGATTTTGAGTACACTACCGATGATTTGTGTTTTTCTAAATGCTGCGGACGTCTTCAAACGGGATGAAAGTTTAAACACAGATACAAATACGTTTACTTGCGGTACATATGAAAGAAATGCTTTCACGTTGAAAATATTTGTGGAAAATAGGTTTTGAGCAGATAGAAGGGTTTTGTCGTAACATGCAACGATAAAATGATAGCGATAAAATGAACTGCTGCAGATAGAAGGTTTATGGTAAGTAGTGCTATGTTTTTGAATATTCAAATATTAAAGGAGTTTTTAGGGCAAAAGTAGCTGAAATCGGCCAATTTTGGGTTAGAGTGATTTCGGACATAACGGGCCAAGACCTATTGCTGTGATACAAAGATTTCGGTTTTGTAGGCGAGTAAGGGGTTTTTTGGCCATAGTTTGGCAAAAACTGCCGTTACCACGGTTTCGATGATTGAAAGTGGTCGGAGAGTACAGTAGTGATATTTTAAGGACGAAAAAATGTTTGATAGGGAAAATTGGGCAAAACCGTCCAATTTTCCAAATTTTTTTTTTTTGTCTAGCATGAATTCGGGGACTTTTCTGAGTTGTTTCGAGCGAAATTTCCATCCAAGTTTGGGGAAAAGCGGCCTAGTTTCGAAGATACGGCAAAAGTAGCTGAAATCGGCCAATTTTGGATTAGAGTGGTTTCGGACATAACGGGCCAAGACCTATTGCTGTGATACAAACATTTCGGTTTTGTAGGGGAGTAAGGGGTTTTTTGGTCATAGTTTGTTAAAAACTGCCTTTACGGCGCTTTCGATGATTGAACGTGGTCGGGGAGTACAATAGTGATATTTTAAGGACGAAAAAAATTTTCGTTAGGGGAAATTGGGAAAAAGCGTCCAATTTTCCCAAAAAATTTTTTTGTCCAGCATGAATTCGGGGACCTTTTTGAGTAGTTTCGGGCGAAATTCCCGTACAAGCCTGGGAAAAAGTGACCTAGTTTCGAAGATACGGCAACATGAAATCCGCCGGAAAACTGTCTGGAAAAACTTAAAGTAGCACTAAAAGTGCTAAGTAGGAAAAGGTCCAGATCCTCTTTGGTTCAATAGTTGGCTTCTCCGGCTGTGCTGGACAAAAAAAAAATTTTTGGGAAAATTGGACGGTTGTGCCCAATTTCCCCTAACGAAAATTTTTTTCGTCCTTAAAATATCACTATTTTACTCCCCGACCACGTTAAATCATCGAAAGCACCGTAAAGGCAGTTTTTACCAAACTATGACCAAAAAACCACTTACTCCCCTACAAAACCGAAATGTTTGTAACACAGCAATAGGTCTTGGCCCGTTATGTCCGAAACCACTCTAACCCAAAATTGGCCGATTTCAGCTACTTTTGCCGTATCTTCGAAACTAGGCCGCTTTTCCCCAAACTGGTATGGAAATTTCGCTCGAAACAACTCAGAAAAGTCCCCGAATTCATGCTAGACAAAAAAAAAAATTTGGAAAATTGGACGGTTTTGCCCAATTTTCCCTATCAAACATTTTTTCGTCCTTAAAATATCACTACTGTACTCTCCGACCACTTTCAATCATCGAAACCGTGGTAACGGCAGTTTTTGCCAAACTATGGCCAAAAAACCCCTTACTCGCCTACAAAACCGAAATCTTTGTATCACAGCAATAGGTCTTGGCCTGTTATGTCCGAAATCACTCTAACCCAAAATTGGCCGATTTCAGCTACTTTTGCCCTAAAAACTCCTTTAATATTTGAATATTTAAAAACATAGCACTGCTTACCATAAACCTTCTATCTGCAGCAGTTCATTTTATCGCTATCATTTTATCGTTGCATGTTACGACAAAACCCTTCTATCTGCTCAAAACCTATTTTCCACAAATATTTTCAACGTGAAAGCATTACTTTCATATGTACCGCAAGTAAACGTATTTGTATCTGTGTTTAAACTTTCATCCCGTTTGAAGACGTCCGCAGCATTTAGAAAAACACAAATCATCGGTAGTGTACTCAAAATCAAAACTTTCACCCAGAAAATATACGAATAACAAATCTTATCTGCCTTTTTGCGTTCCCTAATTATCTCATTCATCAGCTAATGCATTCAATAGCTAATGCTTTCGAAACCGCAAAATGTGTACACATTCTGTAATGCAAAAAACGCCTTGTTACCGAAGCACATCATATTAATGGGCAAAATCAACGCCACTCGTACAGCATTCGGTTCCGTGGAGTGTGCCTGCCAGTACAAGTGTGCCGGCAGTGTCAGTGTGTCGGCACTGTGTCAGTGTGTCGGCACTGTGTCAGTGTGTCGGCCCTGTGTCAGTGTGTCGGCAGTGTCAGTGTGCTGGCAGTGTCAGTGTGTCGCCACTGTGCTAATGTGTCGGCACTGTGTCAGTGTGCCGGCACTGTGCTAGTGTGTCGTCACTGTGTCAGTGTGTCGTCACTGTGTCAGTGTGTCGGCACTGTGTCAATGTGCGGCACTGTGTCAGTGCTGGGAGCACAGTGCTAGCACACTTAAGTGTGGTGTGCGAAGTGTGCTAGCACAGTAAAGTGTGCTGGTTTTACCCATCACTACTTACAATGTTCAAAAGTGGCAAGCCTGGACAAAGCCGTGAATTTGGGTTGGCATTTATCGTGAATAGGGACTTCGAACCACATGTAATGGACTTCGAAGCAGTAAGTGAACGAATGTGTGCAATCCGCATCAAAATTAAATTTTTTAAAAATATGGCTGACAAAAGTCCACCCCGATAGAAGAAAAAAACGAGAAAACGAGGGACGTATTCTATAGCCACCTGGAAACAGTATTCGATTTATTGCCCTCAAATGACATCAAAATAGTTCTCGGTGATTTCAATGCTAAAATCTAACATAAATGCTTATGAAGAAATCGATCAGGGAACGACGTATCGTATGTGACGAGGACCAGAAGATAGCCAGATTGAGGAGAGGCGGCCTTCGAATTTTAAAGAACTCCTTAATCCTGCACATGGCACATTATTATCGGATATAAGTCTCCGATGGCGCGCAAATAGTGCAACTAACTCTGGATGAAGTTGAGTTTGCCATAAGAAGACAGAATAATCAATACACATTGACAAAATTCCGTTTGAATTAATTAAATGCGGTGGAAGCTGCACGACGAAGTCCATCTACAAAGTGATCTAGCACATCTGTGATGAAATGCCTTACAAAAAAGAGACAAACTACGGTGTAAAATTTACAGAGAAATATACAGAAGCAAAAGTCAAAAGCAAAGTGTTTTCCACTGATAACAGATCACTTTATTACTCATAGCTGCATAAATTTTTTTGATGATATAGTCATAGCTAAAAGTAATCCCGAATTTTTTACATGCAAAACATTTGACTTGTATAATTTTAGGTTTGCTGTAGGAACGGAAACGTGGAATGATATACTAAATGAAGTAATCGTTTGCCATTTTCTATGTAAAATCTCAAATTACTACAACAGTTGCATCAGATCAGAACCTCCAATTCGCAATAAGTTTCGAAAGCGGACACTCGCGTTAGGGACTTCGAACGTTGGTTTTGTCGGAGGTATTTGCTGCGAATCATTACTATAAAACGTACTAATTAGATTGAATTCGCTGGAGTCAAGAAGATTAAAAGGAATGAAGTTATTATCAGTTTCATCAGCCGTAAATTTTAAAGTTTTTAAAATTTACGGCTGATGAAATATTTTAAAATCTCCGAGAATTATAATTTAATCACCTTCATTAAGATATGAAACAAGGGTAGAAATCACTTCGCATACATCATTATAAACGGCTTCGTCTGAACCGGGTTTGATGTAGAATACTTCAATGTAAATAAAACCTTTGGACCAAGAGATGCGAACAATCTTGTGATCGAAGAGATTAGATGAGTTGATTGCAACTAGTTCGCTTGATAGCGAGTTACGAACAGCTACTAAAACACCACCGCCTCGAGTCTGACCAGTAGAAAGATAGTTTCGGTCGTTCCTGTAAATAGTCCAGTTACCATCTAATATTTTTGCGTTTCTATGCGAACTTTTTAACTTTGTCTCATAAAAAACCGTTTGCCACCAAAAAAGTGCGACAGTATCATCTGCGTAAGCTTGCAACGAACAGTTAGTTTTTTGCAAGTTTAGTAAATCATTAATGTATATTAGAAATAGTATTGGACCTAAAACTGTTCACTAGGGCACACCTATGTTCGACGCAGAGCTAAATAATTTTTAAAAAGTTGTAGAACTATATCTGATCTGCTCTTTAGTAAAATCCATAATTTTATGGATTTTACTAAAGAGCAGATCATAGCCAACCGAATCAAAAACTTTTCTAAAATCTAAAAACACACCCAAACATTTTACTCTTTGATCTAATTTTTTTTTTTTGATCTAATTCAATCTAATTAGTACGTTTTATAGTAATGATTCGCAGCAAATACCTCCGACAAAACCAAAATGGAAATTGGTTAGATCTTATATTAATTAACAGCTACGACGATGTAGTAGCTAACTCAACTGTTGATGCAGAAAATTTTTTTTGACAACATTCTTCACCACTCTGCATTCACAGTTGAGTTGCTATCTACATATGACACCTTCCATAACGAAAGATCTAATCTTTTCAATCAAAAGTCAATACAAAATCACTCGTAGTGTCAGACGGGAGCCTTTCAATTTAGATCTTAAGGAATACTACAAAATGTATAGGAATATTTTAAATATATTAGCCCTGGTGCCTAAGATACATATAACAAGAAATTATTAGGAAAATATGGGCTGAACATGAAAACATTATGGGAGATTGTAAATCATACAAACAACTCAAACATCAGTACGTGTATAGTATCCGCTCTATGGAGTGTCGTTTAATTTCAACCAAGGAAAAACAAGAAATTGCAGAGGAATTCAATAGATATGTACTTTGTAAAAATTGGCAAAGAGCTAGCGAATAAAGTTCAAATGTATGACGATTCAATTCAAAGTAGCGTTTTAGAGACCGTTGACACAGTGTGTGATTCCCTTGTCATGCAACCTGTGTCTGAGCCGGAAGTAGTACAGCTTATTCTTGACACTAAAGCAGAAGTAGCTCCAGGATAAGATGGAATTAGTGCACTGTTTAAGAAAAAATGTTTTCTTGATAGCACGTTCATTAGCCCATATTATAAATCTTTGTTTTAGTCAGGGTTATTTCCCAGCTCAACTAACAAAAGAGTTTGTGATATCTTTGCATAAGGGCGGTGACAAGTCTGTATTGAACAACTACCGGCCTATATCTCTTCTTTCGAGTATCTCTAAAATCATTGAAAAGACTATTAAAAAAAGTAGCATACCTGGAAAAAAATGAGATTATTTCAGAGACCCAATATAGTTTTAGGAACTGTGCGGAAGATCCGATTTTGTAGGAAAATTAGATCAAAGAGTAAAATGTTTGGGTGTGTTTTTAGATTTTAGAAAAGTTTTCGATTCGGTTGGCTATGATCTGCTCTTTAGTAAAATCCATAAAATTGGAATAAGAGATATAGTTCTACAACGTTTTAAAAATTATTTAGCTCTGCATCGAACATAGGTGTGCCCTAGGGAACAGTTTTAGGTCCAATACTATTTCTAATATACATTAATGATTGACTAAACTTGCAAGTAACTAACTGTTCGTACGTATAACACTCTTCAACACTCTGCTTTCACAGTTGAGTTGCTATCTACATGTGATATGTTCAATTCCCTATCTTACAATAACTCTATTGTATATGACATTCGCAATGCTGATTATAAGAGCATTACGGATTATCTTCTCAGAATTGGCAGAATAAGAATTGGATGATGCTGTATCCTTAACCTATTTGTTAGTTTTTGACGCCGTTGAAAAATTCACCCCAAAGATTAAGAGAAAAGATAAAATACTGAACCATGGCTGGATAACAATTTAAGGTGTTTGCGCAATCAAAGATATAAACTTTAAAAAGTAATTAAAACCAGCACTGATGTCAGAGATGATATCATGGATAAATATAATGAATTAGCTCAAAGATTTAGCATTGGCTAAATTATATGAAAAAATTGTATGTGATAAGCTCACTACTCTAATAGAACCTCTTCAGAACGAACAACAACATGGTTTTAGAAAAGGCGGGTCAACTAATGCCAATCTCGTAAATCTCGTCTCAGATGTTCCCTGTAGCATGGAAAAAGAGCACCAAATTGATACCATCTACAAAGACTTCAGCAAAGCTTTTGATCGTGTTGATCATGATATTCTTCGAATCAAACTACAGAAATTTGGTATCTCGGGTCTCTTTTTAAACTGGTTAGACTCTTATCTTCGAAATAGGACGCAGTACGTTAAGTTTCAGGGTATCATATCCCCAAAAAAAATCAAATTTTCATCAGGAGTCCACAAGGTAGTCACTCTTTCATTCAATATTTTCATATAGGGTCTTTCTAAAGTTTTATCAGAGATTACTCTATGCAGATGATCTGAAAATGTACCTCACAATTAAATCGAAATCAGACTCAGTTTTCCTTCAATCTAAATTGCTATCTCTTGAGCGGTGGTGCAAACAAAATAATCTTGGCATTAATCTCAGTAAATGTCAAGTCATTAGCTTTTCCCCGCAAAACCAGTAATATAAATTTCGATTACCTCCTCAATAATGTTGAAATAAATAATGTTGGTAGTGCCATTTTCACTATGACATACATAGTCTTAAGGGGACATTCGCCTTTGAAATTGAAAAAAAAAAACTTTTTAAAAATTTTATTATGAAAAAACTATTATATTTATTGACAAAATTTCTTTTGGACATTGTTAAACAGTCTCTAAAGAATATAAAAATTTTTTTTTTTTCATTTTTAGTTTCCCTTGGCTGCTGTAGAGGGCGTTATCCAAAAGTTACTTTTCAAACGGTAGGACATATTGTGGACCTCCTGTAACAGATTTTTGAAAAATTCCAAATGGATTCTATTTTTGAGACTCAAAACTATACAATAAGCCTCTAAAACTCATACTTTTTCATATTTTGAAGTTTTTGTATGTATATTTCTGAAAAATGCGAAAAATGGCATTTTTTGAGGGTAAGTCATCCCCGTAAAAAAAGAGGGGAGTACTTTTTTAAACTTTTACAGGCTTATTGTTTACTATTTTCCTTAAGTAATCGAATGCTCTTTGGTTTTTTCAAATCGGTCGAGTAGATTCGGAGAAAAATGTCCTACGAGTTTGAAAAAGGTAGTTTCGAGAAAAACGCGTTTAAAGTTTTTTTCACCATAATTTTTATTGAATAAAAGGTCGAAAACTTTTTTTTACGTAAGCTGCAACTTTTTTTCTATTACGAATTTCTTGATGAAATTTTAGGAGGCATCTTTTGAACGTATATAGAATCGAAATATGTAAAAATCTCAAAATCGATTTTTTGAAAATTTCAAAGGCGAATGTCCCCTTAAGCAAGGTAATAAGCAGCTTAGATTCATCAAAAGACGTGCGTAGGAATTCAAAAACCTATGGGTCACGAAGTCTTCGACCATTGCTCGAATATGCATGTATTGTCTGGAACCCTACCTTTGATGTCCATAGCGATAGGTTCCAATCAGTGCAGAAACAGTTCTTGCTCTTTGCGTTGAGAGATCTGTATAATCCATACGAATTTAATAATTTACCTTAATACAGATACAGGCTAAATCTTTTAAATCGATCAAGTCTATCTTCGCGGAGTGTAGTCATATGCGCCTGCTTTTCTTTTGATGTTATTAGGGGCTTGATCAATGTTGTGTCCCTGTCCAACATGATAAACTTCAACGAATTAGTAAGGCGGACGCACACACGTCTACTGAATGAAAACCGATACCACACAGTTTACGCCAACAATGAGCCAATCAACAGATGCTGCAAAATATTTAACAGCTTCGCAAAATACTATTCCCCAACCATTTCCAGATCTAGGTTTAAAACTGATCTGACTAAGGTGCCCACGTCATGAATGCCCCTAATCCAATTCCCTACCAAAGACGGTTATATTTTACAAATTTTTGTTGTGTATATTTCATTATGTACATTTTAAATATATTTAAATTGTTAAATATTAATTGTGTTTTTTTTGTACGCCTTGTTTGGTTGAAATAAATAAATAACAACTTGAGAAACATCTCCAAATGGACAAACGTATAACTTATAAGTGTGCATATTGCTAATTGTGTTGTGATACATATTTCACATTTTTTCTGGTGCTCCACATGAGTTACTAAAAGTAATGTTCAATGAAAGCTCGTGTACTCACACTGTAAACTATCCATGTCCTCCTTTATTAGTGAACGGCAGTGTAAAATATTTATCTATTTATTTCGATCTATTTATTTCGCTAGTCATTTCAGGAGAATTTTATTCAAATTTAGGCAATTAAAAGATATTTTTTACAAAAGACTGACTTAGGATAATTTTCCTGGCGCTAGTGCAATCCGTAATAAAGTATAGTCTCGTTAGTTGGCGTAGAGCTACCCGTAGCAGCTTAATTCCTCTTGTGCATTTACGCAAAAGAATGATAAAAATTTGTCGGAATAAACCAATTAGACATCCAACAGCATACCTTTTTGCTGATTTCAATGTATTTTCTATTTCAAACATATACAAAGTTAACGCTCCAAAGTTTCTCTTTATGCACCTTACTCATTTCCCACTCGAAACAGAAGCAATACATGGCACACGAAAAATGGTTCGCAGTGATTCGGGAATGTAAATTTAGGGCAACTTTAGCCACCAATCATGGGTTTTATTATGCTCCACGATTCTTTAATAGCTTACCGATAGAAATATACACAAAATAGTTATCGGATTTTAAAAAATGCAATAAAGGAGTATCTTTTGATGAACGATGCAACATAAATAAATGAATAGTGAAGCAACTTTTCTATCATTGAACACTTGTAGTTAATTTCACATTATAACGTCCATACAAACTAAAATTGTTAAACCATCCCACCTCAAAACTCGAGCATTGTGGAGTGGTCAACTAAAGATTCAACTAACATAAAAGTATAACTATAAAACTAAGTACAGGATGGAGCACCACAGACAGATGGATTGCAAAATTGAATAAATCACAAACTACTGAACATTTTACAGGTTTTTTATTTTTCCTCTATTTTATAACAATGGAAATTTAAATTTACAAAGTTTTAAATGGTGTATCACTCAAATGTGCTCCTTCCCCCCGTATATACTGTAACAGCCTTTTTCTGAAGTTTTCGTGCACTCTTTGAAGCATTCTGACAGAAATTTCTGCGATATTGGTCTGGATATTGTTCTTGAGGGCTTCCAGGGTCCTAGGGCGGTTATTGTAAACTTTAGATTTGAGGTATCCCCACAGGAAAAAAATCGCAAGGGGCCAAATCAGGAGAGCGCGCTGGTCAGTTCAAATCTCTTCTTAAAGAGATGAGGCGTCCGGCGAACCTTGCACTCAAAAAGTCCATGATAATCCTTGCTGGGTAGGCTGTGACTCCATCCTGCTGAAACCAGACGACTTCCAGTTCAAAGTCATTCAATTGAGGCAAGCAAAAATCCTAGATCATGGTCATGTAACAAGCTGAATTGACCGAAACGGCTCGATTGTCTTCTTCAAAAAAATAAGGCCGATGATCCCATTTCTTGAAAGTGCACACCATACTGTAAGCCTGTCGCAGTGCAGTGGTCTCTGATGGAGCTCCCTGGGGTTTGTCACACTTTAGCAATTCGATTTCGATGGCTTTTTCAAAATAGGCTTTTACACAAAACGTACGCTGTTGCACAGACCACTCCATGTTGGCGACTGAGTGGGGACACAACACAAACCTCCCATCCTCCCCACTCGCCACGCCTACTCCCGACCACCCAAGTATGCTACAAGAGGAATGCCCCCACTCTCAAATCCATGTTTGTGGCGCTCCACCCTGTATAATGGAATTGAAAATATAATGTTTTTAGACTAAATGCTAGAAATTTTAGTAATTGTTTTATATGAATTTAAGTTGGCAATTAATTTGAATTTGAAAATACTTTGTATTTTCTATAAAATCTTGAGGAGAGTATTCCTGTTCCTCCAGAACAACGCAAGACCACATATAACGGCACTCACCACGAACACCTTAAATGAAATTGGCTGGCAAACTTTTCCTCATCCATGATATTCTCCCGACATCTCATCATCAAATTTTCATCTTATCCGCTCGATTGATAACTGTACACGAGGACGACAATTCACCTACCGGGTGGACTTAGAATCGGCATTAATTCGATGGGCGAGACAGAGTATTTTTTAGCGGAGAGGATTATATTGTTTACCATCACGTTGGAAAAGAGTTTTAGATTGTAATGATGACTATTTTCAAGATCAAATAATTTCTCTTTTGTTTAAAAAAATATAACAAGCTTTTCTAAGAACAAAACCGCAAAGTTCAATGACGAAATTTCAACGAAGCGTTCCTGTCCATCTTCGTCATCCATCGTGACGGTGCTAATGATTTTTTTTTTTAAACGATTTAACTTTATTATTGTCCAAGGGATCATTCTTGTTGCTTAAAAAAATCCGCACAGCAAAACACGATTTACAAAATGGATAAGAATATCATTTTTATTCTCAGTTAAATTTTTAAGTAAAACACGAAAAAAAGAGAATTATGTAAAACGCATACTAAACATAGAAACAAATCAATTATATGTTACATTCATCGACAAAATACAATTAACACTATGTAAATATGTACCATGCTATGAAGTATAATTTCTGAAGGAAAAAAAACTATAATCATTTCTCATATCTTTTTTTTCGAACGTTTCTTCTAAGCTATGTTTTAATATGACAGGAATGTTGATAGGGTAAGTATAGATATATATATATATACACAAGTCAGTTATGAAAACAATCAATTCCAAGTAAACAAAATGGGGAGGAAAATACAGGCATATTATTAATATTATCAATTCTCGAATCGATTCGAAGCAAACTGACTAAAAACTTTAATTTTTATATTCATATCAATACGAAATTTTTCACTTTTTCGCTAATCTATCGTCGTCCAGACTTCTTTCACGTCGTCAAAATGGAAATTAGGTGTATATTTTCTCTCACTACACAAACATATCTTCTCCTCATTCAACGGAATTCACATAGTAATTTTTATTATTTATTTTTAAATTGTTTGTTATTGTTACAGTACAATGTGTTTTTTTTGTTGTTTTGTTTTGCAATAATATAAAACAGATAAATAATAGTAATAGGGTTTTTCTTATTATTTTCTTCTTCTTTTTTCTCCTTTTATTTATTATTTTATATATAGAATTTGTTAATAATAATAGTTTTTCTTTATAATTAAACTTAAATTTATTAATTATCTAACGATTTTGTTTTTCATCAATTGTTTTAATAGAAAATTATGTTTAGAGTTTTTTTTTAATCTTTTTCTCATTCTTACTAAGAATATATATTATGTAAAGATTTTCATATAGCATTCTTTTAATATTTTTTTTTAATCACTTTCTTTTTAACTTTTCTATTTCAGTTCATATTAATCTTTCGGTCTTAAGTCTTTAATTGGATTAAATACCTAGAAAGCAAAGCGTACACAAGTATTTTATTCAATTAAATGGTTTGAATTTTTTACAGCTATATTCTCCCAAAATTCTTGTCTTAGTTTTGTAATGGTATGCATGTATCAAAAGAGTGTTTCATATTCGAATAGTTTTTTTTTCTGACGGTGAATATGTTTTTTTTAAAGATTATTATTGTGTTAGTTTAGTCTTGAATTGTATTTTCGTATAAAAACCAGTTAATTTTTTGGAACTTTATTCATATGGTTGGTGTTTGATCATTAAGTATTCAGAGGATAATGAACGAGAGCTGCAATATTTGTATTATTTTATTTTCGTGGATTGGATCATAAATATGATGATCGCAATTTATTATGTGTAAATTGAAATTTCTTAAATTTATTACAGGCATTTTGTACCGAATTCAACAAATTAAAAGACAATTAAAATGTGAATGAGTGATTTTCGCTCGAATCCTTTCTCTTTCTTCTAATTCTATTGAAATCAACTGTCCACCTTCAGAGTTTTCAGTCACCAAACAATATTTATAAAAATTATAGATTGATACACTCGTTACGACTCGTCTCGTATCTAACTCATTGATTTCATACTTGCATTGACATGAAAACCATGGTCTATCAGTGGCTTTGTAAAATTGTCCGACACTAAAATTAGCAAGACTTGTCAAACAAAAATTAATCCACAATATCAAAATAAAGATCGATACGTTTTTTAATCAAATAATAACTTAATATGAAGAACAAAAACTAACAAAATGCTTACAAACTCCAATCTGATCTATTACACAAACAAGAGCAATTTTTTGTCTTAAGATAAACATTCAGATATATTTTCAACATATTTCGCATAACACTCTATACATTACATAATTATGTATCTTTTAATGCAGGCAAATAATTACATTTTGTAGATAAACTTTCAATTATTTTCTGTTGCATCAAAACGAAAATAAATCAATCCCATTAGCTTTATTAAAAAATGCTTAGTTCAATTTTGTTTTTAAAATCATATAAAAAAAAGTTTCAATAAATTAACCGATCATAAATGAATGAGTGAATTTGTTAAACTTTTTTTTTAAACAAATAATGACAATAATCAACGAGATTATTTTCTCCCGCTCTCTCTAAATTTATAATTCGAATTTCCGTTGTTGCTGCTGCTTTACATTTATTACATTACGATTAGTATTATTATTATTACAGTGTTTGTTGTTGTTGCTGCTACTGCTTTCAAACTACAAGCGCCATGTCTTTTTTATTTGGCAAATTCACTTTCTTCCCCTGCCACAGTGAATTGTGTATTGTAAATGCATCGATTGTAACGGTTAGATGTTTCGTATGGACTTGTGTGAAACATTTTGCTCCTGAGTTGTATCTGAAAATAAATGTGGAGAATTTTATTATAATTTTTTTAAAGGTTTACAAAAAAATATTCAACGCAGGAATTAAAAGATGAAATTATCAACCTAATCATTCGATCGACTCAAATGATAAATTTCAAATTGTACACATGAGGCAGGCACGAAAATCGAGCAAATGGATTGCGTTCGTTGAAGTGGGAGGAAAATTGTTTAAGCGAATGCTGAATCAATATATTAATATCAACTGTAGCTCCCACTACATCATTGAGGATCACAATGTCATGAGGTGCTATAAATGCCAGGGTTTCAACGACAAAGCATCGGCTTACCAGAATAAAGATGCCTGTGCTATATGTGCTGGAAACTATCCAATAAACACGTGTTCTGAAAGTGTTCTGAAATGCACTAACTGATAGAGTTGGGTCGTACTCGGATTTTCAGATACTAGGTCTGTTCCCGTACTACGATTAATTGCAATTAATTGCAATGAAGCGTACTAAAACAGAGTTTTTTAGTCCGTTTTAGTACGCTTCATTGCAATTAATCGTAGTACGGGAACATACCTACTAAGTATAATTAGTACGAGTACAAAAAATACCTGTTCCAAAAATACTAGCCAGTATTTTTTTGAAGTATATACATACATATATATATATATATATATATATATATATATATATATATATATATATATATATATATATATATATATATATATACATATATATATATATATATATATACATATATATATATATATATATATATATATATATATATATATATATATATATATATATATATATATATATATATATATACCGTAATCCCTTGACTTACGTCTCCCTTGTTATACGTTTTTTCGACTTACGTCGTTCATTACTTTGAGACCAAACCCTTGAAATTACGTCGTCCGTCCCTTGACTTACGTCGCCGTTTTCATAGAACAGATGTTTGTTCATATGAAAACTGTTCCTCTGGTAAAAGGAAATTCCCAGAATTGTGTGAGCGCGATTTTCGTAGGAAAGTTTTCGTATTTGGCGTGTTTGCATTGGGAAAAATTTTGATTATTTGGATCAAAGACCTGAACCATCAAAATATGCCGGTGAGCACGTTAACTATTAAGGCGAAGGAAAAAAGCTTATTCGAACAAGCAAACTTGAATCGAGGAGATACTTTCGTTGCCAGCAATGAATGGACTGAAAATTTCAAGGAAAGAAGTAAAATCTACAATATAAAAGTAACAGGTAAAGCGGATAGTGCGGACTATGACGCAGCGAAGATCTTTCCAAACACTTTACATGATATTATTGAAAATAGAGGATATTGTGCACAGCAGGTGTTTAATGTTGTCGAAACAGGCCTGTATTGGAAACGCTTGTCCTTAAGGCAGTCGTCTAGTGTGTTAGAAAATAAAAATCGATTTTTTTGTTTTTTCATAAATAACATCTAAATCATGTATAGAAGACGTGGATAAAAGATTTTTTCGAAATTTGAAGCCGTAGAAAAGTTACAGCCGTAAACCGTAGGAAGTACCACCGTAGGAGATTTTCGTAAACCGTAGGAGCTATACGCTTACTTTCGCATCGAATATTTTCGAGCCCAGCTCCTTACCTGGCTATTTTGTGTAACTAAATTGTACTTACTGTACACAGTACTAATTGTCAACTAACGGGTACCTAGAACTGTTCAAAAATTCAATAATGTGGACTTTCGCTCCGAAGCATCTTCATTCTGGTGCAAAAGTCCTCGAAATCGCCACATTTCTTGCTGTGCTAATCTTCAACGAAGGATTCGAACCTATCTTAAAGGTGATGGAAGTCATGGGAGTAAATATTGGCCTAAATGCCCAAGCGTTCGTTCATCAACGTAACGATTCTCGCATCGACCGCTCAGAGAAACGCTTGAGCGATTTCGCCAAACAAGCCCGGATATCCAACAGAGAAGAGAAAACGGCCTTACATGACTTCTTTGAAGAAGAAGAAGAAGGTGTACTCTATGGTCCAGGCATAGCAGATTGATAGTGAGACGTATTTTTTATCATGAATTATATACAACAACTTTCAAACGCGTTTTTCTCAAAACACGATTTTTTCAAACTGCTGCCATGATATCTCAAAAACTATTTGATTGATTCTGCTCAAATTCATACATCATTTTAAGTACATAAATAACTACAAAATGAACTAAAATAATTAAGATTGGTTCATTACTTTTCATGTTACAAGCTAAACAGACCCAAAAAAAATCACGAAAAGTTGATTTTATTTTTCTAAAGGGGTAAAAAAGTGATAGTTTTTGGAATTCTAACTTAATTTTACTTCACTTTGGAGTCTCAAGTCTCACAACCAAAACTGCGTTTGGTTTTTAGATTTCAGATAAGCAGAGCGGCCGGAATCATGGCCGCAGTGGAGCATCTTTTTTTATATGTGTTCTTCTTGGGCGGCGTATCTCCGACTATTTCGTATAAATTTACTTCAAAAAATGCACAAAGTTTGTCTAAATAGTAATAAAAATGATATATAATTTATGAACTATTTTATTTCAATGGTTTGTCAAAAACAAATTCCCCAAAAAAGCATTAAAAAACGGCCTTCACACTAGACGACCGCCTTAAGAGCATTTCTTTCGATTGAAGAAAGAAGAGCTCCTGGCTTTAAGGCAGAAAGGATTACTTTGCTTCTTGGAGGGAATGCATCAGGTGATTTGAAACTGAAACCTCTTGCTGCTTATCAATCAGAAAATCCAAGGGCTTTCAAAAATGTATGCAAGAAAAATCGACCGGTTATTTGGAGGTGCAACAAAAAGGCCTGGGTTACTTCTAATATATTTCGTGATTGGTTTGATCAACATTTCTGTCCGACAATAAAGAAATATTTTGAAGACAATAATCTTTCGCATAAAGCATCTTCAAAGAAAAAGATCCCGACAAATCAAGAAGTGCAGAAATTTCAAACGAAGTATTCACTTCTGTCAACGATTACAAAGCAGTTGGTCGAAGAAAAAAGAAAACAAACTTTGCCCCAAACGCGAATTTCGACCTTCATCGCCAGTAAACAAGGCAACCCACAAACAGTAGAAATAGAGGCTATTCATTCTAAAGATGATAACATTTAATGTGTTGCTTTTTAGTGCTTTATGTCAAATATGTACATATTTAAATTTATTATATTTCTTCTTCGTAAGGTTTCGACTTGTTGCCTTCATTTCTATTTGCAATTTAACGTGTAGTCGTGTATAAACACTTGATGAAGGGTGCAAGTATAAAACTTATGTGGACGAAAACCCACGATTTTCTTTAAAAAAAATGAATTATGTACAAACTTATAAAATAAATACATTCATATTCAAAAAATGAAAGTTTATACATTTATCGCCTGGGGTTCCTTCTACCCTCGAGTTACGTCGCATATTCTCGGAACCTAATTCCGATGTAAGTCGAGGGACTACTATATATATATATATATATATATATATATATATATATATATATATATATATATAATATATATATTATATATATATATATATATATATATATATAATATATATATATATATATATATATATATATATATATATATATATATATATATATATATAATATATATATATATATATATAATATATATATATATATATATATATATATATATATATATATATATATATATATATATTTATCTATATATATATATATATATATATACATATATATATATATATATATATATATATATATATATATATGTATATATATATATATATATATATATATATATATATATATATATATATATATATATATATATATATGTATATATATATATATTACACAATACATACGATTTGCAGTGATGTAATGAAACGGTATGATCTGCCCTCTCCCACCCTCCAGACACACAGTTCCCAAGCTAGAATGGTGATGGTGCAAGATGACCTTCAAATGATACGGAGTCGTTAGTCCGTTCAGCTTGTCCGTAGCTTTCTAATGGTCAATCATTTATTTAGCAAGTCTTTCTCCAATCTAGGTAAGGGAAAACAATCAAATTCAATCAATTTAATTTGATTTTTATTTTATTCGTTCAAATTACCAATGTAGAAAAATTTACTAAGATATGACCAACTAATCGTGTTGCCAACTATATGACTTTTCGTCGATGCATTTCTGATAGTAAACTTTTCTTGACTAATCTAAAACAGTCGGTAAATGGCATCAATGCCGAAAATCAAAAATTACATAAATTTTCAATTTTTTCTACCATTCCTAAAACACCCGAAACAAATACCAAACCAGCCCCAAAGCAAATCAGTCTAAGTACGAGTAGTCAAATATAACCTTTTTTCAAGTACAATATCATAGCAAGTGTTACTTATTCTCAAATATCAAATACTTACAAGCACGCTAATATTTAATGATCGCACGTACGAAATACTAGCAAGTACGAAATACTCGTGAGTATGAAAGTATGAAATACGAGTATGAAAGCACTTGCAAGTATGAAATACGAGTGCATATTAATATTAGGATACTATTACGTCGCTATTTGATTGAAATGAATCGGATTGAGGAAATTTATTGGGTAAATTCTTGATTACATGTATAGTTCACAAAAATACGAATTATTATACGCTAATCGTATCAGTGAGACATTGCAGAGTTAAAGTGAATGTGGTAGTGGTCATTATTGTATTCAAGATAAAAAACTAGGAACTTATTTAGAGCGAGAAAAATCTACTAGAAGACTACATCCTAAATTTAGTTCCCGCAAAAATCACATTTAAGGAAGAAGGTACATTCGTGAGTCACCATTTATTCCTAACAATGTATGATAGAGATTAATATACAAAAAAAACATTGCCAAAGGAGGTCTTGGCAGTAAAATCGAGTGCAAACAAATGAACAAGCTCTAAGGGGCAATGAAAAAGACCGGTGCAGTGACAATGTAGTTTTGGCGATTTTGATGAGATACTTTACCGAAAGTAAATTGTTGTAAAGAGAGCATTTAAAGCGTAATACATAGAGCATATATTATAAACATAAAATGTAAATATAATTAAATTGAATGTTCATCAATTTTGTTTATCTGAAAATTAATTTTGTTACGCACTGAGCTCAAAAAAAAAATAACGTGTTAATTTACTATCAAAACAACTAACAAAATACAATATTTTAGTCCGCCAATTATTAAAATACCTACTATAAATATAATTTTATTTTAAATAAAAACAAATAATCAGTTTTCATTCATTTTCTTACGAAAAAAAATCAGAACAATTTGATCAAATTTGCGGTTCAATACGTTTTTCTGTATTTTTTTTATCGCTGCCAAATATTTTCGATGTCGATACTGAAAGCTTCCTTCCTTTCTTCCTTCTAATTCTGTAGTAAAATTTCGTAGGAACGCTACTTAAAACAACTGAGGTTATGTATTTCAACCACTAAACGAAGTAATTTCTAACAGGAAATTATCTTTATGCTTCAAAAACTCCAAGCTATCTTATTTCTAATAAATCAAATGCTATGTCTATAAACCTTTTAGTCTTTACCGATGGTGTAAGTATTTCAGGCAGCCTTGCGTTCAACATATAGGTTGCGGTCCATAAATAATGCGACCATTTTTTTTACCAAGCGTGACTATACACAGCAGCCCCCATTAACCTTCTGGATTAGGTGGAGCGGGTATTAGGTTCATAGCGCATCTATTCTCAGTTGCGTCCAAGTTGCTCAGTTGGAGCAACGTTATG